>CAWUFW010008124.1:600000-926156 GCA_963921515.1 Calotriton arnoldi
TTTAAAAGGTTTTAAATAAAACTCAGATTCACCAATAGCTCTAGCCATTGAGTCCAGTCCTTTGGGTTGTCCTCTTCTACTACTTCTAGTCTTCTTAATCTTGAGACTTTTTGACAATTCCCACCAACAAAATGCCCAACCAGATTTTACTATTTTTGATAGGATAGGACATACTACTACTGTTGTAGGGATTCTGCACATACAGAACTTTGCACAAGAAAATAGGACGTTGGTGATGGGAGGTTGGACCTTCCTCACACCTCAATCAGAAGCCACCACAATCCCCTGACCGACTAGTTATGGTGTCTCATTAGCTCTCCGAACCCCCCCCAAGATACCCAATGAGTAGACAACTCAGAACATAACACTCCCGACCTCTCAGTCGTGGAAGCAATGCACACCCTTTCGCTCACTCACTCGTGTAAGTCCACACCAAATACCACCGAGTCTATGTAAGTTCAAAAGGTTTATTTTCAACTGACAAGCTCTGTACGTTGTTCTATAATGCAGCAGCAACAGCAAAATGCATAAGATTAAAACACTAAACATTGTTACACTTAGTTACACTTACAACTACAAGTCCATAGAAGACAAAAGACGAAATCATGATAACTGAACAGTGGTGGAAGAACCACCCTCCCCTTGGTAGGAATATAGTTATTATAAAATTATAAATGAAGATCTCTGAGCGAATTCTGGGGACCCCTCACCTTAGAAGAACCTAGTACTGGTTACATCATAAGCTCTGCAAAGCTCTGGTTCATAGAAGGGAATCTTCCGTCTGTTATGAGAAAAATGGTGCGCGTTAGTATAGTGCAAGCATTTCTTAGTCATGCAAAAAAGTCTAGTATTTTTATGGATAAGCAATATGGACTAACACCAGAACTCCATAACAAAGTGGCTTGTTTTTCGACCTTGTACGCAGCGCTCAGACAGTAGCAGTATGAGCTCATGTGGGCTCAAAGGCGTCTTACACAACAAGCTGCGAGGTAACTTGCGCAAAAATAAAAGACACAAAGCTAAAATGGTTGCATGGCTCGGGGTAACTTAGCAAAGACTAGAATGACCCTAGGGACCATATAACACTACTAGTGTCTACTCTACTACCTGATTTGTACTAGTGATGTATATTGTATATGTATTATGTATGTATTAACTTTTTTTCAATCTTGCTAGTGAAAAATAGGGGGAGGTGTATATGGCATCTAAAAAATGTGTAATGTTTTTCTAGGCGTACTACCGACCACCAGTACCGGGGCCAGCGGCGAAGGTGACGCGGCCGCTGAGGGTGCAGGAGGAGATGCGGCAGTTGCAGGAGGAGCTGCAGGGGGTGAGCCAGCAGCAGTGGCGGGCGGTGGTAAGTTATATTCCTAATCCTTACTTATTGACATTACACTCGCTGCAAGGGTGTAATGTATACTGTACTGTTGAGACTTAAGTAAGAAGTTGTTGTGAACGGTTGAAGAAGACACCCTTTACTTAGCATTAGCAATAGCATTAGCGGCGGGAGTGTACTGTTGAGAAACCAATGGCCTCTTCTATCTGACTTCAACTCAGCTGTGAAAATTTTATGGAGAAGACTAAAAGTCAGTTCAGATGACCTTGATGGATGGGTTGAACGAAAAGGGAAAGAAGGGTGGAAGGAGGAAGGACGGGCGAGATTTAATATTTATGACTGGCAGAGAAGGATACGTGGGATGCATGCATAGGTGGCTGATAGGAATCAGATGTATGGGTGGTGGAATGCCTGAAACTCCCACAAATGTTAGAGGCCGAGGTAGTGGGAGGATAGATACATACCACAAATTTTATGTACTGTGCTTGCTAGTGCTACTGTGCCACTATGTGTAGAATTAATCTGTCTTACTGCTTTGCTAAGAGTATATTTTACAATAGTCTTGTTTTTTCTTCTTGATATAGCTACTCCTTCCAAAGTGAAAGTAGACAGGAAGGAGTTGGCAGCCAAGGCCCGGCGCCGGAAGCTTGAGGCCATACAAACGGAATACCAGCGGCTGGTGGTTCTGGAGGAGGAGGAAGAGGAGGCGGCAGCAGCTGCAGCCTCCTCCAATGCCCCGGGCCCCAGCCACCCCCCTCCAGTGTTACGGCGCCACCGTCTGGCAGCCGCCCGCCGCCGTACTTCATTTAATAGCACTGCTGCCCCCCCCTGTGGATGCAATTGCCGTGCATTGAAGCGCCACGTGGCCTGCCTAGAGGAGCGTATTCGTGTCCTGGAGAGGCGAGCCCGCCGATGAACAGACCCTGTTGATTGCCCCTTTTTTATTGCTTATTTTGGTGGGTGGGAATCGGGCGTTGGGGTTTTTGCTTCTGGACAATTGGACATTTAATTTTTTTTTTTTTTCTGTCCGGACAATGGACATTGGTTGGGGTTTTGGAGAGGGGTGGGTCAGGTGTTGTTGTGGGATTTTTTTTACATAGTTTATTTTTGTTAGGGGATTAAATTATATATTTATACTTTACATACGATGTTGTTAATGTTTTGTGGGTGGGGTTACTGTTTTACTTCACACTGTTTCCTTGCTGGTGTAGGGCCACAGCCAGTGTTTGATTTAAATAATTGGCTGACTTAGTAAGACACAAAGAGATAGATGCGATACCCCTCACTGAGGGACTTGTCCTACTAGTACTGTCAGTCTCTCCTCCTAGTCTATGCATTCTGCAACTGGACTCAAAGGGGTGTGTGAAATAGAATTAATGAAAAAATGTCCATTATTAATTATGCCTCCCCCAAACTTCTTCTCTTACTTGTGCTTGATGTTTAACTTAGGCACGGCGATGGCTGCATGGTGATGATGGTTTTCTTTCTCAACATGTCATGGTTGTGGTGGTAGTAGTAGTAGACCCTGGCAGTAGCATTTGCAAAAAAAAGAAAATGAGACAGTCAGTCGCCTGAGAGAGACTGTGGGAGGAGTAGTAGAATGAAGTACAGTACAGAACTTACTGCCAAACAATAATATGCCAAAATACAATAAAACATAATGGTGGCGGGGATAGCCTAGTACATAGAGTTACAAACTCTAGCTGTGTCGAGTCACTCGACTAGGCCTACAGTACACTCGACACAAGCGTAACCGTTAGTGCTGTGTAGGAGGATGACAACAAATCCAATCGATGCCGGCAATTAATGCTGATGGATTAGGTTCCTTTGGTAAAAAAATTATCTCGCAAATATACTGCTCATGGGTGGGCAAGCAGAAGAAGATCCTCGCCCTGCCTTGAAATTGAATTAGTGTTGCTTTTGCCACATCCGCCCCAGCAAGCGTGTGATAAATTATTGGTGTACATTTAATTTAGTCACACCTCAATAAGTCACACAGCCCGGGGGAAGAGGGTTAGGGTTTGATGAATGGTTGGGAAAGGGGTTTGGGGAAAGGTTTGACAAAGAAAAACAGTACGCATGGACAACAACAAAACACAATCTTGGCAGACGACCATATCCATAAATCTGTTAAGGGAGAAAAAGGAAATGCATGCATGATGATGATAACTTGATGGTTAATGATAAGTAGTACTTACTAACTACTACTAGACAATTAGACAGTACAGGGCAGCAGTATATTATGCAATTTGCCTTGCCTGTCTGCCCTCCGAGAGACCCAAATTACATACAGTTTCTGTTCTGTTGTACGGCCCGGGCTTACTATTAAAGATAGCAAAGAAAATTCAAAAATAGCTGTAGCGATGAATTGAATTATAAGCAGAGAGCAAACATAATAATAAAACAACAACACACAGTAGTAATGATTGAAGACAAAAAATGAATCAAATTATTTAAAAGATGATGAAAGTTGATACTGTTACTGTATGTTATCCTGGTCAAAATGGGGAGTTGCATCTTGGCATTCCTCTTGGTCCTCCCTTCCATGTACGCTCCGGCCATCAATCTTGGGTGACACCACTGCCTGCCTGGCAGATGTAGATTCATTGGTAAGGTAAGTGTGAGTTGTTATTCCCAGTATAGCACAGGGTAAGGGCCGGCCTGTAATTGTAGATAGAAAAACAAAAGGGATATTGAAAAATCAAGTAGAAAAAAAATGCATAAATTACGGTGGAGTGCAACAAGAACACTTTCAGAGGCGGCATGGACACATCATGTCTACTCTAGTCTGTTTCCAGCATTAACCTCCAACAACAACAGGACAGAGCAGGCCCACGGCACCCGTGACCCACCCTCCATTTAGCGTACATTTTTTGACAGAGGCAAACAAAGCAGATATACAGCAACATAGCATTTTACAAATTAAGTGACTAAATCAATGCACCGCTGTCAGTCATACCACCACACCCGACTCCACCAATACACAGACATGTAGGTCTGCAGTGGTTGTTGTTGACTTGTTTACCTTTTATGCCACTCATGAAACGCCCTGAGTTATTCCATCAATCATCTCGGATCCTACTGAGTGACTGCGAAGATATTATGTCACTGTGGTCATCATCATGGTGTGTTGTCCAACTCAGTGTGCAGTGTACAGATTGAGTCCCCTTTCCATATTCAAAATGCAATGGATCGGCCTGCAGTAGAAGTAGAAATTTGTTATTAAAAAACAAGAATGGAAACAAATATTGCATTGAGTTACTTTTAGTGTGTAGATTAGATAATAGTACACAATGAATTAACTTCATGCACTACAAACAACAACAACACAAATCACTCAGTCAGCGTCCAATGCATGTCATCATTCATTACCTGTTCCTTCTCATCTTCAGTTAATGGGCAGTCTCTCTCGGCTCGGAAAGGAGGATAGCTATAGTAGTCATCATCATGTTCCACTTCTTTAGGAGAGACTCAAAGAGGCAAGATTTTCTTTTTTCTTCGATTATGCTACATCCAATCATCATCTGGCTTGAGGGCAATAGATTTAGGGCGATTCAGGAGGATGGAGGAGCAGGACTCGGAGGAGTGGACTGAAATGCAGACAGCTGAAACTCATATATGGCAATGACGAAGACAGTGGTGATGGATTTGTTGTGATTTGAAGTTTCCAACCAGAAAGACAGACACACAAATAAAAGTAAATAAGGGAGGATGACAGTAAGAAGTGGAAGCCTAGTTGTCAGGGAAGTATAGCTCGTCCTCAAACTCTGGGGGTTCAACCAGAAGTAGGCAATCAGCATCTAACACGCTACTTCCGTCACCTGAGCCGCTGTCCTCATCTTCCTGCGTTGATTCATGTATTGTGTAATTCGGTGGTATAAACTGCTGATTTATTTTGATCATGGTTAATCTCTCCACGTTTTGGGTGAGAGACTGGTCTTTTTCACTGTTACAATGGAACCAGCAGCACTGAAAACACGTTCAGAAGAGACACTTGCGATAGGGCAAGCCAGATAGTTTATCGCCAGCCTGCTGAGCACTGGCCATTGGCCCCTTTTGCCATACCAATACCGCAATGGGTTTTGATCAATGTAGACCTCTGTTGGGTCATCCAGGTAGGCCTGGACCATCTGGTCAATGTTCAGGGGTGCTACACTTTGTTCGGCCTCTTTTGTCTTTGCATCAGCACTGGACCTAGCAAGTCCTTGCTGTAAATACCAATCCTGTGCTGTTTTTACTGGGGCTGATGATCCGGTTCTTGCTGTTGTCGATAGTGTTGGTGTTGGTGACAGCTGTGAACCAAATGCACTGCCCTCAGGCTCTGAAGTTGAACTTGACGCCGGATGCCCTGCTGCAGTACTTGTTGTGGGTTTGAGTAGCGGGCCTTTAATTACTAGCTGTTCATTTTCCAATTTACTGGCTGCCTCAGCTATCCAAGTTTTGTACCGGGCAACATCCACTTCTGAAAAAGGGAGTAATGTCTTACTGTTCAGTGCCGATTTGTACCGTGGATCCAGAATTGTGGCACAAATGTAATGTTCTTGTGACAAAATCTTAGTTTGCACCCTTGCATTTTCAGTTAAGCGACATGATACGCTCTCGACCAACTCATATGCTTATTTTTTTCCTCCACACCTATGTATGCTTCAGACACCTCCTTCAGCTGTTGCTCTAGCATGTGCAACAATGGGATAGCTTGGCCCATAGTACAGTCCTCCTTGCTGACTTCACATGTGAAGACCTTGAAAGGAAGAAGCATCTCTGTCAGGCATTTAACTAGGCACCATTGGTCCATCTGAAGGGTCATGCCTTTCACAGTAGCATCCGCCCTTTGTATGACATATTCATTGATTGGTCTGTACTGCTCAAACAGACGGTCAAGCATGTAATACGTTGAGTTCCAACGTGTTGCCACCTCCTGGATGAGTGCTTTGACTGGCATTCTATAGTCACGTTGAATGATCCTCAGCTGCTTCTGGGCTTTAAAAGAATGTCTGAAATGAGGGCATATTCTGCGGCAGGTGGTCAGTAAGTTGCTGACTATGGGTTCTTTTTTCAGAAAGTCTTAAACTATAATGTTAATGCTTTGCGCCAAACACGGGACCCTGAAATAGGCACCAACCTTCATGGCCTTAAGTACATTACTGCCATTATCCATGGCAACAAAACCAATGTTAAGCCCTCTTGGGCGCAGCCATTCAAAGACCTTGCTGTTAAACTCTTCCAAAATGTTTGCAGCAGTATGAGATTTCTCCATGGCGAACATGGCTACAGTTGCATGTTTCCGAGTAGCATTAAAAATCTCAGCTGTGTCAACAGCACCTACTTCAGATAGCTTTTCTCTAACCCCCAAAAAGAGACCCAGTGTGCAGTGATGCACATGTAATCAGTGGCTTGGCAACTGGTCCACATGTCTGTTGTCAGGTGGATTTTGTGAACAGCACTCTGCTGCAAAGCTTGTCCAACCAATTCCAGCACATCGTGATGTAGTGCTGGAACGCAACTCTGGCAAAATAGGACCGGCTGGGAACCTTCCATTTAGGGCAGATGGCTGACACAAATTCAAGGAAACCCACCCCTTCCACAAATGAAAAAGGGAGAAGGTCCAGCGCTAACATTTTAGCCAGCTTCGCATTGTACAACCGTGCCATTGGGTGGTTGCGTTGGTACTGCCCCTCTGACCTAAGCATGCTGTTAATGGTAGGCTGGAATATTTTCCTTTGTGGTGCAGCTGTCTTCTTGAACCCAGTTAGGCTCAATGACGACGCACTTTTTCTCATTGCAGTACTCGGTTGCCTTGGTGTCTCAGGCTGACTCTTACTACGGTGCCACTGAGATGTTGCTGAGGATGTGGGCGGTACCACTACACTGCTGGGGATAGGGCTAGAAATGTCTCCCTCTTGTTGACCTTCCACCGCGATCATATCTTCCCCTACTTCTTCATCCCCAACAACAGCAATGGGTCCAGTTTTACTTTTTCGAAGTGAAGTAGGTGAGCCTCCCACTTGATACTGTGGTGTTTTTTTAGATGACTTGTTTGTCCTCCGGTACCATAGTTTGTACCAAGCTTACCCCGCCTAAAAGCCTGCCGACAAATTGAGCATATAGCAATGTTCTCCTCCTTACTGCTAACCGAAAAGAAGTCCCAAACTGGGGAGGAGAACTTTCTGGCGCTGCTGGAGGTGCCACTTTCAATACCAGATGAACTGGAGGGTGTGCCTGGAATTTGACTCTGTGCAGTTACATTACCATTACCTACTGAGGTGGTGGTTGAGCTGGATGTAGGTCCCTGCCGGGCCTTTGCAAAGGCAAATATGGAAGCTGGAGGTCGTGTTGGTGTTACCTGTGTTGGTGGTATCCGTGCTACATCCCTCGCAGCGATTTTGGATAGTCTAATAATGTTGGTCTCCATCTCCTCTGGCCCGGGAGTGATGTTCATGATGACTGGCTCTTCATCATCATCACCCCCCTCGTCTACATCTACCTCCATAACTCTAAAGCTTTCTGGAACCTTCCTTTTCACTAGCCTTGTCTTGTGGCGTGCATCACTCTCAGACTGACCTGGTGGCTTCCAAGTGGCATCTAGATCATCAGAAGCGGGGCTTGAAGAAGAAGTTGATGGACTAACCCTCCTTTTCCTTGCTGGGGGTCTGGAAGACAATGGATCTTCTGAAACAGTGGCTTGCTCCTCTTCGTCTGCAAAAAGCTCGATTTCCTGAACTGCCCCTACTTCAGGTGGAACAACTACTATTGTGGGCTGTGGTTGCGGCTGTGGTTGCGGCTGCGGCTGTGGTTGCGGCTGTGGTTGCGGTTGTGGTTGCGGATGCGGCTGTAGTTGCGGCTGTGGTTGTGGCTGTGGTTGCGGCTGTGGTTGCGGCTGTGGCTGTGGTTGCGGCTGTGGTTGGGGCTGTGGTTGCGGCTGTGGTTGCGGCTGTGGTTGCGGCTGTGGTTGGGGCTGCGGTTGCGGCTGTTGTTGCGGCTGTGGTTCCGGCTGTGGTTGCCCACTTATCTGCTGAGTTTCCGCCTGCGAGTGCGTGGATTGGGTACTACTTTGCGATAATGACATTTCAACATCACTGCTCGTTAGTAGACTGGCTACCTCTGCCACACTCATGGGCTTGGGCCTAGGTTGGTGGGGTGGGCCCGCTGATGCGGAGGTGCTGCTCCCAGCTTGGTCCCCCCCCGGACACCGCTGCTGCAGGCGTAAGTTTTTATTTCCCAAAAAACACATCGGGCGGCACACCAGTCTTGGCAAATGCCACTTCCTTCTTCTGTTCCTTCTTCTTCTCACTGGCAACTTTCTTGGTACTAGAGGACCTGGTACCTTTCTTTGGGGCCATCTTCTTCAGATGTCAGCAGGACGCAGGTGCACAAGTTGCAGAGATGTCTGTGGTCACACGTGGACGTGACGTGATGCGCAGCAGGACTTCTGTCTGGCAGTACAACGGGTGATGATGATGATGACACCTCCTCCTCTGTCTTTTTGTGCACCTCAAAGCAAAGAAGCCAGGAGAAGAACATCAGTGAAATGTTGCATTTGTTGTTGTGGTTCAATTACTACTAGTACAAACAAACAAATAAAATATATAACTTAGTGTAGCCATTTGTGAGACTTTGTCAACAAGGGCTTTCATGGTATACTGTGTACACTCTCAGGAAGGATAGGAAAGAAGAGGAACAACAACAAAAATACAAATGTAATGGAAGTGGTCACACGTGGACGTGACGTGATGCGCAGCAGGACTTCTGTCTGGCAGTACAACGGGTGATGATGATGATGACACCTCCTCCTCTGTCTTTTTGTGCACCTCCAAGCAAAGAAGCCAGGAGAAGAACATCAGTGAAATGTTGCATTTGTTGTTGTGGTTCAATTACTACTAGTACAAACAAACAAATAAAATATATAACTTAGTGTAGCCATTTGTGAGACTTTGTCAACAAGGGCTTTCATGGTATACTGTGTACACTCTCAGGAAGGATAGGAAAGAAGAGGAACAACAACAAAAATACAAATGTAATGGAAGTGGACCCTGTTTGGCATTACATTATTTGCTCATCACATCATTCAGGGAGCTGCAGCTGGCAAAGGGGATGGATGGAAGCAGTAAGCCAAGAGGAAAACCATGCAGGCCTAAATGGCAAAAGCAGCACACTTATAACTCCCACCAGAAATGGCCACCAGCCACATGGACACTCACAAATCACAAGCAACAAGCAGGAGGCCTGGAAAACAATGTACTGAAAACAGGCCTATAATAGCCAGGCAAAGGCTGCATGCTAAACCACACTGCTTTGCCTGTAATGCAATAAATGCAAAAACGAAAATCCACAGGGCTAAACAAGGCCTGCAACACACCACACACAACTAAGGCATTTATTTAACACACACCCAAAAAAACTGAAATACACCCAAAAATACACATTTTGCAATTCAATCCAATGCCATCCATGCCCTAAATGTTGTTTAAATTCAACAGAACACACAGAAACAGTTGTTTCATGCACCCCTGACTACCTCTGAGCCTACTGGATGAAAGGCCTGTTGGCAGACTAGGCCACAAGCTTGCAGGCCTATGGATAAAAGCACACTACCGGGCTTCAAAATGGCCACCAGCCACATGGCCAGGCCCACAACAACAAGAAACTGAAGACAGACAATGCAGGCCTATGGCAAAAAGCACACTGCCTGGCTTCAAAATGGCCTCCAGCCTCATGGCCAGGCCCACCACAACAAGAAACTGAAGACAGACAATGCAGGCCTATGGTAAAAAGCACACTGCCTGGCTTCAAAATGGCCTCCAGCCTCATGGCCAGGCCCACCACAACAAGAAACTGAAGACAGACAATGCAGGCCTATGGCAAAAAGCACACTGCCTGGCTTCAAAATGGTCGCCAGCCTCGTGGCCAGGCCCACAACAAGAAGCCTAGGACACAAAGGAAACACATGCAGGCCTATATGGCAAAAGCAGCACACTTATAACTCCCACCAGAAATGGCTACCAGCCACATGGACACTCACAAATCACAAGCAACAAGCAGGAGGCATGGAAAACAATGTATTGAAAACAGGCCTATAATAGCCAGGCAAAGGCTGCATGCTAAACCACACTGCTTTGCCTGTAATGCAATAAAATGCAAAAACAAAAATCCACAGGGCTAAACAAGGCCTGCAACACACCACACACAACTAAGGCATTTATTTAACACACACCCAAAAAAACTGAAATACACCCAAAAATACACATTTTGCAATTCAATCCAATGCCATCCATGTGCCCTAAATGATGTTTGAAATAAATAAATACATCACACAGCAAAGGAACAGTTGTTTCATCATGTTTCATCATGCACCCACCCATGACTAGCTCTGGGCCTACTGGCTACCCACAACTATTTATTTTTTTAAATGATGAAAAGTACCAAAATTGTAGTTGCAGCAACTGCAATGCCTCAATCAAACAACACCAACTAACTTGTAAAATCTCAAATCCAAAAGTCCTCAAATCCAATGATAATGATGCAGCAGACACAAAGAGTGATCCTTCCAGCTCAAATCCAAATGAAAAATGAACAGGAGATGGACAAAGCACTGGGAGGAGCCTGCTGGACAGGAACAGGAAGTAGGAGACTCTGTGGCACTTCCTCCCTCTCCCCCAAAAAAATTTGACAAAAAAGGACAGCCAAATATCAATCTGAGGTTTTTTTTCATCCAAATCATCATTTTATAGAAGGTTTTATGCTGCTCGAGATATTATTCTTCTCCAGATTGAAAATTTTGCGTGTTCGGGATCGCAAGCTTTACCAACATTCCGCCGGATGTCCGATGGCGCGCCCGAATGACGTGTTCGCGATCGCAATCTCTCTCGCGGTGCAAGATGGCGCGGCGAATGACGTGTTTGCTATCGCACACTCTCGCGGTGTCCGATGGCGCGGCGAATGACGTGTTCGCGATCGCAAACTCTCACAGGATCGCGCGGCCGGCTACCGAAATCTCGTGGCGCACACGAACGGATAGGAAAACTCGGCGGCAAACGCAGGAATCCCGGTAAGTCGCTATCACACGCGCTAGAATGCATTTTTAAAGCGCGAACAAGAAAATAATTCCGCTATGCCACGGATCGCGGAATTGTTGGCAATTCCGCGTTCTCCGCGGAATGCGAAATTGCCTAAATTCTGCAAATTCCGCGAGCGGAGCGGAATTTGACGCCCAGGCCTAGTTATTTTGACAGGTTAGACTGCTGATTAAAATGCAGCAGTCAGGCTGCACTGCTAGGCCTGAAGCCATGTTTTCTTTGTCACTCTGTATTTCTGATTCATATTTCATGGCCTTATAGGAAAGTTAAATATGCAAATTAGAAGCTAGCCATTTTAACCAAATTGTAGGTGTCAGAACAAATGCACTGGGGCCTGATTTGCAATGTTTCAGTGCAGAGTCAAAAACCAGCAACATTATTCCCAAAAATGGAAGGTGATCATGCCAAAAAGGGCACTTTCTTGCACTTCAATGTAATTGAATTTAAGGCATTCCTCACGTTTTTCTTATTTGTGTCTTAACTATACCTCAGTCAAAATTCACAATTGGTTCCCAGAAGCTAAAGACATTTTTGACAGATATAGGGTTAATCAGGATAGATGACGAAGGAGAACTATCAAACCATGTGAGAAATTAGCAAGAGAGAATCTGAGGCTGTCTGCCAATATTGCTATGCTTAGTTTACTACCCAGCTGTAATTCTTGCTGGTCTAAAACTTTCCATGTGGTATTTCTTAGATCACTCACTGCTTGTTAAGTGATCGCAAAAATTGATGGGAGTAGATAAAGCCTCCAAAGTTTAATTAGTGGGGCCATGAAAAAACAATTATTACACTGTTTGAGTTTTTTTGTGAAAGAAAAGGTCTGTATGCCAATATGAATAGAAAGTGGGCAGCTTGCCTTCCCCACTTTTCCAATTGCTCTGATAGTCTCATATTGTGGGGGGATTTAAATCCTCTGGCTTGGTTTTCTGGCAAGACATGATTGCAATATTGTGTGACTTAATGGATTCTCCTAAAATTTTGAAACATAGAGAACTTGCAATAATTTATACAGTTTCATTTGTATGTGATATATTTACATCTCGTGATCAAAATGAAAAATGCAAAAAACTCATAAAAATTAGAGGCACACACGTTCTCAAACATTCATTAAACATCAGACAGTTAAAAAAACCTTACATACTGGGATCATTTCCACTGTAGTATTTTCTTCGCTGTGTGATACTAAAAGTGTATTTAACCTCCCTTGCAAAATTTGTAGGGACGGACCCTATTAGTGATTTTGTAACCAGATTAAGGCCCTGACTTAGAGGGTTTATAATGTATGAGTCACCATAGAGAGTCAGGTAATCCGTCTGCAAACCTGGTGGCCAAAAACTGTCTTAATTGTTAACTCCATGATGGCATTCCTACCAGCAGAGGCATCTTTGCAATGGAGTCTGTGAGAGGGCCCTAACTCTGCTAATGGCTGTGGTGATTCTACCACCCTGCCAACAGTGTTAGGTCCACCACCATGTTTGACAGAGTTAGCCCCATGACAGACCACCATGCAAGTTGTGTTTAGGGTCTCGCATATTCTATAAAGCACTGCCTATCCATGTGAGCACAGACAATGTACACCCAATTTGAGGTACATTTTCAGTGGCTATAGTAATTGCAAAATGCTGTCATGTAATGTGGAAATTGTAGAAAGGTTTGACAGAATGTTCCAACTCAGCAACTTAGAGGGAAACTTAGCTTTTCACAGAGGATACCTCCCAATGCTATGGAATTGCTGCTCTCCGTATTGTGTAGGAAGTGGGTCCATCATACGGATGTCTAACACCATTCTAACTCTAAATCAGATAGTGTTAGACCTGACATCCAGTGTGTGGCATTCCCACAAACCTTTACCCTTCACTCCTCCCATTTTCCTGATTTTTGTTAGTGCTCCCATGTACCCTGGTTTGCAGGAAGTTCCTGAATTTTGGTACTGGCACCCCGTCAGGATAGGCGGAGTTTATCCCCCGATACGGCCGACCCTTGGTCCCAGGCCATGTTAAGTGACAGGGGTGGTTCTTACTAAGGGTGGGCAGAATTTGCGGAATTGCGTTCAGCGAAATTCCGCGAAACGGCAAAAAATCTCCGCGAGCACGCGGAATTTCGCGTGCTCGCGGAGATTTTGCTGCGCCCCTTTATATCTGTAAGTGCTTCCTGTTGAGGTTTCATTTTTGTGACAGGAGCATCGTGCCAGCCCAGAATGAATCCTGCCCTGCATATTTATCCAAGAAGATGAGTCCATTTTGTGCAATACCTCTACTCAACTGGAGTACTTTCTACTGGCTAATCAGTAAGTGCTACCTCGTTGGGAAAATGTATAGTGCCTTTCCTACACTACAGCTGCAAAGGACCAGAAGAATTGTCTCCAGTGACCTGTGTGTCTAACTTTGCCACCGCGCCGAAAGCGCCGGGGTCCTTTGATTAAGCTGTCCATCATAGTGGGGAAAGGGCGGGAAGACGTTGCATACCGCGAGTGTATGTGGGGCGGGGCTACTAGCCTGTTCTCATGCCTCTTGTTTATAAAGGGTCAGAGCAGGATCTCAGCGGCAGACGAGGAGAAGGAACCTCCTGGTCACAGGAACTACACGAGGATTGCGCTCGAGAAAATCAAGGATGCAAAGACCTCCATCAAGGATTACAGCTAGCTTTTCAGGGTGGCAATGGAGAGAAGGCACATCTGCTTAATCACGCTCACGAATTCTACACGAGGATTGCGCTCAAGAAAATCAAGGATGCAAAGACCTCCATCAAGGATTACAGCTAACTTTTCACGTTGGAAATGGAGAGAAGGCACATCTGCTTAACCACGCTCACGAATTCTGCAAACCTACCCTGCATATTTATCCAAGAAGATGCCTCCGTTTTGTGCAATACCTCTACTCAGCTGGAGTACTTCCTACTGGCTAATCAGTAAGTGCTACCTCATTGGGTAAATGTATAGTGCCTTTCCTACACTACAGCTGCGTAAAGGACCTGAAGAATTTTCCCCAGTGACCTGTGTGTCTGTAACTTTGCCACCGCGCCGAAAGCACCGGGGTCCTTTGATTAAGCTGTCCATCATAGTGGGGAAAGGGAGGGAAGACGTTGCATACCGCTAGTGTATGTGGGGCGGGGCCAAACAGGCGGGGCTTCTAGGCCCATTCACATGCCTCTTGTTTATAAAGGGTCAGAGCAGGATCTCAGCGGCAGACGAGGAGAAGGAACCTCCTGGTCACGGGAACTACACGAGGATTGCGCTCGAGAAAATCAAGGATGCAAAGACCTCCATCAAGGATTACAGCTAACTTTTCACGTTGGAAATGGAGAGAAGGCACATCTGCTTAACCACTCTCACGAATTCTGCACACCTACCCTGCATATTTATCCAAGAAGATGCCTCCGTTTTGTGCAATACCTCTACTCAGCTGGAGTACTTTCTACTGGCTAATCAGTAAGTGCTACCTCGTTGGGTAAATGTATAGTGCCTTTCCTACACTACAGCTGCGTAAAGGACCTGAAGAATTTTCCCCAGTGACCTGTGTGTCTGTAACTTTGCCACCGCGCCGAAAGCTCCGGGGTCCTTTGATTAAGCTGTCCATCATAGTGGGGAAAGGGAGGGAAGACGTTGCATACCGCTAGTGTATGTGGGGCGGGGCCAAACGGGCGGGGCTTCTAGGCCCGTTCACATGCCTCTTGTTTATAAAGGGTCAGAGCAGGATCTCAGCGGCAGACGAGGAGAAGGAACCTCCTGGTAACACAGGAACTACACGAGGATTGCGCTCGAGAAAATCAAGGATGCAAAGACCTCCATCAAGGATTAAAGCTAACTTTTCAGGGTAGAAATGGAGAGAAGGCACATCTGCTTAGCCACAACCTCGCTCACGAATTTTTGGGCTGAATAATACGTTACAGAATTTGAGCTTCAACTCGGGCACCTGCTTTATTTATACCCGAATTCCGTTCCGCCGCGGATTGCGGAAGTTTCGACATTTCCGCGTTCCGCGCGGAACGCTGAAATGCCGAAATTTCGCAAGTTCCGCAAGCGGAACGGAATTTGCCGCCCAGGGTTAGTTCTTACCAAATGTTGGCAACCGGCGGGCATCTTCTTAGTAGTTTTCCAGAAGACAGTCAACGGTAATGAAGATGACCAGTCAGACAGGTCGGGGCTGTGTCAGCGGACGCCGCCGCTAGCTTATGCAAAAAGTCATTTGATCCCCAGTAGTCCTCGAGGAAGGAAAAGCAGCCACTCCGACAAAGTCAATAAATTTGCAATATTTTTATTGCCGGCAGGCAAAAAGTAGCGTTTCGACTCCTTGGAGTCTTGATCACATGATCACACCAGTATATTTCAGGCATATAAATAATACTTCATGACAAGGCGCCTTTGTTCTATCAAAATAGAAGAATGACCATCGTTTTGTATACACGAGTGAGTCAAAACTAAGAGAATATGCACAGTCCATCAGTGTGCACCGTGGTTTGAACAAAAAAGGAGAATTTCAATATAATGAATCCATATGTCGGATGCTGGCTCGGAGTACATTTCCCGTGGGGCCTCCCGTTCCTACGCTGGCCCGATTGGAGTATATAGTGCTGTGCCATTACCCTGATTGTGACTTCTAGGTATGCGGACGGAGTTACAGATGTACTAAGGTGAGTCTACATTATAGGTGTATGTCTCTGTTGGTGATTTTCTGTGGGGAAGATTGATCTAGTGGGGAGTGCGGAGAGGATTCTCCCATTTATCTAATCATAGTATAGTACCTGAAGGAGGTTATAACATATGGAGGAGTTAGAGAAACCTCAGACTATTAAAATAGACAAAAAAGGAGTCCTTTGGACTGCTGCCAGCTTCCCTGGAGTTGCTGTAATGATTCTGAAAGGGGAAGATGTTCCCCAGAGACTTCAACATTTAGTGCTTGATTCACAAAGGTAACTTATACTTTCGAATAATTTACACTTTGTGTAAGTGTACTACATTTTGCTTATTCACATAATCTGAGTGTAAATTGCAGCTAAAAAAAACCTGTAGTAAGTCCAGTACCACACATGGCCAACCACCGGTACTGCAATAACAGAGGTAGTGAATTAAAATAAAACCCTATAGGAAAAAATGATAAGTTAAATGCAACTATTTTAAAAAGTTGCAAATATAAATAAAGACAATTTAATTAGAAAATATATACAAATAATACATATTCATTACGTAATTATATAACATTCTAATATCCTTTTTGTATAAAAAAATTAATGTAACAACAATTTGTAATGCAAAAAAACTATATTAATTTTTAGGTAATTCTATCATCAGTTTTAATATCATTAATGCCTAATAATTTTTTTCTTTAAGTGGGAATTTATTTTTTAATATAAACTTAGAAAAATAATTGTAATTTATTTCCATTAAATAATGATTATTTCAAAATTAAGTTAATAGTGCTGTAGCATATTTTTATTTTGTTCTACATTAAAATAAATATATAAAATTAATTTTCATTAATGTTGAATATAAAAATATTTGTAATCATTATTTTCCAGTTAATTACATTTTTCCCTATACTCTAGCATGCAGAGACCCCTAACCCCTGCTGCTGAGTCTCCCTGTGGTAAAGTATCGGGAAGTTGCAAAAAAAATGATTTTCATTAATTTTAAATTCAAAAAGTCACTTCCCTGTCAACACCTGTGTCCCCGGACTTACTGGCCCTCCCAGATCCAGATCTTGCAGGCTGCCCTGCTGAGACATTGATGCACCTAGGAGAAGCAGGGAGAACTGGGTTAGCTAGCACCACCACCCCAATGAGCAGTGTGTGCAGGTTTCACTCCGAACACACATGCACATGATTTTCTAGCGAAGACGATGTTGAGCGCAATGAGGGCCAGCAGGCAACAGCAGGGATTGGAGAGGTTGCGGCGGTGCTGGGACCTGGAGTGGCTCCTGTTGGTGGTGCTGAGTATGGAGTGGCAGGTAGCCTTGGTAAGCGACTTCAGTGTGGTTTGCAGTCAGACACTATAGTGGAGCAAAGTCATGGGTTCACAGTATCATAGGTAAAGGGGCCAAATAAGTGAAAGTTACAAAGCAGACGCCTCAAATCAATCCAAGGAGCCTCAAGTAACAACATGCCATTGCTTCCGTCACACTCACAGTTGGTAAAATAGTGCAGGCCTAGTCAGCATTACAGAATTCGTCGAGAGACTCCATCAAGACGCAAACACTTGAGTCTCTGGACAGCAAAACACAAGGTCCCCATTTGCGCCTGAATCACATAGAGTCAATGATAGAAATTCAATCATAACCCAGCCAACCACTCTAAAATGACCCGCAGAATCAGCACCTGATGCTCATTTAGCACATTTGAACACATTAGAGACATTAGCTCAAATCTATCATCACTGCGCGATCCCATCCTGATACTCCATTGCTGACCTTTCATCAGCAGCTGAAGAGTTATCACTTAGCAGGCCATCAAGACATCACATGGAGCAGAATCCTCGCAGAGATAACAGGCCAACAGGGATCGCGATCCAATTGGAACTCTCCTACGTACACCAGATGGAAGCAGCCATAGAAGCAAGCCAAATGTACACCCTTAGGAATTTAATACACATAGATATCCAGCCTCAACCTCATTCAAACATGAATAATCTCACAAACTGTGTCTTGGACTCAGTGAATATACATTCCTGGCTGCCACTATCACCCTGACATTGCAATAGCAAAATCTGGAACTTCAGTTGAACCAGTTGCAATCTATGGCAATGCATATTATCGATCTTGAAATTAAATCAACAGCAAACTAAATCCATGAACACATTCATAAGCAGATCTAGATCTTTTGGATGAAGGGCTCCTGATCGAGAAGCTTAGTTCTCATATCTTAGATTTCAAGAAAATCAACCAACTCATCAAGAAACCCACAGGCTTGAACCTTGAATGCACCTGCCTTCTAATCAGGGATACATTCACCAGGCTCCCAAAACTATTACAGCATCTAATAGAAATGGTAAAAACACTCATGCCATTGAAGGAGGGGCACTCTGTGAACAGTAGGTCTATTAGCAACACCATGAACGTAACCCAGAAGAACACCTTTTTAGGTGTAAATAATTACATAAATAATCATCACAAGGGAACTATACAAACAAACAAGGTGAACAGCTAGACCATATTACACCTTAGAATCTACAAACTAGGACAGATAAGTAGAAGAAACCCATGAAATGTGAACCCAACAAGAACATCCTGGAAACAACTGAGGGGAATGCACCTTTTGGCACCAATCACACAATAACGTCAATGAGATCACAGCAAACACACAGATTGAACTAATGGCACAACGTAAATCCCCTAAGCCATTAACAAGGAAAGAGAAGAAAAAACTAAAAAAGAGCACCAAAGAACTCAAGAGATAATTTTTACTTCATATGAATAGCAGGGCGTGCTCCAATCATGCTGAAACTCAGTGCTCAATTATCCCTAGCAGTTCACGACAAGACAATAATTCCATTCCTTCAACAACCACAATCATCAATAAAGACATTTTCCTGCACATGGGAACAATATATCCAATATTTTATAACAGGATGATGAATCATCGAGAGCAAACTTAATTTCAATAAAACACCTGGACATTTAATCGTTACTACAAGTCCCCAAGTATCACATTCAGCAGCTGACCATCAGGCATGTGAAGAGTCGACCCCATATTAATAAATCCAGTGACTTTAAGCATCAAACCTTACATCTTAAAATCAGACAAGGCAAACATCTGACTGCTATAGTCTTCCAAAGGAAACTGTACCAAACACAGGACATGGGTTCCTATAACAGGGGAAGTACAGAAGCTAATATTGCGTCAACAACGACAAGCCAAACTACAAGTAAAGATTACAGTTATCAATTGCTATAGGAAGTCACTAGCCTCATCATTCAACCAGATCAAATACCCCGACAGCCTGAGCCAATAATAATAAACTCACTGTAGTGTTCTACTTGCCATGTGGAATGTTGGGGGCGATTCTTGTCATTCTGGAGGGGATGGTTGGCTCAACCAGACACCTTTTTATTGTGGTTGTCCAAGCTGCTTTCGTGAGGAATAAATATACTTTCATCTACCCCTGTGTGTGCCGCTTCGTTACTACATGAATTTGGCGACGACCGGGAAGAAACAAAGGCAGCACTCACCTGTTCATGTGTTCAGCATTGGCGGTGCAGTGGAGAGTCTGCAGCTCGAGTTGCTGTGGTGCCGCAGTGGATTTTCCACGATTTTGAGAGTGTTGTGAGTCCCCTGAAGGGAATTTTATTGAGTTTCTGCGGAATTGGTGGTGGCAGTTGGCGGCGGCTCAGCGCACACTGTTTAGTGTGACTCTGCGCGTGCATCGGATTCTGGGTAATCTTGCGGTGACATCAGCACGCTGTGCTCACGCTTTGGCGGCCATTTTGGATTGGGCTGTTACTCAGGCCCGTATTTCTCTCGTTCACCGTAGTATTTCTATTATATCGTATGGGGTATATTCCATTGCCGTGTACAACGCCTTATTTTGCCTGCAATTTTCTGTGAGTACACTATTCCCTCATTTGAGTTTTCTACAAATACTGGACTGCAATTTCGGCGACAGTCACACCTTTGAGAAGAGAAGGTTCTTCAGCCTGCATCATCGGTGACAGGCACACCATTTGTAACATTGGAATATACCAGCCTGTATTGTCGGTGACAGGCGCACCTTTAGTAACAGTAAGAATTATACTGTATCCTTTATATTCACTTTGGGCAATTGTGGTATTGTTTGGTGTAGTTTCCATTATGGCCAACATTGCAGCACCGCCACATTTTTTACAAGTGGCAGGTGAGCCCAAAATGGAGTTGGAACTATGGTTTCCTATGTTTTTAGCATATGTAGAAGTTCTTGAGAAAGAGGATTGTCCTGCTAAAAGGAAACTAGCATTACTAGAGCATTGTCTGCGGGGTGCAGGTTTGAAGGAATTTAGTAACCTTCCTCCTATAGAGGATGCGGGGAATATGGATGCTTTTGAACAGGCAATCAGACAGATGAAGGACCGTTTTGGAAAGAGGATTAACATAGTGATGGAGAGGTTCACATTTTATTCACATGCACAAAAGGAAGAGAAATCAATAGAAGATTATGTATCTGCACTACGTACTTTGGCAGGGTCTTGTGCTTTTGAAGCTATTACCTACGAACAAGTATTAAGAGATCAGATAATGATGAAGACTAAGAGTAAAAAGATTCAAGAAAGATTATGGCTGGGTACTGAATCTTCTCTAAGCGTGGTGGTTAACATAGCAAAAGGCATTGAACAGTCTGAGAAATGTGTTACTGAAATTAGAAATCAAAATATCAAAGTTCAAAATACTGAACCTGAGGTTTCAGTGGAAAGGAACCAAACGGGACCAAAGAAGAATCTGACTATTTCCGTCAAGAAGGAAGCTGAGGGAAAAACGTTTGACAATACATTTTATGGAAAGAGAAATACTATAATTTGCTACAGGTGTGGCAGTTTGAACCATGTAGGAAGTTTCAAACGGTGTCCTGCCTGGGACAAAGCATGTGTCAAATGTAAAAAAAAAGGGTCATTTCGGTAAAGTGTGTAGATGGTCTCAAAAAGTCAATCGCATCACATATGATGAGGAAGAAGCACCTTCTGATTTCAACTCATTATTATGTGCTGGTGACATTAATTGCAAAGGTTTTCCCAGATGTACAGTAGTAATTGATGGCAAACCTGTGTCTATGATGGTTGACTCATGTGCTTGGTATAGCAAGAAGTTGTTTAATGAACTTTGGGGTGAGAAAAATTATTATCACATGATATTCAACCTGGTGGGTACTCTGGTCACAAAATCGATTTCGAAGGGTTTATATGGGCAGATTTAGAATTTGAGGGAAGAAGAACTAGAGGGAAGGTATATGTAGCTACTAAAGGAGTGGCTATTTTGGGATGTCCTCATCAGCAAGAAATGGGCATAAGATTAGATCCCAATGCCACCCCACCGGTCTATGTTGTTTCTGTTGACAATGAAGAGTTTGTCAATGGAGTCTGAGAAACATTTCCAAAACTTTTTGATGGAATTCTGGGAAATACATCAATTTCAGACATAAAATTATACTTAAGGATGAGGCAATACCTGTCAGGCACAAGGTGAGAAATGTACCTTTGGCATATCGGGACAAACTTAAAGTCATGTTAAATGATTTGGTTCAGAAGAGTATAATTGAGCCCATAGAATCCTCACCTTGGGTGTCTCCCATTGTTTTATCTATTAAGGGTACAGGGGATCTCCGTTTGTGTGTAGATCTACGCAGCTTAAATAAAGAGATTTGGGTTGACAAACATCCTCTCCCTAATATACATGAATAATATCTACGCTATCAGGTGCTTCTGTTTTTTCCACAATTGATTTAGCAAGTGCCTACTACCAAGTAGATTTGCATGAGGAATCTAAAATGTTAACAGCTTTTGTAACACCAGAAGGTATGTTTCAATTTTTGCGAATACCATTCGGATTGGCAAGTGCTGCCTCTGTTTTTCAGCATTTAATGAAGGAGGTATTGGAAGGTAGTAAGGGAGCAATTGCTTTCCACGATGACATTTTAATTTTTGGAAGAACGTGTGAAGAACATGACAAGAACTTGGAAGATGTATTGAGAAGAGTGCAAGATAAAGGGTTGACTTTGAAATTTTCTTAATGCAAATTTAGACAGAACAAAGTCGAGTATTTGGGTCATGAAATTTCCAGTGAGGGTATCAGGCCCAAACTCAACCATGTGCAGAGTATTTCTAATGCACCTGCACCAGTAACCAAAGAACAATTGTTGTCATTTCTAGGTTTAACTGAATTTTATGGTAAATTTGTACAAGACTACCCTACTAAAGTGCATCCGTTAAGACTATTATTAAAGAAAAATGCAAGATTTGTATGGGGGAAAGATCAACAACTGTCATTTGAAGTACTAAAGAAAGAAATTGTTTGTGCTCCATTTTTAAAATCTTATGTGATTGGTAAGGGATGTATTGTATCAGTGGATGCTAGTAGTGTGGGTTTGGGTGCTGTGCTCATGAAAAAGGATAGTACAAGTGAATATGTGGTATCATATGCTTCACGGCTCAGAGTGCAATTACCCCACCATTGAGAAGGAGTTGCTAGCTTGTACTTGGGCAGCCCAACACTTTTGTCAGTTTTTATGGGGAACCAAATTTCGGTTAAGAACTGACCATAAGCCATTGATTAATATGCTCACAACTGGTGGAGGCAGAACATTGACAGCTCGTTTAGCGAGACTGGCTGCCAAATTGCAGGAATACCAATGTGTGGTTGAATAAGTTCCAGGTCGGGATAATGTTCACGCAGATTGTATGTCACGTTTACCTTTAGTGGATGTAACTGAGATCAAGGACGAGGAGGAATGTGATGTGGCTTATACTATGGATGATGTCAATAGAAACTTGGTGGAGGAGCATTCAGCTAAAGCCATTTCTGAAGATAAATGGAAAGAAGCTATGAAAGAAGATTGTATTTTGAATGAAGTTCAGAAGTTTTTGCACAAAGTTTGGCCTAAAGAGAGGAAGTTGAGTGGGGAATTTTAAAAATTTGTATGGAGCTTATGTTTTTGCATGGAATTGTCATCAGGGGGGACAAAATTGTGCTGCCACGGAAACTTAGGGAGGTGATTTGTGCTTTGCCCATGAAGGTCAAATGGGAATGTCCACCACTAAGAGAAGAATAAGAGAGTTCTACTGATGGCCTGGTATTGATGGCATGGTTGACAAATGGGACAGGGAATATTCTCCTGTGCTCGGAGTGACAAGTCTGTCAAGCCATTAACCGTCGATGTTACGCCCATCGAATATACTCAGGGGCCTTGGAGAAAATTAGAGGTTGCCATTTTGGGTCCATTTGGAACACATCTTTGTAAGGATATGTATGCTTTAGTACTTGTGGACTATTATTCAAAATTGCCAGAGTTGAAAATTGTGGAAAAGATTACGTCAGCACATGTTATTGAGTTTCTTGATGACATCTTATGTCGTGAAGGGTTACCGGAGGAACTTATTTCTGCCAATGGTCCACAATTTGCAAGTAAAGAACTAGAATTGTTTCTAAAAAGATGTGGTCTCCTACATAAGAGGGTGTCTAATTATCATCCTCAGGCTAATGGTCAAGTAGAACGCTTCAACAGAGTTGTGAAGGAGTCTATTCAGCTAGCTATTTAAAAGTGGTATGCAGTTTAGAAAAGCTTTACGGGCAACTTTGTTGACTTATCGTACGTCACCCAATTCTGTTGCAGGGTTATCTCCTTTTGAAGGCAGGAGACCTGGATCTAAATTCATGCCTTGGTGGTTGAAAGAGCAAAATTCGTATAATATAGTTTTGGATTTTGCTAAAGTCAGGGAGCATGTTAAGAAGTACCAAGAAAAGATGAAGGGTGACAGTTCCAAGAATCAGTCTAAGGAGTCGAAATTGAAAGTGGGGGATATGGTCTGTATCAATTTGGGGGGACTATTAAACAAGAAGTTGTCCAAATGGTCTGATCCTGTGAAAGTGATTGAAGTTTTTAGTGAAGTAGTAAGAGTAGATGGTGGAAAAATATGGAATTTTAGATGTATTTCTGTGTGCAAATTTCATGTTGGAGAGAAGCTACATGGGATTACAAGTGATGATTGCACTGAAGTTTCGAAGGACATTGTAAGTCCAAGAAAGAAATTTCCTTACAGTAAGCTTGATGAGGATTGTGAATGGATTGCTGGTTATGATGATATGTATGACGGTCTGAATACTCAGGGTTTGAGTGAGTCTGATGCCAGTGTAAGCAAGATTCTTGTTGGGCAAGGATCTGTTCCAACTACTGATTTGGATAATCAAGTGGCACAAGGTATTACTCAACCTATGGGTGAAGAACATGTTGTGGAAGTGAGGAGATATTCACGTGTTAAGAATGTGCCCAAGAAACGGAAAGATTTTGTTCAGTATTGATTTATTCTATGTTGATGTTGGACATCATATGCATTATCTAGTCAAGCATTTTCTATATAATAACTTTCTATGTTTTAACTCTTATGTATTTTATTTTGTGTGTTTTTTTGTTTGTTAAGGGGAAAGGTGTGTAGTGTTCTACTTGTCATGTGGAATGTTGGGGGCGATTCTTGTCATTCTGGAGGTGACGGTTGACTCAACCAGACGCCTTTTCACTGTGGTTGTTTAAGCTGCTTTCATGAGGAATAAATCTACTTTCATCTACCCCTGTGTGAGCCGCTTTGTTACTACACTCACTTCCACAGAAAATAACACAGATAGAAAGTGAAACAAACCCACGACAAGGAAGCAACACAGGGACCAATTTAGTTCCCGAATATATGTCACATGGTCATAGTGATATTCTCAACAGATCAACATCTTACATTTAGTGGCCCATATCCCCAACTCATCACATCTCATGTCTGATGACATAATAAGAATACAGTTTGTGACTATGGAACGAAAGACAGGAAAAGAGAGAGAACTCTGGTCATCTGCAGCTCACCCACAATAGCAGCATCAGCAATAATACATCAAACTACATTCTTCAATTGGGGTATTAGCCTCCAGTGGGAAGAGGAAGAAAAATATCCAACATTGTTATCCTCAAATTGAAATATCCAGGAAAAACTGACTTGGGCCATCTCAAGAGGAGCTCAAGGCAGCTCATAATTAAAGTCAATAAAAATCAACCCACATTTCTGTCCCTCTTGACAAACATATCAAGAGATCCTGCAACCTAGATTCAACAAACACAAACCGTTGGCTAGAGAAACATAAATATACTGATCGGCATTCCAAGCAAATCTAGTCACAACACCCCCAGAGAAAACATAATGACTCTAATCTTCTTTTGCTGATTTCCTGGAATGGAAGCGTTTAACACCCAGGAAGCTGCCATGTTCCTCACTGGTCATGACATGTTATGCCTCCAAGTGACATGAAGCCCTAGTCCTCTTTCTCTGAAAGGCTTCCAAGAATATTTTTTTCAGCAGCAAAGACATAAAGGTTTGGGCATTCATCTGGGGTCCTCAGCATTTACATCTCTACAGCCATAAATATCAAAATTCAATATGCACCACTTTCCAAAGACTCACTATAGGCTGTCATTTTAGCCTCCCTGGAACTAAAATTATTACCTTGATGATAATAAATGTCTATTTGAACAGACATGACAGAGATTATAGAAGGAAAGTTTCTTGTATCAGTGAGGATCCGGAGTACCAAATGATCCAATATGTGGGACAAAAAGTCATCATAACTTCAATACACACAACTTTAAAAAAAATCTGAAATGGACTGGTTCTGACTGATGATAATAAGAAACAAGAGATGCTTTCATCCTGCCCCACCGACATTCCTTCAACCTTCTTACAAATGTTCTCTGAATCTCCAGATTACAATCATTATCATCCCAACATTCAGTGAGCAAACCCCAGCACAAACATATATGTTGGGCAGAAGAACAAAGATCATTGACTATTCATTTGCAAATAACACTATGCTCAGCTTTTACATCTTCTAAAATTATTTCCCCAGAACAGAGTAATCACAACCAAATGATATCAAGCTACGAACTAACCCTAAAAAAATAGCAAAGATCCTAGTAGTAGGTAAAATCAACCCTAGTGGTCAGATGAAAAGATTAAAATGGAACTCCAACAGCCAGGCGCTTGGAGCGAACTCACCAAGAACTAACACTTTACTACTTCAACTTTAAGATCCAATGGGGTCATTAGATATCTAACCACAGTTAATTTACTCACTGCATGCTCATTAGCACACTGAAAGCCAAGATCTGTCACAACCTTGCTTCGAAAATAAAAATCTGTCGTATTCTATCACATTAAAAACACTGAGACAGAAACTGTGTTCCCTTAAAATCTGCAACATTTCACCTGGATTTTAATAACATAAAAAAAATATCAAAAATCACTTTTGGGCAAAAATAAATAAATTTAATAACATTCAATGGCAAACGTTCCATAAGCTCATCCACCAGAAACACCAAAGTAAGTTATGGGAGTTTATCAATAGACTGCATACATCGTAGGTTCAACATGAAAAGTATGGAGCGGGACCCAGTACTTAAATGGTACACATCATTACTTTATATTGCTCTCATGAAACATCCAATGAAAATGCACAAACAATTGATAAAAGAAGCTTCACGTTTAATAATTTACTGCATTATACACAACAAGAAGATCATATCAATAAATGGCAGGTTAAGCAAGCTGTGAGGTATTGCAGGTCAAGCGGGCACTAGGACCAAATGAAATTCCTGGCACAGTATACAAGTCAGATTTAGATAACTATGCAAGAAGCCTACACACTCTATTTTCTGTTTCCTATGGCTTGTTATGGGCCCCAAACTGGTGTAAAGGCTCAATCCTGTTCCCAAATTGCAAAAAAGAAGACAGGACCGAGCCAGGAAACTATCACCTCATCATCCTCTTAGACACAGAGGCACAACCATACCCCAGAGTCCGTTTACAAGACCTTGAATGCTAGCCCTTTGAGAATCAAATACTACCCTATTGTCAAATTGCCTTCTGACGCAAATGTAGTGCTATTGATAACATGTTCACATTGTCTACATGGCACACACACACCAATCAACAACCCTTTAATTGCGTGCTTTGTGAATTACTTGGAGGCTTTTAACAAGGTAGACCACAGCATTTTGTGGTTCACACTATCAAACTTGGGCACACCAACATAACTTTTAAAAGCAAAAAACTATCTAGGCGCTTTACACTGGCACCTGGCAGTCACATCAGATCCCTTAAATAGGGATACCTGCTAGCCCCTTAAGTGTTCTCCTTGTACACAGATAACATTGCTACAGCACTAGCCTGAGTAAGAACATTCTCCCCAGGAATGGGAACCCAGAACATTCAGATCTGTAGTATGCAGAAAACCTTGCAATCCTGGACCAGACTAAGGTAGGGTAAAAGAGAGCCTTAGACACACTGAATATTTACAGCCAACAGAACAAACTCATAGCAAATAAATTGAAACCTAGGATCATGATCTTTGAGAAATACAAAAACAAAATAGTAAAGGCATGGTTTCTAGAGCCAAGGAAACAGGGCTACTCACCATTATAGAGGGACCTTGGAATTTGGATCTGCGACAATGGCTCCTGGAGATACCAGTTTTTAGCAATAAAAAAATGCTGATGACTTAAATCGAAATTTGAGAGCCCAACCGCACACGTCATCCTCAAGGTAATCAGGACGGAGTTCCTGGCATCTTTCCATTTTGGGCTACCTATTCTACCAGCAACAATTGGCCCATTATTAGATACAATGCAATGCCATTTTTTAGGAAAGTATTTTGTCTCCCAAACTCCAGGAAATGCTCACAGATCAGCTTGGAGTTTAGTTTATACATGCAAGATATTGACTGTAACGCTGTCTTCATAAAAATTGTTACAGTATGAAATACTCCACAGCTGAAACTCTAAAATTCCATCTTTGCAAGGTATTTGATGATAAAGATCCCAACAAAACTCCATGGGTGCAGTAATTGGGATGGACAATAAATGTCTGCAAATAAACTCTGAGTGGTTGGAAGTAACATCCAAATTGCAATAAAACCTTGAGTAAAAAATAACCTTATATTAATCTTTTGCATGAAATATCTTAGCAATATGGCACTTTCCAGTAAAGCTGCGATTTTACGTGAATCTTACAATACGCTAACATGACAAAAATATTTAAAGAGCGCAATGGAAAGGATCAATCAGAAAAATACATCATGTGCAGGAGATTCCATCTCTACCCAATCAAGCAATTTAGAAGAAAAGGGGTCAAATGGGTCACACACATTACAAGAATCATACCAGTGTAGACTCTGCACCTCAGCATACTTCAATTGCTCGATTGCTCATGCCTAACGTCACATGCCAACCCAGCAGACGAGTTGAGCCGGGTGTGTTGTCGAGGTCCTCCAGCCTTCCCAGTAAAGGGGCTGTCCCAGCGGCCAACTAACGGTGAGCGAGTGCGGCAGCCGTAGTCGGTTGCCGTGGAGAGTGAGCCCCAGGCGTCTGCAGAAGCGGCCACAGACCTCAGTTCCCTCAGTCAGAAACTCCTGCATCATCACACAAGAAATTTTAACCTCAAAGTGCAAAGTCAGTCACTGAAAGAAATGAAGGCGCAGGCCCATCACACCACGAACCAACTATGACTGCTCTGAGCCTGACCCAGGGATCTCCACTTTCGAAGATCACTCCTAAGGTCCCTGCAGCAGGCCTCATTCCTAATTTCCTGCTCCCTACACCTTTAAGAGGCATCCCATCTTCTGCTGGAGCAGATCTATTTGCAAGTGACTCAAGCAGAAAAGAGGGGATCCCCCATCAGCAATAATTGGGCAAGCTTGCCCCCGGACCCACACGGCCAGGGCCCCATAGTTCCGAAAATGCAGATCCAGCTGCAGCCCATCCTCCTCTTGGCCAGACAACGACCATAAACATTTTAAGACTCATGCCTCCCCAGAAGTGAAACTATTCTCCACAGATAGAGCCCCAGGAAAGGCCATAGCAGTTATAGCCCAAATACACCAACCTCAAACATCTTTCTCTCAGATCTCTGAACAGGTTACAGCCCCAGATCCGCTGGAAGCCCTCCACAAACAAGAACTGGGGGACTTATCAACATTGTTTCTACAGAACATAGAACTCAAAATTGAACAAAACTGGAGCTCACCCCGCAGCTTTTCAGATCACTCAACGGAACCAACCAGCTACACTCTGGCTCCCAAATTAACGACAACTCCTACACGATGGCAGCTCCTCAATCTCCAAAACACAGCAACGCACAATACATAATGGCCAAAGCACTGCTATGGCAATCTTGTGAAATGGAACTTCAAATAGACCTCCTCCAATGTATAGCCCTGCGCCTAGTGGACCTGAACAATAAAATGGATTACTTTGAGAATATGTACCTCACCTTTCAAAATCAGTGCTCGTGTTCATGCACAGCCATCATCGATCAGTGGGCCACCCTAACAGCAGTTCTAACAGTCCTTGCTGATACACTCTGGGGCACCAGTGGACCCTCTCCAGTCAAACAGCACTCAACTTCAATCTGCCCAGAGCCAGCTACTGAAATCTCAGACTGCTTAACCTCTAGGCTCGCCACTGATTTACTAGAAAGTACTCTAATAACATCAACCCATCAAGCGCCTATTACACCCCAGAACTCTGCTTCTCCCTGCCCTACAGAAGCCAGGGGCAGAACCTCCACCCAGCCATCGGCAGAGGCTGGTTCTGAACCCAAGTGGCCGGAAGGCATATGCTTAAGGCAGGCAAAGATAAAATTGAAAAAACTTCAAAAAAGATCTAAAGCTAATAATAGAGCGGCAACCCTCCTTATACAAAGTCACACAACCCAAACAGTCCCTGGCCCCATCCAGTTATATTCAATCTTTGCAACTCTGCCTGCAATAAACTTAAGGAAACAGCAGCTAAAGACTCAGACCCCACTAATCTAATCTCAGCCAATAGATTAACCGAAGAAGCAGGCGGAAGGACAAGCCTTGATCTCAAACTGCTGCACCTCCTTCAAAGGGGAAAGCGGCTGTCTCCTTTCAAGCTATCCAGACCATTACAGTCGACACGGGTGCAAGGACATAACCCGCCATTGAGAGCACAACGGCCTCACTAAATAGAAGGGGAAAGATGGACGCCTGCACGCACGCATCTCCAACAGTGGAACCCCGCTCCAACAATGGAGAGAGATCTAACTGGGGTCTCCAAAGCTCGACCCTCCCACTGCTAGACATGCCCCATGGTATTCTAACATACGCACTGTCTCCAAACACCCAAGGCTCAGCGGCCCCCAAGGGACATGGCCTGGCCACCAACCCGCAGAGTGACAGCCACCCAAAATCAGAGCAAGGCACCTACGAGGTGGCCCTCACACCAAGATACTACATCAAAGGCCACCATGATATTTTGAGCAGGGGCAACATACTTCGCATAATGAATCACATACCTTCCTTGGCCCATATAAGATCGGCGGATCTAGCCTGGGTCAAATTTCAGATTCTACCAGGGGACACCCATGGCGAGTCCACCTTGGTAGGGTTGTTCCAGCAGTCCCTTCAGACTGCAGTGCTACATGAAGCCAATCAACTAGCAGACTGGGGAATTGAGATCAAGCCTCTGCCTCAAGACAGATACCCCCATGTCCTAACAATTGATGCCCTAAAGCCGGGGACCTACTCCATCTTAAAAGGCGTTGACGGTACTCGCTCGAACCCTTACCTCGCTGACAAGCTCCAACACCATGACGCTCTGAGAATCAAATGTTCTTTAGATCAAAGTACAGTTCTCTCTGGCAAACCTGGCAACTACAACCAACCAGGACACGAGGCCCTGTCAGGCATCCATACCTTTCGACGGCATCTCCAACCTTCATAGCCATAGTCCTGGTAGCTCCCAGACCAGCTCAAACAGACACTTATCCATCACTTCCTGGACTGTGGCTGGCATTCAGAAACTCATCAAGGCAAATTCAGTTCTTGAGTATCTTCAAAACAGCGATATCATTTGCTTGCAGTAGACTTGGGCAACAGACACAACACTATTAACAGGGTACTTTGAATTACACACTCTGGCCACCAGGCGCAATTTATTTGGGCGACCGTCTGAAGGACTTTCCACCTTTATTAAACACTCCCGAAGGGTGATGTCACAGCAATTCCAACTACCTCATCTGAGATACAAGCTCTACATATCAATGGACTAAAAAAAAAAAAAACAGTCACTCCGACTGCTTTTAGTCAACTGCTACATCAACCCTGCACTGCACCCAAAGAGCCAGGCTCTAGACTACTTTGCTGACATCATTGGATACCTCCTTGCTAAATACCCATATTACAAACTAATCGTAGTCGAGGACTTCAATAACAGATCACTTGGCAAGCTATTAAAACAACACAGCCCACCAAAAGAGGTCGTCCACATCAAACTCTTCACGACAGACACTGCTTACTCTTCGCTCACAATATCAAACTGACCCAAGATCCATCATGGCTCCTGCTTCCAACCTTCAGGAACATCTCAACAATTGATTGCATTTTTATTAGCGGATTGCTGACAACTGACCTTTGCCATTTTGACATTAACGATTGGGTTGAGAGTGATCACAGTCCCCTCAGAGTGACACTCAGACTCAGAAGCAGCAATCCAGCGTACATCAATTGGAGAAACAACAGGAGAGGAAAGCAATAAAGTTCTCTGCAGAATAAAATGGTCTGCAAACCTAGGCCTCAAACTAACTGCCTGGATAACAACAAATGAACAAATAGTCTTAACTCAAAGCTCTGAGGCCCTGCTAGAACATTGGGCCGACCTCCTAGCCGACTTACGACTGGCGATGAAGGGCACCCCAATACCTACACACGTCAGAAGCAAATTCAACCGACCCGAGCTCTGTCCTATGAAGCTAAGGAGATGCTGGCAAGCAAGCAGAAGCTCCTAAAGGCCCTAAAGGAAAGACAGAGAGGTCGATAAACACATCCCAGGGCCAAGACCTCACAGCCCTCCGAGCGGAGCACAAGAAAAGAGTTTGGCAGCCACGAACCAAACAGATAGAAGCTGAATGGCTAAAAATGTTCTCTCTTCTTGAAGAGAAGAACCACACACTATACTGGAAGCATATCAACAAACTTAGCAACCACTTCCAGTCAAAAAAGAAAGAAGTAGCAGACAGTGCATGGGCCCAATGGAATTCCAGCAGCATTGTTTAAATCCACCCAAACCTTTTGGGCAGGGGGCCTCAGGCTGCTTTTTATTCATGCTTTCCTTACAGCCACAATCCCGACATCCAATATACAAAAAGGGAGATTGTATGAACCCTGCCAATTATCGACTGATAGCTTTACTGGACCTCGAAGCCAAAGCCTGCGCTCGTCCTTTACTGGGTGAACTGGAAACCTGGGAAGTTGAGAACAGCATCCTCCCCAACACCCAGTCAGGATTTAGACCAGATTGCTCAACTATCGACGACATACAAGCACTGGCCTACCTGTCCAGACGAGCCACATGGGATAGGCATGGCTATTCTGTTTCTTTCGTGGACTACAGCGCAGAATTCGATAGAGTAGACCGGGGTATCCTTTGGCACAAATTAAATTCCTGGAGGATCTCCCCCCAACTTCCTAAAGCATAATCTCACCGTACCAGGGGACATGGGTCAGGATTAAAACTAGTGCTACAACAGCAAATGCAAAAAATTCCATCAAGGCTGCGTGTTGGCCCCGCTACTTTTTAATCTCTACGCCGCTGACCTGCCGATACGTCTGGAAGACGCAAGTCTAATTACGCCTAGACTAGGGAGCTTGCACCTACAGATTCTGCAAAATGCAGATGATATCATCATAATGGACCACACAAGAACGGTACTACAGAGAGCCCATAATGCCCTACACAGGTACAACATAGAGAACAAACTCCAGGTGAACCAGTATAAGATCAAAGTAATGGTGTTTGGTAAACACCCCCGTAAGAAATTTACGCAATGGCAAATAGGTGAACAGCAAATATCCACCTGCACCAGCTATAATTACCTGGGTGTCTGGTTCAATGAAGGGCAAACCCAGGGCCCACCTTAAATATCTCATGTCAAAGGGAGCCGGGGTTATCCACAGCTTGAGATGTTTAAACCATCAGCTACACAGTCCAACAGCCGACCCTATACTAAATGTTTTACAAGCCAAGCTAGTGCCTGCTTTGAACTACGGGCATTTCGCTTTCCCAGGGAAACTTGGCATTTGTCTCATGAATCTTCAAATAATGACACATAAAAAAATACTCGCTTATCCTCGGCACACAAGGAAGGCCTCATTTGAAAGAGACATTGAAAGGCTCCAGCACCGGCCACTCTTGACGCTTCCTACATTAAGGGGAAAGCCCAACCATATTTTTAATACCCACTCTGTCCTCAGACTCAACACAAAATCACATACATGAGGCTTGTAGTGCTACCAATTTTTGGCTTTAATCCGCTTTGGGCACACAGGGAAGGGCTATCTTCTTGTAGGTTATGCGACTGCTATCTTGAGGCTTGGCTACATTTGTTGTGTTGCTATCCTCACCTTGCCAATGACCGACATCGCCACCTATTTCCTCTCTGTCGAGGCAATAGCCTTAGATGCTGCCGGGAGGCATCTGACATGTGCTTTACTAATGCAAAACACACAAGATGATGGACGGAATGCTGCACATTGGCAAACATTCACCCCCAGTCACAGATCTGGGTTTAATCCATCGTTATTTTGCTTCACCACGCCACCCCAGTTCAGACATAGCCATATACAAATCAGTCTTGACCCTGTGCCTCATGGGAACAGTCCAGACCGAACTGCCAAGCCATGTCTTCCCTGGACCGGAATCAAGCATCCTAGGACCGGTTTCAGGCTATCAGCCTTCATCAGCCAGGATAGCTTGACTCCAGTGGCGTAGTGAGCACGGGACCCACGTCTGGGCATACCCTTCCCACTTAGGGCGAAATGCAAAACACACAAGATGATGGACGGAATGCTGCACATTGGCAAACATTCACCCCCAGTCACAGATCTGGGTTTAATCCATCGTTATTTTGCTTCACCACGCCACCCGAGTTCAGACATAGCCATAGGCAAATCAGTCTTGACCCTGTGCCTCATGGGAACAGTCCAGACCGAACTGCCAAGCCATGTCTTCCCTGGACCGGAATCAAGCATCCTAGGACCGGTTTCAGGCTATCAGCCTTCATCAGCCAGGATAGCTTGACTCCAGTGGCGTAGTGAGCACGGGACCCACGTCTGGGCATACCCTTTCCACTTAGGGCGAAATGCAAAACACACAAGATGATGGACGGAATGCTGCACATTGGCAAACATTCACCCCCAGTCACAGATCTGGGTTAATCCATCGTTATTTTGCTTCACCACGCCACCCCAGTTCAGACATAGCCATATGCAAATCAGTCTTGACCCTGTGCCTCATGGATTAAACCCAGATCTGTGACTGGGGGTGAATGTTTGCCAATGTGCAACATTCCGTCCATCATCTTGTGTGTTTTGCATTTCGCCCTAAGTTGGAAGGGTATGCCCAGACGTGGGTCCCGTGCTCACTACGCCACTGGAGTCAAGCTATCCTGGCTGATGAGGGCTGAAAGCCCGAAACCGGTCCTAGGATGCTTGATTCCGGTCCAGGGAAGACATGGCTTGGCAGTTCGGTCTGGACTGTTCCCGTGAGGCACAGGGTCAAGGCTGATTTGCATATGGCTATGTCTGAACTGGGGTGGCGTGGTGAAGCAAAATAACGATGGATTAAACCCAGATCTGTGACTGGGGGTGAATGTTTGCCAATGTGCAACATTCCGTCCATCATCTTGTGTGTTTTGCATTTCACCCTAAGTGGGAAGGGTATGCCCAGACGTGGGTCCCGTGCTCACTACGCCACTGGAGTCAAGCTATCCTGGCTGATGAGGGCTGAAAGCCCGAAACCTGTCCTAGGATGCTTGATTCCGGTCCAGGGAAGACATGGCTTGGCAGTTCGGTCTGGACTGTTCCAATGAGGCACAGGGTCAAGACTGATTTGCATATGGCTATGTCTGAACTGGGGTGGCGTGGTGAAGCAAAATAACGATGGATTAAACCCAGATCTGTGACTGGGGGTGAATGTTTGCCAATGTGCAACATTCCGTCCATCATCTTGTGTGTTTTTTATGTGCTTTACAAATAACATATCACAGTCTCTTGCAAGGCTAGGAAATTTATCAATATCATCTGATTCACACTGCACACAGCCCAGCCCATTGGGAGGAAAATGTTTAAGAACAGTGAGACTCCTGGTGAAGATAATATAAGCCTTGACTAACTGATCCTGCCAAAGGAAAACCACACTTCAAGAGCCACATGCAAAGCCCTCTTAGTGACTGCGGCCCGGTGCACCACAAGAGGACTGCACGGTATCTTTTATCTTCCTGTACCATCTTTGTGGGCCTTCTCAGTGGGGCCATGACACCAATCCAGCCAAGTCTAACATCCTGACGCACCTGCTAGTGAAGCACCTTGAGTTCCACAACCGCACTAGGACCAACTAGCCTGCACCGTGCACTTTTTTCCCTTTTCCAAGAATCCTGGATGAACCTCCATAGCACAAAACTGTTAATACTACATGGACTCATTTTTCATCCTTTATTCTTAAATAATTTTAAACAGCGTTTACAGGGTGTTGTGCTATTATTGATTTTTACGTGTAATTGCATCGCACAGTTGCACATATGTACTGATTTTAATTAATCAAACATGAATAAACATAACACTCTGCACCTACCATCAAGTAAAAATTCTCTGTCTCCTGTGTGTCTGACCAGGAGCCACAGCAGAGATGGGAGAGAGATGGCTGCTAGTAGATCCTAATTTCCTAATGAGAGTGATTCGAACATGCTGCCCCGAGATATTGCTTGAACATAGAAGATGTCTCTGAGTTATTTTACTTTGCAAAGTACCGAAAGCTCTTTTTTAAAAGGCTAATGTGATTGTCTGATTGTAGCATGTCATCTTTATCAAAAAGGTCTTGCTTAGTGCACATAGTTTTAATTATCACACACAGGGCTATGTTTTTTAACAATTTGTATTAATTGAACTCCAAGATGTACTTACTTACAGGTGCATTTGTAATTCGATTACTGTGCAAATTGGATTGTATTACCCGGATCTAAATTACATTAATTAACATAAGAGCAGAGTATTTACCAAAAACATGTTCGTTTCACCTGCCCTTCTAATGTCCTGCCACTCATTTTCCTGCTTAGTGACAAAGCTTCAAAATGCTTATAGTAAAGACTTCAGCATACAAGCCTATTGCTCATATTGCGTTGTTTTATTACTTGTGAATTATATGTATAATGCTAACTTTAAATATGGCAGAAAGAATAAGTAAGTGCCTAAAATGCACTTCGCTGCATTGATTGGTTCTCCTAGTTTGAATTAACGATAAACTGCTAGGCTTTCTTGCAGTTTGCAATGACAAACAAAACACTTCTGGGCTTGGACATAGTTGTTCATGGGGCTATAATATAATCTGCTGATACATATTTTTTTTACGTTTTCAGTGTAATTTCGCATTATTATCCTACACAGCAGCAATCTCATTAATAAACAACAGTGAAAAATATACAGGGCTAGAAAACGTCAAAGGTGAACTTCAAAGTAAGATTAGCACAAAGTGCCTTTCTTACTGATGACACAGATATCCATTGAACCAAAACACAGCAAAGCTACTTAGCGAATGTGAAAAGCGAGAGCAATTAGGTTTGCTTCCTCTAAGGTGTGAAAGTGTCAATTTGAAGTGATGATGATAGACTGCATAATGCTGACTGAAACATGACCCTCACATACAAGAAAAAACAGTTTAGTATGTAAATGCAATAAACCTTACTTTGGAACACTTGCACGAGCTCTGTTTTGGAAATGGTTGTGGAGCCAAATTACCACAGGTGTGTTCGTCAAAGGGTATCTGTTTGGTGGATGTAGAATGTTTCTATTACATGAGCAAAGTCTTGCACAGATCACACTTTTTGGCTCACCCACAGTTTGTTGAGTTTCGTATTTTTCTTATGTTTATGCCCAGACATATGGCATTATTATGAGTTTGGTGGTCCTCCTGCTTGGAGACCGCCAAACCCGTGGTGTGCCCGTCCGCTGAATTCTGAGTTGAATCCAGGGCGGGCAGGCGGTGCTGTGGAGGTCTCACAGCGGTGGCTGTGTTAGGCTCGAAGGAGAGCCTTTAACATTAGACCGCCGCTGTGACAGCCCATGCAGTACGTTACTGCACGGTGTGGCATGCACCATGTTGTGCATGCCAGACCATGCAGGGCCAGGGGGGGCACAAAATTTGTCACCCCTCAAATGCGCCCCCAGGCCCAAAAGCCGCAGGTGGCCCCATTAGGGCCCCCTTAGTTGCATCTACATCAGCCTTTTTATGGCGGGCTGGAAATGCAACTCAAAATATGCTCTGCGGTGCCGCAGTGGCACTACCAGCATATTCCTGCCCTTTTCCTCTGTGCCACTGCCACAGAATCCTGGATCCCTGGAGCGGCGGCGGTCTTGTGGTAGTCCGATTGATGTACTCGAAATACAGCAGGCGCACCCGCAGTGTTGGCGGTGGTCAGACCTCCACTGCAAGTAAGGCGGTCCTAGGACCACTGTACTTGTAATAAGGCCTGTAGTTAGTGCTAGGTGGCACTGAAAAGAGATATTCTGTTTTCTTATAAGTTAACTTTAAAACTGGTTTCCTTGCAACTTTAAAACTTGAAGGATGTTGATTTATTCGCCTTTTTTCCAATAACAATTTTAACATGGAAATTCTAATGCAGTAAATCTTAAAAACCTAGGGTAACATTTGTACTATACGCAGGAAGTCTAAAAGTAAAACTTTCCATTCTACAAATCCCTAATTTACTCACTGTTCTGTATGTAGGACCTGATGTACAAAAAGCAAATTTAGAGATTCCTAAATTGCGACTCATAACAATTCTCTTGGTAAATACAATTTATGTAGCTTTTCAATTGGCAATGAGCAATTTGTAAGCATTCAGTATTTTGAAGTATTGAATCGAAAATTGTGAAAGGGTATGATTTGCAAATTGCGATTGTTGCACAAGCTGCAAATTATAACTTCAACCAATTCAGGTAATACATTTATTTTGAGCAACAGAGCCCAAACGAGTTTCTCTCAGTACAGTGGACTATATATAAGGTACCATCCTTTCCAGCCAGGAGCCGCAGGAGGAGATGGTGAGGAAGAGGAAATTCAATGACACAGAGATGGAGATTTTAGTGGAGGATTGTTCTCAGAACATGACAAATTGTTTGGTAAAGCCTCAATGTCAGTTCCTGAGACAAACAAGAAGCAAATATGAACTAGCATCCAACAACACATTAATGCTGAAGGTCTCACCAAAAGGTCGACGGAAGATATCCGGAAGGGATGGTATGACCTGCAGAGCCGCACCAAAGATAAGGTAGCTATCAGAAGAAAGGAAGCTGCGCTACAGGTTGAAAACCAAGCACAGAGCCACCACCAAGCCCAATGGAAGAAAGTATTGACACAACATTGCAGCCTGAAGACATCTCAAGAGTCTCCATTATTGACACTTCAGCCCCTGTATCTAATGTTCCAGGTTAGTTGTTTCAAATTAACTTTATTACATGTCTCTAATTTAAACAATAATTTTAAACAATAGAACAATTATCATGAGTGAGGTTCAAGAGTGTTATAATTGCTAAAAAAAAGAATTTAAATATTTTTTTTAAAAAGAATACATATTGAGAAAATAGTACATTTCAGGTTTTCATAGTGTTCCATAAAATGCATTGAGGGTAATGTAGTTCATAGTTATAAAAATACTAACATAAAACACTTATAACTTTACATTTGTAGATTATGGGGCATGTGGCAAGGTTAGAAACATTTCTGAGGGTAATGAAACCATTAGATCAGACCGAGAAGAGTTAATTATGGCTATTAAGGATCTGTCCACACAAGTCTCAAGATTCTGCATCACACAGGCATCGACAGATACAGATCAACACTCGGCTGAAAAACATGTGGCCATGCTGTAGAAAGGGCGGCTACAGTGACCTCAACTATGTGTCAGAGAGGAGCGAAAATACAGGTGAAGTTAATTCCCCACAGCCATGAGGCAATAACAGCCTAGCCCAAATAACATGCACCTTGGAGTAAATGCAAACTGCTAATGCAAGAAATAGGCCACCAAGCTCTTGTCTAAGGAAACTGAGGAGGGTTCATGAATGAGCAGTACTTCTGCTGGTGAGCCATCAATATCAAGGAACACTGGAAGCTAAGCAAGGAAGGGCTACACAGAGTTCAACACAAAGACTAAGTACTGGACATTAAAGGCGTAAATCGTGAGGCATAAAATGACACTGTTTATCAAAAAAGGAAGCAAATACTGTTTACTTTCTTTGTTTAAAGTGATAGAACATGTTAATAAATATGTTCTTATTGGATATGATGTACATCTTCAAAATAATCTGTGAATAAACAGAAACATTTTGCTTAATATGTAACGTAAAAGTAATTTTTATTGAAGTCACTCTGCAGCTCTTGCAGAATCAGGTCCTGGAGGTGGCTACCGAGGGGGAGTTTCAACATCTTCCTCATCAGAATCCTCAATTGTAGGGCCAATTAGGAGACTCCCTCGTATTCCTAAATTATGAAGCTTGACCATGGGGCTATTATTTTCCTGATCCTACTCAAGGGCATCTACACTTTTACGCAGCCATCGGAATCTGCCTTTAAGTAGGCTAAATGTTCGCTGAATAATGCTCCTTGCTTGTCTGTGAATAGCATTTTACCTTCTTTGTCTAGGGGTTTGGTGATGAAGGTATGGAGTCATGATCCATGGGCCTAATGCCTATGTACTGTCAGCTGAAAAAAAATAAGGCTGTTTCAGATTTAAAATAATCCCCAAATGTGGACAGGAAGTGTATATGTTAGATAAAATCATCTAACAACCAGCCGTCTCCAAACTCTCCTCTTTCTACCCGCTCGTATAGTCCACAGTGTCTAAAGATGCAGGAGTCACAAGTGCTCCCATGGTATTGTGCAACTAGGTCTGTGATCAGACATGTGACATTATATACTACTTGTATTTTTTAACGAATGTTAGCTCCAAATTAAAACAAGGGTACCATCTACACAGCCAATCACTTGAGGGAAGTGTGCTACTGCATGGAATTAGATTTGTGTAACTTCCACTCAGCAGGGGTAGCGAAAAGTGCGATGTGTTAATTTATTCTAGGCAACATTGCACCTAGAAAAATGTAAACACCCTGCTTAAGGCACTCTGGGATAACCCCCTGCAACTGTAATGGTGTGTTGGCAGCTACCAGAAGCTAAAATGTGTAAACTACACAATACCTGAATGTGAGAAGGAATAGTACCACTCGATTGTGTAGGCATGCTTGGGACAGGGCCAAAATCATTAATTAAAGATAGAATTACCTGTTTGGTAAACCTATACCTAGCATAAACTTCCTTATATGTTTGATCAAACAGAGTCACCCTCTGTCTGAAAATCTTTTCTCTCCATCTCCTCCTCCTCCTCTGTTGAGGTCCAAAAATGTAGAATGTAATCTTTATGAAGAAGGTCTTGCATAGTGCACATGTTTTTAATGATCACATACAAGGCTATGTTTTGTAACGCTTTTTAGTAATCGAGCAATAAATTGTACTTACAGGTGCTTTGTAATTCTGATTCTGGTGAAAATTGGATTTTTTACTCAAACCCAAATTACATTAATTAGAAGAGCGGAGTATATACCAACGACATGTTAATTTCCTCTGTCTTTCTAATGTCCTGCCACTCATTTTCCTGGATCCTGCATATTGACACATCTTCAAAATGCTTATATTGAAGACTTCAGTGTACAAACCAATTTGCTCATATTGAGCTGTTTTTTTATTTGTGAATTATTTGCATATTGCTATCCTTTAATATGGTAGAATGGATGAGTAAATGCCTACAATGCACTCCTCCTCCTCCTCTGTTGAGCTCCAGAAATCTGCTTCCTCCTTACTACAGTACAGGGTGCAGCCATTGTGAAAGATTGCAATGCATTTTGGGGCCCCTGGTATACTTTGCCCTGGTTCCCACCTGTTTCCAGTCGATGGTATTTTACACATGCAAAATACTAAGGTTTACCAGATTTCCTATTGGCAAATGCTTTGTACATCAAAATAGCGACTCACTGATGATCACATTTAGCAATTCAGTATTTTCTAATGTAATTACACCTTCAGTGAGGCTTTGTACATCACAAACTCCCTAATTAGCGGTCGTTAACTAGCTAGCGACTAGTTACCTACTTGCTATACTTTTGTACATCAGGCTTCTAGTCCCGTGCGGACATTGCAAATGTTTCTTGTTGTAATTGGGAGGTAACACGTAACAGAGGGCCTCATGTAAAAAGAATTGATTCATTCAGTAAATGTGGTCAGCAATTTCATTGTGGGGTAATGGTATAGTAAATACCCCACATACCCCACCCAATTTCGACAAACTCATAATGAATTCCCTAGAATTAATTCACTCAGTTTCCTGAGTTACTTCGAGGGCTAAATATTCTGGAGCTCTGCTCCTAACAGGCTCAAACACTATGTTGCTGGGCAACAGTTCATGCTGCCTTCTCTTTCTCTTCCACACAGCGCAGACTTCATAGGGTACACACACTTAAAATACAAACCACATGAACACTCAGTGCTCAGTCAAGATTGAGAGAGCCGGGGCCGGACTGGCAGTAGCGGGCAATGGGCGTTTCCCCGGTGGGCCGCCAGGGTGGGGGCCGGGTTTGGGCCCCTGGGGGGCCACTTTTGTTACCGGGAGACGGCAATAACGGCCCCCCTGTAACTAAATCGGCCGAAACCAGCCCTAGCAAACAACTCGGCCGCACACCCTCAAACCCCGGGAGCCAGGCGAGGAGTTTGCCAGGGCCAGTTTCGGTTCCCAGTCCGACCCTGGAGAGAGCACATTTCCCCTGCGGTACACCCAGTATTCTGTGCATGCACCACTGCTCACTAAAAACCTTGCTAGACATCTGGTTGGTGCTCACCTTCTCAAACTTGTTACTGCACTGATCATTTAAAGCATCGATCTGCATCAGTGCCTTGCCCTACTACCCACATGCGCACACCAGCGTAATTTGTTGAACAGACACAGCCACTCATGGGACACATAATTGAATTTCCACATAGCCCTTCTTCTCCTCAACCTGTGCATAAGACTGGTGAGTCTTTGATTGCAATCTCTGCATGTTAAAAGCAGAAGAGGCAACATCTGTCTATCAGTGCTACTGTGGTGTACCCAATGACGGAGATCCAGACGCGTGGCACAAGAGGGCCCAAATACAATGCATCCCAGGAATAAAATCATAGAGGTATTCACCACAAATAAAATACTCAGCAGTCTATAAACAACAATTAAAGATGTATGTAGAAAGATCAGACACCTTCAAGAGCTCAGGCAGTAATGCTCACACCATTCCTCTTGAAAGGACTGCTAAGACACATATTCACAGCCATTGTTGCATGCCCTGAAAAACTCAGTTAAGGAAAATGTTTACCAGCCACAACAGGCAGGGCCCAAACTCTAAAAGGAGGGACGATGATGCTTCATACTGCTCACTGCACTTCCACCTTGCCTTCAAAACACAGCTTTTGCCTCCCTAATACCAGCAAAGCACAGCACAGAAGACTTTGGCCCGGATTTACAAAGATTTAGAGTCAGGTTTGCGTTACTTTTATAACACAGACCAGACATAAAAACCAAGTTGGTATTTACAAATCAATACAAATGGCAGTTTGCATTGGATTGTAACCAAAAGTAGCACAAAACAGAATAATGTGCTGCCTGGGGTTACTTTGCATCAAGGAGGTGTTCCATGGGCGTTCCAAAGCACCCACCCATAATTTTAAAGCAAATGGATTTGTGCCAAAATCCAATCCCTCTCTGAGGCTGGCATAAGGAGAAACCTTGAGGGATATTCTCAAGAACGTGCGATAAACATCGCCAAAATATGCTAACGCAATTTTTCATATCGCCGTCTATCGCGGGAAAATAACTCTGTGTCAACGTTGCATTCTCAACACGGCGGTAACATGCGATAGTTTCCCGATAACGCCTCAAATGTCCGCGATACAACTACCGCGATGGCGATAAAAAAGGAAACCCGAACGTGAAAAAAGTTGCGATGGGCCCAACTGCGATAAAAATCAGCGAAAAGCAGCGCCAGGCCCGCAAGTCCCACAAGTAAGGCGGGAAAAACACTATAAAAGCGGCAAAAATGAGATACAAATAAAACACAAACAACTGCGAAGCACCATGAAGGTAGCCGGAGCAAGCACAGAGGACAACCCGAACCCCACAAGCCCCACGGAGGACAAGCCTGGGACCTCGGGGTCAGGGAAGGGCAAGGAGAAGAAGAAGAGGAAGACGCGGTTCAATCGGCAGGAAAACAGGATCCTGATTACGTAGGTGACAGAACACCATCAACAACTGTTAGTCACCTCCACTGTGTCATTGGCAACAAAAAATGGAATATGGCAGTCCATCGTGGACAAGGTGAATGCAGCCGGAGTGCTGTGGAGGACAATGGAAGAGGTCAAGAGGCGCTGGAATGATATGAAGCGCAAAACCAAGCTGAAACTCGCCAACAACCGCAAAGCAGCAATGCAGACTGGGGGTGGGAGTCCTGCGCCACAGGAGGAGCTGGATGAGATGGAGGAAATGGTGTCCACAGTCATCAGTGTGGAGACGGTGGCAGGAGTCGGACACTGCTGAACATGACCTGACACAACAGCAACAGGGTGAGTAACCACCAGGGACTGGGGGGACGGGGGGAGATGGGCACAATGGCACACATGCACAAGTAAGTACAGCACATCTGCGGTCAAACCATGCCCAAGAGTCACAACTCCGACCAAGAGCCCAATTTACCCAAGTCTGCAACAGCTCAGCACTGTATAAGCACAGAAGTGAAAGGCACACCGCCTGAAAGGGATAAGGGCCAGCCAAATCAGAGCTGAAGGGGCAAATCACCCACAATGTAGTACACACACATAACACTCAGAGCACCTCAACATTTACAACAAAGTGGACCAAACTGCAACACTTTCACAACAGAACAGAGGACACAACTGCTGCCGCTTGTGTGTAGAAAATGGCCCTTCGCATTTGGCATAGCAGGAAACTGAGATGATAATGGACAAATACAACCTCACATCCGTGATGGTGGCGAAATGTCAACTGTCCAGCATTAAATAGGCATCTCCACACAAACAGTCACAATGTACATTGACATGCAGTCTGTTTGTAAACTTGGCCAATGCGTCAACATACATGTGAACACAATGTCAAACTGCATCACCCCTTCACATTGCAGAGGGAGAATCATCACCTCCTGCAGAGCAGACCATACTCCTCATCACCGATGATGAAGAGGACCTATACACCATCGACCCCGACACCCTCCAACAGTTCATGGACACCCTCAGCACCCCACCCCCAGGAGCAGGGCAGCCCAGCTGCATTGAGGAGAACCCACCCCCTGCACAGACCACACAGCAGGAAGCACCCACCACCACGGCCATCTCCCAGGATCTCCACGAGCAACACATGGCATTCCAACGCCGTGTGTCGCAGTGCCAGAAGGGGATGGCTGAGCAGGTGCGGGTGGGGTTCGACATCATGGCAGCCAAACTAGATGCCATACGTGGGTGTCCAAGTCCCATCAGGGACCACCTACAGGCCCTAACGGACCCCACAGTCCGCTCCATGGTCTCCAACAATCCATGGCTGACATCGCCGGAGTCATGACTCGTAGACAAGAACAACTGTCTAGTCAGAGTGGCTCCAGCGATCTCAGCCGTGAGTTGGCCAACATGGGGAGGAACATGGAGAACATGGAGCGGATGCAGGCGGGAAGAATGGCTGCCACGGCTGCACACCAGCAAGATGTAGCAGGGATCTACCATGCCCTGCAGATCCTCAGCATGGCAGTGCTGCCACAAGGCCTGGCACAGATGAATGTTGCAGCCACTACTCCCTCCACATCACCGCCCCCTGATGTGTCAGTGCTCTAAGTGCAGCTGACAATCCACCTCCGGCCCCTGATGTGTCACTGCCACACAGTGCCGCAGACAAAACACCACCAACCACATGTGAGGCACATCACACATAGGAGGACGATGATGTGAATGAATCTGCCGTTGGGCTAAGTAGAAAGCGGTAGCATTCATCTCCGCCATATGGCCTCTTTCTGCTTGGTTCTGCCCTCTGCATCATGCCCAGGAATAACACCCTCCACTGTTCCCCTTAACACTCTGCGACACTCACCTTGGACCCCGACATGGACTGCTACATTTGTTCAGGCAACCAATGCCACAGAAATCAGACTGCGGACTGAACTCCCTCTCATACGATGTACTTTTCCCTCCCCAAAGGACCCTGGCTGGCCCTCCACGGGGCAACATTGTAAAGTAGCGTGTGCATGGCCAGGTACTGGTCGACCTTCACCACTCCACCGAATGTGATTAAGACATTTAAATTCACACAGATGAGTCATGTCCATGATCAAGCAAGTATGAAAGTATGGATGTATGTAGGGGCAGTGATTCCAAACAACGGTGCTCCCTGGGAACTGATTTCAATGCGCATGTATGTCCGTGACCCAGATAGGCAGTGAGATGACTGGGAATGTGTGAACTAGCTGTGGCCACATTGCTCCAAAACAACAATCTCGCTATTTCCAAACTTAGCCCCACGTCAATGTATGAAATAGGGCTGTGTGTCACAAAGGCAAAGTCAAAGTTATGTGGAAGCCACAGCTCGGAGCAATGATTGGTTTGAGTGTGGAGTGCTTGGACTCCTGGGATGGTCGGTGCTTAAGTGTGAAGGTCATACCATGCAAGTGAACTACGAGCAAGGACTCCTGTGTGTGGGGTGTGTATACATTGGTCTCTGGTTAGCGCTGTGCATAGTGTGGAAGCCGTCAGCAGCTGCTATGGTGTCGCTCAGGGGGTGCCGGGCGCATGCATTCCCAAGGTCGGAGGTGCAGATGTGCTACCGCCTTCTAGTTCAGACAGAGGGGCTATCATCCACAATGTTAGTTTGTCATATGCTTACATTCTGGAAATGTGATGGGGATTGGGTGGGGGGGATGTCACTGCTTCGCCTTCCGGCATGGTTGAACCCTTACCAGCCATGTACGTGCCCTCACAGTCAGTATTGCATGCTCTCATGTAGCAGTGTTGTTTTGCTGCAGTCTGACAGTGATGGGTGCAGGTAGCTGTGAGGAGGCGGTTGACCACTCACCTTGCACCTATTAGCTGGCACTGATCACTACTCTTGATGGATGACGTCCGTGTACACATGTGACCTGTACATGGCACATTTGACCAGGGGACACCTTGGTGTGTTCCACGCAAGGTGGACCTGCTGGCTTCTAGGCTGGTGTGCATCTCCCAATGTTGCTGAGGTGTCCACTGTGCCCACATCGCCCTTACGGCCATGTTGTTCATGTTGTGGGACTCGACACACAGGGTGTATATTTGCATCAGGCAGGTACATCTCTGACCACAAATGGCACCCTGTTGTCTTTTCCTGAACACCAATGACGGCCTTCATGTCATGTACATGTACACATGGGACGCTGATGAGTGGCATGACGTACTACATGTGACATCCTGAAATGGCATATCGAATACGTGACGCCCTAAACAGCCTCTCGGTACAGAGGTGACATACACACCATCTCTTCTTGCAACATATGCGAATGTTAGCACTCAATGTTGCACTTACAACCATCAGAGTAATGTGCTAATGCAGAGGACTGACATGCACACGGGGAAAGTGTGTTGCTAAGATTTTATTTGCACATGCTGGTCATGTGGTCATCTTGTACTGTGCCATGATTGCTGTGGACAGTCACAATGTGACGTGCTCATGCGAAGAAATTGTTGATGATTGTGTTCCTTCGGGCTATTCCTGCTGCAGCTGCAGTGGGGTGTGGTCCACCTGCATCATCTTCCTCATCATCGTCCGGTGCTTCTGGGACTTGGATCCATGGGGCATTGGTGCGTACACATAGGTTGTGCAATACACAACATGCAGTGATCATCTTGCACACTATTTCTGGGCTGTACAAGAGTCTTCCACCGGTGATGTCCAGGCACCTGAAACGTGATTTCAACACGCCAAATGTGCGTTCAACAATGCCCCTGGTGCGTTTGTGGGCCACATTGTACTGCCTCTGGGCCGGAGTGTTCGGGTCTCGGAAGGGGTGTCATCATCCACGGGCAGAGTGCATATCCTTGATCACCTGTGAGAGGTAAGTGAGATTAGTGTTAACTGGTGGTTCTGCATGATGTGTTGGCAGACATACAAGTTTCGTGGTGTGTGATTTGTGCGACCTTGGGATTCATGATAGCCATGTATTGCTGCTGGCAAATGTGGTAGGACAATGTGTATTACGTAGCCTCACAGCTGCTCCTCCCTCCCACTGAGCCTATTTACTTGTGTGTGCTGCACGGTTGCATCACTTGCACTCCTACGGCACACCATTGTCATGCCTGTCTGCGCATGTCCGCAGGACTGACAGCAAGACTGTAATGTTGGCCGTTGAAGGTGGGCGGCCACGTGTGTGTAGGCCTATGGTGAGGATAGGGCGGACACAGATGTGGAGTTCTGGCCTGGCTGAACTTGTGCTGATATTGAGGCTAGGCCTTCAGGTTCAGGCTGCGGCAATGTAGATACACACACAACAGTTGGCATGTATGAGCCGAGACCCCGAGCGGTCTTGCGCTCCTTTATTAATCCATTCAGGCGAGGCCGCCCTCCTGGTGCATGCTACATTGCAACATTGTCAATTACAGGCCGGGTGGCGCAGACACTACTACGGAGACACACGCCATAGTCACTTTTGTGGCCAGGCTGGAACTGAACCATGCCCAGAGCCCAGAACTGAACCACGCCCAGAGCCCCGGGCCATTTCTCTGCACTCCTCACACGCGTGCGCTGCCGCCGCAGCACTGGGATGTCGTGCGCTTTGGAGTACGTCTCCAGACGATCTACCCAGGCTTACCGGCGGCCTGCCTGGGACGGGGGTGGCCCTGTCACTGTGAAGGGCTCCAGTTGCATTACCGAGGACATGCTGTTGGCTACTGGAGGCGGACTTGTGGGGTAGCCCCTCGGGACAAAGACTTGTGGTGCACTGAGTTTGGCCCACCGGAAGAGCTGAGCGGGTGTGTAGCCTGCGATGATGCAGCAGGCCTGGTGGCTGGACGGTGACTTGTGGTGCACTGAGTTAGTGGCACCTGAGGTCCTGCGTCCGGCACGGGCCAACCACCATGTGGCGTTGACTTGTGGTGCACTGAGTTCAGCCCACCGGAAGAGCTGAGCGGGTGTGCATCATGCTATAATGCTGGAGGCTGGACGGTGACTTGTGGTGCACTGAGTTCGGCCCACCGGAAGAACTGAGCGGGTGTGCAGCCTGCAATTATGCAGCAGGCCTGGAGGGGCGGACAGGAAAGGATGTGTCTGTTACTTGCTGTACTTCTGTGTGGTCAGAAGGCAGCAGTAGCCAACTTGCAACTCCGCGGTGTGGTGCCGCTGGGTGCGCTGGGGGCCTGTTGCGCAGAATCCAGTTTTCGGCTGAGGACGCTGCCAAGCTCGCGGAGCCCGGCCGTGGAGATTGCATCGGCACGTGGTGGGCCCTCTTGGAGAGACGCCGGTGGTGGCAGGTGAGCAGTGAGGCCTGGGTGCGCAGGGGCGGGCATTCACTGCTTGGCACAGGTCGGGTCTGGGGATCAGCGGGCTGGGGTGCGGCAGACGCACAGGATTGCGCAGGCACCACCGGTCACGACGGCGGCCTCGTGGCAGGGTGAGGGACGCCGCCCTGGCAGACACGCCACTGCAGGCGATGACGAGATGTGCGCCGGGTGGCGTGGGACGTAGTAGGCCTATGGTCAGGATATGGCGGACACAGAGCCACACGCAGTAGTTACTTCGGTGGCCGTCCCGGAAGTGAACCACTCCCTGAGCCCCGGCCTATTTAGTCACTCCCCTACGCTGGACTGGCGTGCGCCGGCCCTGCCCACTACGCTTATGCTTACAGGGGGGCCAACATGGCTACTTGTCCAAGGTGTTCCCTACTGCCTGTGATGACATGGTTGCGTCCACTGTCCACGACACTACAGACTCCAGCAGTATGTTTCCACATGGACATGTCTGTGCTCTGCATACTCAAGACTGTCCAGCACATCACCGCCACACTTGGCATTGTGTACATTGTTATTCATGGGTCCATTGCCTCCTTCGCACAATCGTGGTTCCCACCTCTCCCCACATTCTGCAAATATGTGGCAGAGGGGCTATGCCTTAGTGTATGGTTTGTCCACATTTCTGGCCCCTCTTACCACAGTTACTTGTGTTGTCGTGTCTGGCAGGTGTGCATGTTGGTTGGCATGTTGAATGTGATTTTGTTACGTGTCCATTCCAACAGTTGTGCATTGTGTGATTGTGGAATTGAGGTGTGTGGTGTGTTCCGTTGGTACTTACCAACGAGCAGTCCATTTCCATAGGTGCCATCCTGAAAGCGCTGGTTGATGATTGACTGTCGGAAGATGTATGAATCATGCACACTGCCTGGGTAGTTGGCGACAACATTGGTGAAGAGTCCCCGGTGGTCCACTATTGCCTGCTCATTGATGGAATGCGTGTGCTTCCTGTTGCGGTAATTGTGTGCAGTGTCGGCAGGGGGCACAAGTAGGACATGTGTGCAGTCGATTGCCCCCAACACGTGCGGGAATCCAGCTATGGCGTAGAAGCCTTGCTTGGTCTCCAGCTGTTCCTGCGCAGTGTGGGGGAAGTGAAGGTGCTGGGGTATTAAACTGATGAGGGCATCCAGGACAGGTGTGATGGCCTTTGATAGGGCTGGCTGTGAGACTCCTCCGACTCTGGCAGTTGTTGGTTGGAAGGTACCAGAGGCCAATAGGTGCAGCACAGCCAGCAGCTTTGTCTGCAGAGGGATGTTGGTTGTCCGCTGTGTTGGTACCGTCAGCCTGTGGGCAATGTGGGTCAGGATGCGGAGGATGGTTGTCCTTTTGAGTCTGTAGTGGGCAATGACATCCTCTGGCGTTAAGTCTGTGAGGCTGATGCGTTTTCGGAAGGTCCGCTGTCTTGTTCTGCGCTGCGTCGGTGGTGGTCCGGGGGGGGGTGGTCCTGGTGGTGGCGGTGGGTGTTGTGGCCCTCTTGGGTCTCCAAGCTGCATGATTAGTAGCTCCATGGCATCTGTTGCTCTTCAGATGTGGCTCTGGCCTGGGCTCCCTTTGTACTGCAGGTTTTCATCCTACTTAAGACCAGTAAAAAGCAGGTGTTAAGTTCCTGCTGCTAACGCGCCTTATCGCCTGTTTTTGTCCGGCATCGCAGATCTGGTTGGTCATTGAGAATATTGCGAAGTGGTGTTTTCGTATGTTTTTGCATGGGAACGCCTACTCTGCATATCATTAGCGTTAATTGTTGCTCTCATCCGTGGCGATGTGTTTTGCGGCAGCTATCGCAGGAAAACTGGCGATGTGGGCAGTTTGCACCAGCTTGTGAATAGGGCGATAAGTCTATCACCACTTTTGCGGCGCTAAAGTGACGATAAATCGGCGATGACTCCTTGAGAATATGCCCCCTTGTTTTTTGCCCTCTGTTTTTCCTCTTCGTATGTGTGCTGTAATCTGTCACACATATACAAAGAGGGAATTGCCGTTCAGCATAGTTTCTGTGTAGAAGGCAACCCCTTCTGCACAAAAACCATGCTGACCAGACTACAGATGCTCTTGCACTATGGTGCAAAGGTGGCTGCATTGGTGCACGGCTGCCTGAAGTGCACCAGCGCAGAGAGAAATCAGAATTGGGCCAGTTCTTAGTAGATAAGGTGCAGTTCTACTCTCTCCTGTTCATGCACTTAGCGCAACTTTATTTGCTCCCATGCGTTGCGTGAACTCTCTGTAAATCTGGGCCTTGTTGCAGCTAGAAAGAGGAGCACCGTCAATACAGCTCCAACCTTTGCTCTACCTGCCTTCAAGTGTCAAGCAATGCCCCTCCAAACACAGCTTTCCAATTCTCAGAATCCACAAGAAGGTCACTATGAAATTATACACGTTATATCAAAATGCAGCGTATCCCTGCCTCAACTTCTTAAAAATATCCATGTTATGGTCATATAGAAAAATCTGTCACTCACGCACTCTTCATTTAGCAAGCAAACAGATATGTCAAAGTGAATGCGTGACGTGTTAAATCCATAATCGAAACTATTAATGCACAAGCAGTTTCAAGAAATACTGTTCTGGGAAAAAAGACAATTCCGACAAGCAATGCTCTGATCTTCCATGCTCGGCCTTTCCATTATTTTGCTCAGAATCCAAAAGAAAATGCATGCTATCTTGTCTCAAGGAAAAATGATGATGAACTGATATCCTACACAAAGGATCATCAAATCTCCTAACAGCCAATGTATTTCTGATCAAACTAATGATAGCTATAAAAAGAAATAATATGAATCTGAGTGATAAAGGTTTATCTCTTTTGCTGTGATTCGGTTCAGCGGTCCTACATGATTCTTCCAACAGTGATGAGACATTCAGAAACACATCTGAGGCAAGGACTGCTATCTGATTGATCGCGAGATCAGACAGTGAAAAAATAAGATATGCGACCAGAAGATAATGAAAAAGCAGGTAGCTACTTTGTCTGCTTTGGTTTAAGCCTACCTACAGGGAACAATGTACAAGCCAACAAGAGGGAAAAATACACAATTGGATTTTACAGGACATTCAGTCTAATGACATACTATTTCTGGCAGGAAACTCTATTATTTAGATTATAAAATCAGTTTTAGGCAAGTTAGTTGCTAACAAGCATCGCTCATAGGTAACACATTTTAAAAAGGTTGCACAGAGCATCGATGCAACAATTACATTATGGTATTTTCTTTTCTAGTTACAACTGGGAGACCTTACAGTTTTACACCGTTTTCACCATGTATAATGGCTACATTTGTGATGCATTCCACTATACTGAGCACACATGATTGGCAATTGTTAGTGGTGCATTTTCTTCACGAGATTAAATGCCGGGGGGTGAATTTATGGAGGGTCACATTTAGCTGCCATAAAAAATGTGTAAAAATAAAGGTGAACGAAAAACGGTAGAATTGACATCACAGCCAATTAAAAGCCTGTGTTAAACGTTTACTAATACCACTGCTATAATAACACCAGCATAAAATCTCCAGGTAATTCCAACACATAATAACTCACCCATATGTAAATTACAAATGTAAAAAGTAGTACAGTTACAGCAATTGGGGTTAGACTGATTACGAGTTGGGAGAAGAGCTAACCCTGGGGGAGATACCCCTCGACCTGAATTACAAAAGGCCCAGTGTTCCATCACCCGGAAGTCCCAGGTGCAGGAACTATGAGGCCTCTTACCAGATGGTAAAATCATCGAAGAATTGGTCTGTAAGTGCAGCTTGGCGCCATGCTCGGCGTGAACCCCTTCTAGAGAATCGGGGCCGCATCGACAGCCCCCTCCGTTAACTAAAGCCTTCCCTGCCCACTGCCACTCGACCCCCTTCCTCAACCCCTGCTCCCATTTACCATCTGCTCAGAGCTAGTGGAATATGGGAGCATTAATCTGCACGGAATAGGGAATAATAAGCAGAATTTGAACCAGAAAAGTTGAAAATGCATGGTTATTCCCCACTCCCTGGAAATTAACTGTCAATGGTGTGATTTGGGTGCTGATATTCCAACTAGAACCATTATTTCAAGCCATAAGGAGTCAACGTATCTAAATCTGCCCTACTCATCATGAGGACCTCTACCGAGAACCGTTTACATGTAATTTAGCGCTCAACGTCACAGAATTTATCTTAGCAACCTTAAAGGGGATTACAAATTCATTAAAACGATCTTGAACATTTGCAAATTGCTTCACCCCACCATAAGGGTCACTGACAACGTATGCAGCTGTAGCACACATCGTTGACCTACACAAAGTATCTCTTTTGTTGGCTCATGCATGGCAGAAGATATTAAAGCAAAGGGAAAAAAAAGATGCATGTTAAAGGGGATAGAAGGAAAAGGAGGAGGTCTGTGAGGATGTGCCATGGATGACTTAACCCACATCTCATGAGAGATACACTTATTCTCACGGCATGTTAATGTTATGTAGACTGTGTCATGCCCATATTACACCATTTTTGGGAACATACAGCTTATTATACACATACAGACATTTATATATTCATTTGTGGAGTTGGTGACAGTGCCACATTTTGCTTCACCTGTGTCTATCATCGTGATGCTACCTTGACACAAAGGGGCCTATTTATGAAAAGCCACATAGCCAGTAGTCACCTTCCTTGCTGTAGTGCGTGACAGAGAGAGGGCAGGAATGCACCGTATTTAAGGCAATACTGTACATTCCTGCCTTTTCCTCTGCGCTGGGGCCCATTTGGCAGACTAGCGGCAATGCAGGCACCCTTACATCATGGTGCAAGGGAGCCTGCGCTGGATGCAGAATTGTTTTTGTACAGGAAGGGACATATTCCTGCACAAAAATAATCATGAGAGGTATTTTCCTCTTTCTATGTGTGCTGCAGAATGAAAGAAAGAGGAAGTAGTGAGAAGAAATAAAGATATTTCTCCTTGTTACACCTCTCCAGGGAAGGTGCATCTTTTTGGCGCAATCCCAGGTTTACCAGTTCTGTTAAATCTGGGAATGTGTCAAAAACCATGAGAGTTGCATGGGAATACCCACGCAATGCCATAGAATGCCTTCCCAGGGCAGAGTGAGGCAACGCAGCGATTTGCGCGGTGTTGCCATACTCCATATTTATGGAGCCACACAGGATCACGCAAAGTGCCCTTGAGTGGCTTCATAAATCTGACTTAAGGTTTGCATCACTCTTGCACCATGTTCCATTGTGCAGTAGCGACGCAAACCAGCTCGTAAATGGGCCCCAAGGTATCTTTCAACAAGCCTTTCCCCAAATATTGCTTGATGACATGGGTGCCTTATTGAGACCAATTTGTGCGTATGTGTTCATGTGGTATTTATACAGCACAAAGCTAGCAGAAATTCCAAAAAGTAGCACCAAATTAGGTTTCCCATATATCAACACACTGTAATTGCAATTAGTGTGTGTTTCTTTGCCGCTGTCAACTTCCCAAATGTTAGTGGTTCCTTCAGATGTGCTAACATCCAGCTGGTGTCATCCAAGAACAGGGCTTAAGTGTGCAGAAAATGGAGAATGACCCATTCCGTGAATGTCCATATGATCTGAAATGTAATTCTTACATTCCCTTATATGTGTACCCCGCTCCTTTTTCTTTTTATGACTGAATGGTTCCCAGCAGGTTCCCATATATTTTGCGATCTCGAAATATCCCCCTTGCAGAAATAGCATGCTAATGTCTATTTATTTGTGAGTGACCTTGCAGAGAGAGGGCTTTGCCCTGCATGAAAATATGTGTTTAGCATTAATGTTTACGACCATGGCCTATGGACATGCAAGCAGGCAGACATCGACCGTGATGACGTGCATTTTACATCATCAATCAAAGGCTGTCTTTGTGACTCTGGTATATGATGTTGTGAAACCTGGCAGCTACTTTGAAGTTCTGATCTTCATTTTGTCCATTTAATTTTCTCACAATCACTGTGGTAATACATTTGCCCTCTTATTAGCAAGTGAACTAATAATCATTAATACAATTGTGCTGTTTAGTGAGTCTGAGGATTTTAATACCTCAGTTAATGCAATAGTCAGTATCAATGGTCCAGCAGGCAGGAAAGTTACTAATGTTGTTCACTGGTGTATTTGGCAGGCCTCCTCAGGCAATTTCTTGTCAGTATAAACAAAGTAAACACATTTATTTGTTCTGCTATTATTTTTAACACAGTGATTGTTTTCAGTAACAATGACAGGACATACAGTTTTGGCATGGTAATCTATGTTTGCTGGCTTTTTTCAAATACAGTGTTCATAAAACACACCAAATGCACTAAATGTAATCTACAAATGTAACCCCGGCACACGCTCATTCATTCACTTAATATTAATAACACTTGGTGATGCCAACTCAGACACAGGCAACTGTGTTTTTATGTAACCATTCAGTATTTCTATAATCTCTATTTATATGAGTTCTGTTAGAAATGGGTTGGAGGTTGACTGGGGTATGAGCCCTAGTCAAGCAACAACCAAAATCCTAGTCAGGGTAAGAAGCAGGCACACCCTAAATTAACATGTGCTCACCCCCTGGTGGCTTGGCACAGAGCAGTCAGGCTTAACTTAGAGACAATGTGTAAAGTATTTGCGCAACACTTGAAACAGTAAAACTGTGAAAACACCACACAAAAAGATTCCACACGAGGTTAGAAAAATCGAACTAAATATAATAAATAAAACAAGACGAAAATGACAAAAATGCAATAAGTAGAACTCGAGATATACATTTTTACAGATTAAACTGTAAAATATCGCTTAGAAGCGCTTACTTGGGACATCTGGACGCACAAGAACGGGTCAAAGTCAAAAGTTTAGGCCGACTGCAACCAAGTGGAAGCGGATACAGGGACCCAGTTAGGACTGCTGAAAAAAAAATAACTTGTTACTGGATGCATAGAAGAGGATGCAGGGTGCAGCCTAAGTGATGTGTCGATGTCGATCCTCGCAATGGCGGTGAAGCGCTTGTCCTAATCCGTGCAACAGCGGCGATGCATCTGCTCCGATGAGCATAGAGGCTGCGATGGGGAGTTCTCGGCCTCGTCATTGAGGCTACTGTCAATGGAGATGGAACAACAAGGTCATTGTGCAGTGCTGGTTCCGAAGGCGATGCGTCGGTGGATCCATGCAGCAGAGGCAATGCGCTGGTTCTGGTCCATGCAACAGCTCTGATGCACCTGTTCCAGAAATGATGCATTTCATTGAAAAGCACCTTAGGCCTCACTTCCAAGGCTCTAGGACTGGGGTGGCACCACTTGGCAGGCCAGACTCACAGATAGCAGAGTCCAGGTGCAGAAGCAGGTAAGTAGACAGTCTTTTAAGTCTCTGAGACTTCAGATTAGGAGGCAAGCCAGCAAGCTCTTGGAGTCACTCTGGGTTCAAGTGATGCAGGTCCAGTCCTTTTCACCCAGACAGGGGAATAGCAGGGCAGCACAGCAAGGCAAGTACAGCAAAACAGCAGTCTAGCAGAGTGGCAGTCCTTCAGCAGCACAGCAGTCCTTCTTCATGGCAGAGTCTTCTCAGGTCCAGAAGTGTACTGAAGTGGAGGTGACAGAGGTCCAATACTTATCCCTAGTTGTGCCTTTGAAGTGGGGAAGACTTCAAAGACAGGTCTTTTAAGTGCACAGAGGTCATCCATTTCTGCCCTGGCTCCAGACTCACTACAGGGGGGGGGCATGCAGCGCTTTGTGTGGGGACAGGACACAGTCTATTCAGGTGTAAGTGTGAGACTGTGCCCGGCCCCTCCCTGTCATCCTCCCATGATGGCCCATCAAGTCACACCTAACCTCCCATTGTGTGTGGCTGTCTAGGGGAATACACAAAGCCCAGCTGCCACCCTTCCCAGATGTGTATCAGAGGCAGGCAGCAGGCACCAAATGCCTAAAGTGGGAAAATGCCAATTTTCTAAAAGTGAAAAGGAACCTAGCTGCCCAATTTTATTGCTGTCTATAATTTAAACAGACTAAGATCAAAATCATTAGTAAGATGATCAGGCTATTTAATCATTATAATTTTATACATAGAAATGCATCATTTACATGGTGAGAAGACCCAAATTTTGCCATTTACAGACATTCACAAAATGCATGAAACCATATTACTGAAAACACACACATGATAATCACTAGGACATTTGTTTTACAAAAGACATGACACTGGTTTTACGAAAAAAACAAGAACTAAACAATTAAACACATTGAAATTGAGAAAAAGAGCTGCCAGTCAACAACAAGAGTTTGTTATGGTGCCCTATTGTGGTAATCTCAGGACACCAACCAGCGGGGAAATTTTTATAATACACCAACAGAGGCAATCACTAATATGAACGACTTTCTTAATTGCTGTGTAGTTCATTAATCTGGCTGATCCCCTGCTGGTAAGAATATTGCCAACACATTTCGAAGTCCTTAGGAATTAAAGGACTTCTCTTCAGGGCTGTGACGTGGACGTGGTAATTTGACCACGTCCAATAAACTAAAGGGAAGGGTGGATACAATATACCTTCGTAATAAGTCACCAATATTTTTCGGTTTTACAGAACCCAGTCACAGCCCTGAAGAGAAGTCCTTTAATTCCTAAGGACTTCGAAACGCATTGTAAATAATGCATTTCTATGTATAAAATTATAATGATTAAATAGCCTGATCATCTTACTAATGATTTTGATCTTAGTCTGTTTAAATTATAGACAGCATTAAAATTGGGCAGCTAGGTTCCTTCCTTTTTTCCTCTTAATTATTGGCCCATCCTAGCAGTGTTATATTGGGCCGTCCCCTAGTTGTAATTTTCTAAAAGTGGCATATTCAGAATTGTAATTTAAAATTCAACTTCATCATAAATTGTGATTTTAAATTTTGATTCCAGAGACACCGAACTTGAAAAATCCATCTCTTCATAATTAGGAATTACACTTAAAAGATGTAATCAGGTAATCCCAATGTTATCCTATGAGAGATAGGCCTTGCAGTAGTGAAAAATAAATTTGGGAGTTTTCCACTACCAAGACATGTAAAACCTAAAAGTACATGTCCTCCCTTTTAAATACATTTCACCCTGTCCTCTGGGTTATTCAGGGCTTACCTTGGGAGTGACTTATAGGTATAAAAATGGAAGATTTAGGCATGGTTAAAGATTTATCTTACCAGGTTGAAATGGCAGTGTAAACCGCACATACAGGCTCTGCAATGGCAGACCTGAGCCAATGTTAGGGGGCTACTTAAGTGGGTGGCACAATGAGTGCTGCATGCGCACTAGTAGTATTTAATTTAATGGGGCCCTGGCACATGCGGTGCCCTTTACTAGGGACTTATAAGTAAAGTATATATGCCAACAGGGGATGAGGCAATATTAGTTTTGGGGAGAGAGCACAAAAATGTTATCACTGGTTAACAGTGGTATATTTCACAGAGTCCTAGAGCCAGCAAAAAAGAGGTCAGAAAAATGGAGGAGGAAGGCAAAAAGTTGTGGGGAGGACTGACCACCCTAGGTCTGTCAGGTCTAACAAGTTCCTATCCTCTTAGTCAAGCCCATCAATATTGACTATGATCACATAGTTTTGATGAACATTAATTCAAGCCTTCATCAGGACAATTGATCATTGACTTACAAAGTCATATTCGCATTGTGTCCATATATGTGTCTGTAAGTACAAACAATTGTGAAAAAGTTAACAATAACTCACCATAAAGCTATTCACTACTACTTCACAATTGTGTCCAACAATAATATCAACATTCAAATACTTCTTAGCAGGACTTCAGCATTATGAATGTTATTTCTTTAACCAGCGTAGCCTTTAACCTTAAACCTGAGAATATCAAGCTTTCAAAAAATTGAATGCAGATTAATTCAAAGTACTCAAAAAAAGATTGTCTTTCATGCCAGTTAGAAGGAACAATTGTTTTGATTGTACAAATAGTAAAGAACTCTCAGACGAACTGCTGGTGAAAATCAAGATCAATGAAACAGGATTATACGCACAGGTTTCCATTACATTGTTTAAAAAGAAATGCAATGAAACCAACAAGGTTATTAACGAGTTTAAGGAACATCTTACAGCACAAAAGATTCAAAAATTCCAGAAGGACTTGAAAAAATTCTCAATGGAAACAGTCTTTCTTTATTCTAAACCAGACTTTCAGAGTAACAGGAGTGACCGATCGGATAGCTTTTGTACGAGATGTTCATCTGAATCAGATTACAGTGATTGTAACTACTCTAACCCTAGAGGAGGGAAGTCCAAGAAGGAATACTATCGCAAACAAAACTTTGGGCCACCGCAATTCCCGCAACCACTGATGGGCTGGAATCCTATCCAAGGAACCCCCCCTACAGAATCTGTTTGGTAATTCACCTTGGTTCCAACCTGCCATGCCTTTTTTAGCAAGAGGCAAAGGGAGGGGCAGAAGAATGAGAAAGAGTCGCAGAGTACAGTGGAACTTCCAAGAGCAAGAAAGGGACCAATCCCCACAACCGGGGACAAGCAGGGACTAGGTTTAGTGGTTAATTTGAGTAAGATAAACCTAACCGATTTACGACTAAAAGTTCACAACAAAGGATTAGGATATGCCCTGACTCAGAAACACAACATCTTTACTCTGTGCAAAGAGATTGCTGAATTATTCCACATAGTACGGTTGAAAACCTTTTTCATAGAAAAACCAATTCATGACAGGGAGATTAATACTAGCCTAGGCTGTAAATCCAAGTTTAACCCTCCCATCAACAGCTTACCTATTGAGGTACAAGCCTTTGAGAATGCCGTGATTCCCTAAGCAATAGGGAGGATAAGCATTTCCACAACACCTCCAGATTAGAGAGAAGAGCATTGGATGAGCTTTTAAATGCGACCGAAATAATAATAAAGCCAGCAGATAAAGTAGGTGCTGTAGTAATACTTCATACGGAGATGTACAGACAGGAATGCCTGAAACTCCTAAGTGGCTGTAGAAACTATAAAAAACTGATGAAGGATTCTACAAGTGACATTGTAGAAGACATAACATATATGGTAAAACAAGCAGAGAAAGAAGAATGGATCACAAAACAGGAAGCAGAATTTTTGATGGAGCCATGCCCTACTGTGACATACTTCTCCATCCTACAAAAAATACACAAGGGTAAGAAACTGCCACCAGGTCGTCCTATTGTGGCTGGCATAGAATCAGCATTGGAACCTCTTTCAATGTTTGAGGACTATTTTTTAAGGCCTCTAGTGAAACAAATGCCATCCTTTGAACAAGATATCAAGGACATGCTCAAGATACTGAGCCAGGTCCAGTTTAACCACAATAATCAACTACTCATGACGCTTGATGCTGAAGCACTCTACACAAGCATCCCCCAAGAGGAGTCACTAAGAGTGCTCGACAACTTGCTGGCAAAGTTGGAATGGTCATCAATAACACCACAAGAGTTTGTGATGGATAGTGCACTTGCAGAACTTACCTGGAACTATTTAAGGTTTAAAGATGACTTCTGCCTACAGACCCATGGGACTTCGATGGGCAGTACCTTTCCCCCAAGAGTGGCCGGTCTTTACGTTCACTCCTTCAAAGAAGAACACATTTACAGTGAAGACAACCTGTACGTGACCATATTAAATTATGGAAAAGATATATTGATGATATATTTGTGACCTGGACAGGTACAGAGAGTTCAGCAAATCAATGTGTGTCCTGGATTAATGGAGCAAATGAGATTCTGAGATTCACAATGACCTTGAGTAAAGTGGAGATCCCGTTCCTGAATCTCATGATAAGACCACGAGATAATGCTTTGAGAAGCGAAGTATACTACAAGCCTACTGATAGGAACAATCTGTTGAAATATGATAGCAACCATCCCAAATCACTACAAGATAATCTCCCTGTAGGACAATTCCAGAGGTTAAGACGCAATTGCACAAATAATGAGGATTTTCAAAAACACGCACAACGTCTTGCTGAGAAATTGGATGAAAAGTATTACCTTAAACAAGTGAATAATCGGGTACACAAAAGAGCATCTAACACTTCATGAGAGGTCCTTTTACAAACTCCCCAGAGATCTGCTCCTAAACATTTGATCTGTGCAACCATCTTTGGTCTCCATTCAAATACAGTCCAAAAATTGTGAAAAAACACTGGAATATTCTAACGTCAGGATCACTAGGTTCCGATAAACCCATTTTCTCATTCAGACGAGGTAAATCTATCAAGGACAAATTAGTACATGCACGCCATAAGCTACAAAAGACAAGGACCAGCCTGACGTATATCTGGAATCTACTAGCACATACAGGCCAAGCCCATGTGGGCATTGTACCATGTGTGCACTTACCAAAAGAACCAAACAACTGGATCTAGGCCTGCCCACTCCCTCACAGGTGGTTTACCAATTGTAATTCAATGAATGTAATATATCTCCGCAAATGCACATGCAGAGATTGATATGTGAGGATGTCCACAAGAAAGGTCAAAGTGCGGATAAATGAACATAGAAGTACTTTCAGATGTTGTAAAAGCACAACGAGACTCATAAGACATTTTTTCTAAAATAACCATTCTGAGAACAATTTCGAGAGGACAGTCATTGAACAAATTCCTTTCCCAAGTTCTAATGCAACTTGCAGACTGTTTTTTGCTGAACAAAGATGGATAAATCGATTGGGCTGGTCAAATAACTCCCTCAACATGAGGTACAATGGACACAACTTAAGCCCTAGCAGTAAGCCTAGCGAGCACCTCTGTTCCACATTTAGGCGGCGTGACAGCTATCCTTGATGCCGCCCCCCTCTCCTTTTTTTAGACATACAGAAAAAACCCTATGAGCATAATTAGCAGTGGGTTTATTGCCCCCTTGGCCTATAAAAGGGTTTATTAATACGTAGATTGTTACACACTTGGAGTTTAGCCACACAGTAATTGCCTTGAGAAATTTGGCATTGAGAACATACCCATGACTACAACTCCCAGTCTTTTTCAGGCTGCAATCACTATCTCCGCCTACAAGCCACGGACTCTCCCTTAATAGGAATTTTCTCTTTTGTATTAGCCTTGGATAACAACTCTCCGGCGGGTATATGCAGTTAGTTTCCTCAAGATCCGCCCCCAGGCTATTCAAACCACTCCCGGTTGGAGCTTGTCCACATGGACTTTGGACTACAACTCCCCTGGAGGAGGTCGATGTCCAACAGGTGTGCGCCACTTCTGACGTGTTCAGCATCGCTGAAGAACCAGATGTTAGAAACACCTTAAAAATCTGAACAGCATAGGGGTCAAACCTCCCACAATTCGGCATTGGAGGGGGGCCCCGCTAGGTTCAATGGTAACTTCTTCCTTCTGATTTTTTTAAGGTATTTTTTTATTGCCATTTAATCTTATTAACACGACATCATATCATATCGTACAAGGAAAGATTAGTATATACTCTTATTTCTGAAAACCATCTAGACAGGACCATATATTGCTAGCAATTCGTATTGTTTTATGGCACGAGTAATAGCCCCTTGCTTTTACGATGGGGATGTATGTAATTATTACTTCAATAGAATGAATGCACATTCAAGGGAAATTGATATGCCAGATATATAACAGGGAATCTAGAAAAAAAATAACAAGTTCAACAAACAAAATTGCCTTTGGACAGTTATACCTTGCACAGTAGAGTAAAATAGTCAACATCGAATCGCCATCCCTGAACTTCAGTGGGTGGGGGCTACCAATTGATATGGGTGTGAGTGAGGGAGATAAGTGTCTGGAGGTTCCCTCCTAGTTGCATGTTGGGCTTCTCATAGACCTCAACCTCCAACCCTGATGAAGTAGACCAAGTAGTTCGATCCTCAATAAGCATTGTGTCTGCACAGTTTAGTATTTTTTAAAGGCATTGTAGGTGGATCCCAAAACTCCCCAGGGACATTCCCAGTTCCTAATCTCTAGGCTCCCCGACCCTCTCGTCCTCTAGTGAGTCACTACTTTCCCCAAGGTCCACCCCTTGGCCAAGTTCCGGGTGTTCCCACGTCACCCATACTTCCGTCCAAAGGTCTGCTATAGGACGAGCACGTACCCTCCTGTCCTCTTCTCTTGCCAGAGCCCTTTCATCATCCCTCGCCCATAGGGTAACATCCTTCCTCCAGGTTTGGATTTGAGGGCCCCCAGTCGACTTCCAGGTCATAGCTATTCATGTTTTAGCCAGCATTAATGCCAGATCTGTAAATTTCGAGCCCACTTTTTGGGAAGTCACTCTCGGGAGCAGGATCAGAACACATGCTTCCAGAGAGCAAGGAGGGGAACAGCCAAGTGTCATCTCTAGGGCCGCTACTACCTCCGCCCAATAAGATCATATTGTGGGGCAAAGCCATATCATGTGGGCAAAATCAGCGTCTAGGTAACCACATCGAGGGCAGGAGCGGGGAACACCTCTGTATACCACCTGGATTTTATCTGGCGTCATGTAAGTCACGTGTATAAAATTAAATTTGTGTATTTCAATCTGGTATTTCTGGAGATCTTTCAAGGGGAGGCCAAAACACTTCGCCATTCAGAGTCTGATAGTTCCTTTCCATAACTCTCTTCCATCTGCCCATCAGAGCCAGCAAGGGAAGGTATACCATTGCTGAAAGAGAGTGATACAACTAGACCACCAGCTGTCTGGTTGATCCCAGGAAGACCAACAACGGCAGCACAGCATGTGGCACAGGTTCATCCCAATCCCCGGCCCACATGTCTTGTAACATCCGGGTAAGTGTCGCATATGTAAAGAATTGTCCTGGCGGCATTCCATTTTGTTCCGTCAACTCATGCAGTGGTAGGAGAATGCCCTGATGGTACCAATCACCCACAGTGAAAATCCCAGAGTCTGTCCAGGCCGCCATTTGCCCAGCCGTAAAGGGGTCACCATAAGGGAGGCCCACCAGTGACAGTGCAGGAGCACACAATGGTGTCCCTGCTGTTCTCACCACGCTTCTAAGCCAACATTTCAAAGCTACCATGAGCAGCACTCCCAGGCGCTGGAGGCCCAATCTGGGGCAGAGTAATTTGTCCAAAAGAAGGTTCTTATATGTTGAGAGCCCAATCGTCACCAGGTCACCCTGAGCGGTGCGATCGAGCCAACGTGCAATCCACTGAAATTGGGCAGCCAAATAGTAAAGCTCAAAGTTAGGAACTCCCAGGCCTCCCTCCTCCAGGGGGTGCCAAAGAATAGCCAGCGACACCCTATGGTGACCTCCGTCCCATATCAAATCCCGCACCCGGGAATCAAGCTGCTTAAACCAGGCTACTGGCACTCCCACCGGTAGGTTTGAAAAAATATATAAAAGTCTTGGGAACATGACCATTTTAGTAAGAGTAATCCTGGCCATTATGGGAAATTTAAGGGAATTCCAAAAAGGGACACAGGTCTTTAGTGAGCAGAGGGCCTGCCCCAAATTGGCCTCTCGAAGGTCATCCAAATGGTAACACATTTGGATTCCAAATTATCGGAAGGAGATGGGTGACCACATCAAGTCCGGGGGGAGGCCTTGCGCTGAACTGCATCCGAAGAGAGAGGAAAGACATGGATCTTGGTCTTATTAACTCTCAGCTCAGACACCACCCCAAACTTCTGCAAACAATCCAAAACCTGCGTTATACCCTGCACTCCGTCCTTCGGATAAAGAAGCATATCATCTGCATAGAGGGAGACGATATGTTCTCGCCCCTCAACCAATACACTGGAGCCCAAACATTCTCATCAAAAGAGCACTGCGAGGGGTTCAATGGCTAAGGAAAACAACAAGGGGTACAAAGGGCATCCCTGCCTTGTGCCTCTACAAATCGCATATTAAGGGAATATCGTTGAGCCCGTCTTCACTCGGGCCATTAGTGCAGTATATAGTAATTGAACCCAACGCACCCAGTTCTCAACCAGGCCCATCTTACACATCACTTAGAGAAGATAGTCCCAGTGCACCATGTTGCATGCTCTTTCAAGGTCTACCGACACCAACACTGCATCTTGGTTCGTCTGGGCCTCAGGGTGATGTATCACATGGTAAAGTCGGCTAAGATTTTGGGAGGTCTTACGGGTAGGAATGAAACCGCTTTGTTCTTCATGAATAAGAGTCTGCATATAAGAGAGTAAGTGGAGTGCCAAACTTTACTAAGTATTTTAAAGTCTAAATTCAACATAGATAGAGCGTGGAATTCCGTAACCTGGGCACCATGTGTCTTGGTCTTAGGAAGCGGGATAACCACTGCTTCATTGGTAGACTTTGGAAGTCCACCAAGGCACCATGAGTCAGCGTACAGCTGAAACAACTGAGGGATCAGAATCTCCGCATACGTCCCATAGAACTCAATTGGTAGGCCATCGGGTACCGGTGTCTTACCTCTTGCCATTTCTTTAATTGCAACTCAGATCTCCTGCACTGTAATATGACTGCCCAGTTCTCTACTGCCTTCCTCTGTGACAGCGGTCAGGGGGATTGCTGCCAAAAATTCTGATAGGTCCACCGCTTGGATGGGCATGGGGGAGGTGTACAGGCTTCTATAGTAATCATGGAACTCACCATAAATAGCTGCGAGTGAATACAAGGAGTAACCATCTTTTTGTCTGATATGTGTGATGGGGTGCCCCGGGACTCTGGCCGGATGAACCATGCTAACAACCGCCCTGCCTTACCCTCTTCCTCATGAGCCTTAGTGATGTATTGTTTATAATTGTGACTATGCATTCTCTCTAGTATGGCCCTGTGTTGTTCTCTTATCTCCTGGAGTTCCTCCAATACTCCTGTCGGGTGCTTAGAGTCCATCTAAAATGTGCAACTTGTCTTCTAGGGTTTGGAGTTTTCTGTCAAGTTACCTCTGGGTGCCTACCATCATTCCAGTACATCGACCACGGACCACCACTTTAAAAGCCTCCCACTCCACTATGCTTGAGCACATAAAGCCCTGGTTCAGAGCAAAATATTTTGAGATTACTTCTGCTAAAGAGTTGCAATAGCATACGTCTTCCAATGAAGTTGAATTAAGATGCCACAAGGGTATAGGTTGGCATTCCCCCAATAGTTAAAAATCCAGAAGTACAGGACTGTGGTCTGATAGGTTGCGGCCCAAATATTCTGAGTGTGCAATTTGTTGGGTGAGTTTCTGAGAACACACAAATCTATCAATCCAGGTATGCAGATCGTGTATATGGGAGAAATATGAGAAGTCTCGCTCCTCCTCGTGTTGGATCCTCTATATATCTACCATCCCCCAGTGTTCCACCCAATCTCTCAATCCCACCGCCAGCTTACTCGCCCCAGTACCCATCAGTGGGCGTGTAGAGCGGTCTAATAACACACATATAACACAGTTAAAATCGCCACCTATCAGCAGATTGTCAATCAGGATGTTAGCCATATGAGTGGAGAGTGAGTGAAGGAAGGGAATCTGATCTTGATTTGGCATGTATACGCACCCCAATGCAATCTCTTTTCCAAAGATTCTCCCCACCACAAAACAAACCTCCCTTCCTTATCTATTATGGAATGGATAAGCTCAAAAGGGACCCAAGCCCTGATCCATAATAATACCCCCTTGGTGTAATCCGAATAGGAAGTGGCATAGAGCTGGCCTCGCGATCTACGCCGCAACAAATCTATTTCGGTCCCTGTGAGGTGGGTCTCTTGAAGCGTAACAACCTGTACCCCTCTCTGACGGAGATACCTATGGATTCCATGTCTCTTTGACGCGAACACCATCCCCCTGATATTCCAGGGCATAAACCTCAGGTGTGATCTTAGGTCAGGCATAACGGGTTACACCATCTCACTCCAGCCACAACCTCCCAATATCTCCCTATTAATTCCCCTCCTCTTTTCATCCCACTGTTTGGTTTCTGTAGGCATAAAAGAAACTCCAGAATAAAGGAAAAAGAAAAAGTAAGGAAACGGGGCAGAAACTGCCCCTAACTAAGAATTCCCAACCCCAAGGGCAGCACGGCAACGGCCGGCAGGCCGGCCGTCCAAACCAACCCCAACAAACATGTCGCGAATTAATGTCTCTCCCAGTCAGCCTACAAGGGCTACACTGTGAGGTGCGGGCCAAGAGGGGTTAGTCAGCTCCATACCGTGTAGGCCCAATACATCCTATACAAACTAATTGATTTTCTGGTGGACAGCTAAACTCACCCAGGCGACAATATTCCTTTAAAACGTACAAAGCAATATGTGGCTGTCCCGTAATTTCTCCCAACCAACCACTCTCCAGCCTCCATCCGCACTCGGACCTCAAGGCCCTCTCACAGGAAAGGATAACAAATCAGGTCATCTGCAGTCTGAGATGTAACCACCAGAAGTCCAATCTCATCGCCATGTGAGGACATAGAGTCAGACAGTATGAATTTTTGGTCTGAAGCAGTATCTGCCACCGGGACCGTCTTGCGTTCCTGTACTGCCTGCAGGGCTGCTGCCCAACCCAGTTCAGTCTGTGAGGGCAATGGGCCATTTTTAGGACTTCCTCAAAGTGTCTGGTGTGGACGCTTCCGCACCCTCCCCCTTGGAGCCGATGATCGAGAGCTTGCATTAGCGAGGGTTGTTCCCGACTTGAGGGCCTCCAACCAGGTCCATGCAGATTCAGGGTCCTCACAGAAATTTGTGGTGCCATCAAGCACAATCCATAGTTTCAATGGGAACATCAATGAATATTGAAGTGCATTATCGCAAAGGGCTCTATTGACGTCTAAGAAGGAGGATCGCCTGGCCTGCACTGCTGCCGTAAAGTCCGGGATTATGGAGACCTTCCCGTTATCGACCACATAGGGGCCCTCCGAGCGAGGTTTTTGCAGGATGATATCCCTGTTATGGTAGTGAAGCTACCTGGCCACCACCGGTCTGGGGGGGTCGACCTGGGGCGAGCTGCCTTGCCGGCACTTGATGAACTTGTTCCAATGTGTAGAAGGGGGTGAGTGAGCCAGGAGCTACCACTGTTTGCAACCATTTCTCCAGATAGCCCACCATATCACCCTTCGAGATTCCTTCCGGAAGACCAACCACCCTAATGTCTTACGTCTATTTCTGCCTTCCTCATCTTCTGCATGCCGTTCGAGATGTTGTACCCTGTCCTGTAGATCTGCCAGTTGACTCCCAAGCATTGTGCATTCGAGTCTGAGTTCAGTGATGGAGGTCTCCACCTCTTTGACTCTGTCCATTAGCTTGTGGTGTTCTGCCCAGGCCCACCAACACCGTACTAATGTCCTGTTGTAGAGTGGTCTTGGTATCCTTCATGGCAGCTACGGTCTTATCCAGTTGGAGTTTAATGGGGTCCCCAGCTTCGGCGGCGTAGTCCCCTTCAACCAACTTACCACTGCTGGGGTCTGGAGCTTTGGGCAGGATCCCTGACTGTTTAGGCCGCACCTTCCCCCTCCGTGCGACAATAAATAAGGCACCTGCGGCCAAGCCAGGTACTGAAGGTTCAAATGACCTACTATTACGGCCAGCCAGGAGAGGGTCTCCACCTCAGTATCTCAAGTGAGTTCTGTTGTATGTTAGAATCACTATTGGCTACACTTCAGTCTAGTTGCCCACAAAGTTTGAAAGGTGATTCAACAGCACAGAGGGCGCCAGGGGGCCCCCGCGTTCCCCACCCTGCTCCTCCAGCCTCCAGGGGCAGCTGCAGGAAGCATTCAATGCTATACAGTGTTGTTCTGGGGCATCAAGGGGGGCTACTCAGGGCAGCTTCCACTTCTGAGGTGGTTCTCCACGCCTCACCACTCTTTCAGGTGATCTTCTTCCTTCACCCTGGAGTCTCACCCAGCTCACAGGCCAAGCCTCTTACCAGAAGGCTCTTGCTTTGCAAATGGCCCAAGGTCTCCCCCTCAGGGCCACTCCTTATCCACAATACAATCGGGGGGGGGAAAGATTGCTCCCTGCAACGCTGGAGTCTCTATTCTCCTCAGTGGCAGTCACTCCTGCTCTTTGAGGTCTCCCAGGATTCCAAACCCAGGCCCCGCTCTTAGCAAACTTACTGCTGCTTCCCAGGGCTCATTGCATATGGTCTCTTATTCACTGAGGCCTTCCTGAACTCACCCCTCCTGCCAAGTCCCAGTTCTGTTGCTCGATCTCCAGGAGGAGGAGGGCACTTCAAGCCCAACAGCAATGCCGCTCATTGGGCGTGTATCGGTGTCACAGGCCTACCTTGGACCTCAACCAGGCTGCTCCACAATCTTCCTCAAGCGGGCCTCATGCCTCTCATCCCCACTAGGACCAGATTTCAGGGGGGGGCTGAAGAGGGGTCTCAGGCACCGTGTTCAATTGTTTTTTTCCCAGCCCGGTCTCTGGGTATCGGGTTGTCTGTTTCCTCCCGTGCTACCGCTGCCGCCCCCGGAGGCCCTCCACAGATTCAGGGGAGTGCTAAGGTGTCGCATCCTTCCAGGGGGTGATTCCACTGCAGCAAGGCCGGAACAGTGTCTCTGGTCGCTGGCGGGTGTTCGGCAACCTTGCAGGTGGTCAGCACCAGTGAAGCCGGGAGTCGCAGCTGCCGCAACAGTCCCCCAGGCTAGCTCAGCTTCCAGTAGCCGCCGCCCACTGGGAAGCTCTTGGCGGGCCGTTCACCGCCAGCAGCCTGCCTTCACTGGTAGCATGGCCAGACCCTCCTCCGGTAACTCTAACGTACACCAGAGGTAAGGCGACCCAGTGGGGGTTCGTTGCTCAGCTTCTGCCGCCGGAATGCAGGATAATTGGCGGGCCTCGCACAGAACTGTTTTAGGACAAGTCCGTTACCACCACCTTCTTGGCCACGCCCCCATGTCTTCCTTCTGATGAAGTAAGTGAGTGGATGTATTTTGGCGTGGGCTATGTCTTCCTCAGCTGGATTTTCTGACCAGGGTTTTGGCACAGACCAGCGATTACATGGATGCTGCACAGCTTTAGCTTCCAATTACCAGGGTCACATATCTATATATATTTTCCCCAGGGTCTCTTACCAAGATAAATGAGTGAGTGTGTGCATGTATATGCCAGGTTTTCTTGACACTTGGTTGGTATGGGCACCACACCAATGGAGTGGGCAACTCAGGCTTAAAAACAGTAAGGTTCACATTACTTTGCACCATGTTAGACCTGTTGTGAAATCATGTGACAGTTGTGCATTGCATTACAATGTATGTATGTGCAATTTTCCTGACTTGCTCTACATTGCAATGTATGTATGCGCAATCTTTTTGTTTTTGAAAACAGTATGGCTCACAGTACATTGCAACATGTTAGACCTTTTGAAAAATCATGTGACTCTTGTGTGTTATGTTATGATGTATTTATGCATAATTTTGATAACAAACTATTCGCTCAGTTAGAAAAAAAGAAAAACAATATCTTTAATCATTATGATGTCAAAAGAAAGAATTAGGTTGCATTTTTATTAGGGATGGGAGGTGAACTCCACTATGCCAGCGAAGTTTTGCTCACTCCGTGCTACGCTCTGAGTGCGGAGTTCAGCAGAAACTCCGCTATCTTGGCGTAACAGTGTTTATCGGCGCCCACAAGTAGTAGACCCCCTTCCATCCCTACCTCCCCCAGCACTTTATGACTGGCCCAGCTGAAAGCTCAGCATCCAGTGAGTATTGAGATAATGCAAAATTGGCATTAATGATTTTTCATGTCACTTAAAGAATAGAGACGTCCTGAATTACTCTTTGGCAGCCGATGGGTTTGATGGCTCGCGGACAGCTCGGCTTCACAAAGAATAATTTATGCAGCTTCGACCCAACTTTACCGGCTGGAGGAAACTCCGAGAGGCGTGACGCGTCTGCCTGAACCAGTCAAAAGAATATGTATGCATTTTAAAGCTGATGGCTTGAGAAGCTTTTTTTTAAAAAAAAAAATAATAATTTTTTACATTCTGTACAGTAGTACAAACAGCACATATTTACCCTATCAATAGTACGTACACCGCACCCCATATACGTTGGTGCGCCCTTACAAACATTTTTGACACCCTCTATATCATCAATACATTATGTACACATTATAATGACGACAACTGCGACGTTGTATATTCCACTATCTGCCCTCAAGACATAGGGCCCGATTCACAGAACTAACTTACGTCAAAAACGTAAAGTTAGTACCTTTTGGTATTCACAGAATACACTTACTCATTTTGGTATTCACAGAATACACTTACTCATTTTGGTATACACTTACTCACACTAACTTTATGTCCGCACTCGGGCCGGAGATTCCGGCCGTTTGTGGAGATTCCGGCCCGGAGGTGGAGATTCCGGCCGTTTGTGGAGATTCCGGCCGTTTGTGGAGATTCCGGCCGTTTGTGGAGATTCCGCCACCGGCCGGAATCTCCACAACTGGCCGGAATCTCCACAAATGGCCGGAATCTCCACAAACGGCCGGAATCTCCGGCCGGAATCTCCACAAACGGCCGGAATCTCCACCTCCGGGCTGGAATCTCCACCTCCGGGCTGGAATCTCCACAAACGGCCGGAATCTCCACCACCGGGCCGGAATCTCCGGCCCGAGTGCGGACATAAAGTTAGTATGAGTAAGTGTATTCTGTGAATACCAAAATGAGTAAGTGTATTCTGTGAATACCAAAAGGTACTAACTTTACGTTTTTGACGTAAGTTAGTTCTGTGAATCAGGCCCTGTGTATCTCCAGACCCCGTCCTCCTAGAGCAGATTAGTATTGCGAATTTTACCTCGACCAATGCCCTCTCTGTCGGACTCCTCCTGTGTTGTCTCCTCTGCAGCTTTTTTCACCAGGTATGCTTGATATGGCCCCATATATTCTTGGGTCAACATCGGACAGGCATTAATGCATTGTAATTATCTGATTGTGTTGAACAATAGGCTAGATCAGTGTGCCAGTCTGTCAGTTTGGGCAATGGACCGTGCATCCATCTCATTGCAACCCTGCGCTTCGCTATTAGTAGGCCTATCGCTGCCAACTTGCAGTCTGACTTCTGTATCTCTTTATCATACCCCAAGAGCGCAACTAATGGTGTCTCCGGCAACAGCGACTCACATTTCAGCTAAAGCAGCGAATACTCTGCTCCAAAAAATGCGGATACCAGGGCAATCCCACGCTAAATGTAAAGAATTCGCACTTGCTGCTTTGCACCTCATACACCTATCATCCTCTCGCTGCCCGCATTTGTTAAAACGCGCCGGAGTATAGTATACTCTATGGATATATTTGTAGTGGATTAGCCTGTGTCTACCATTCTGTGAGATGGATCTCGTATTATTAAAACAACGCGTCCACTCTGTCTCTGTTAGTTCTATACCCAATTCCTCATGCCAATCCCGCTGGAAGTTGCACTGTGTCTACGTGTTATGCCCGGTCATAAGTGCATAGAGAATGGTAAAATCATGCTGCTGTGTTTGGGACTGCAACAAATACGTCAATGACTTCATTTCTTGTGGCTCTGTCATATCTGCTCCAAGTGTCTCTCGCAGCACCCTCTGGTATTGATAAGCATCTAATGCAGTCACTCTGGGTGCCTGTGTGCACGCTTGGTCCCACGTCTTCATTATACCCCCAACAAAGAGATTCCCCATCTGTTCTATTTGTAACAAGCGTAGCGTTTTTAATATAGCCTTATCGTTGCTCAGCAGGAACCAGTCGCACCACGCAATTGGTACTTTAGGAGAATATACAGACCCAAGTTGTTGAGTCGCTGCTATTTTCTGTATTTGAGACCCCGTGCACCCAACCGGATCTATGGTGCGGAGCCTCCCCCGCAACACACTAACTAGAATTTTCGGTAATGGAGTAGGACTGACCATATTACTCTCAATATATAGCTGCAGCATATTGTGTGGACCATGTATCCAGCAGTGTGCATGTAATATTTGTGCGGCCCTATAATACCTCTCTAAATCTGGGGCGTTCAACCCGCCTAATGAATACGGTTTCGTTAAAGTGTCCCATTTATTTCGGGGCTGCTTCCCGGCCCACACGAGCCGCATCAGTAGGGTATTTACACTATGGAAAAATGACTTAGACAATACAATAGGAATGTTTGCAAACAGGAAAAGAAATCGTGGAATAACTACCATTTTCAGTAATGCAATGCGGCCTATGATTGACAATAGAAGTTTGATCCATTTGTCTATTGATTCTGTCAGCTTTTGTACTGCGCACCCATAATTTTCAGACATTACTACCTCAGGGTCAGTGGGTATTTTTATGCCCAGATATCTTACAGAGACGGAGGTCCATTCAATAGGATATGCAGTAGATACGGGGTTAGTTACTGTTGTGAGGGGAAAGATTGTCGACTTGTGCCAGTTAATTAATAGGCCTGAGTGTTGACCAAATTGTTCAACCTCCTGCAACATGGGGTTAAGATTCTGTTCATGATCACGTTTATAGAGCAAAGTGTCATCAACATACGCAGCGATGTCCAAATTATAATGAGGAGAACGTATACCTCTGTGCGCATGATACTCGTGCATAGCGCATGCCAGTTGTTCCGCCACCAGGGAGTACAGAAGGGGGGACAATGGGCAACCCTGCCTTGTGCCTCTAGTAATAGGTATAGGTTGTGAGAGAGTTCCATTAACTCGCACCCTAGCCAGGGGTTTAGCATAGAGAACCTCCACAAGCTTCAAAAAAACGTCGCCTACTCCCACCCTTCAAAGGACTGCATATAGGAACCTCCACTCAACCGAGTCAAATGCTTTCTCGATATCTATGAAAAGGGCAGCAGGTGTGATATTCGAGTCTATTCTCGCTATGGGACCGAACAGGGTTCCCAAATTGCATGTTAGGGAACGCCCAGGCACAAATCCCTTCTGTTCTGGACCTACCAATTTTGGTAGTAAAGGCGCCAGCTTGCTCACCAAGATCTTTGCGAACAGTTTAGCATCTGTGTTTAGGAGAGATAAAGGCCTATAAGAGGGGTACTGATCCAGGCGTTTCCCGGGTTTTAGTAGAGTGACCGGTGTGGCCCCCCGCACCGATGGGGCATTATCCCTTCCTGTGCCATTTCTTCAAAGAGATTCAATAGGCGTGGAATTAGTCTATCCTGGTATGCTTTATAAAAGGCCATCGTTAGGCCATCCGACCCTGGTGCCTTCTCACTAGGCATATCTTTCAAGGCTGCCAATATTTCTGTTGGGCAGAGAGGGGCCATAAGCCTCTCCCTGTCCGTGTTCTCTAGCCATTTCATCGCAATATGTGTGAGATACTCTTCGTCAGACTCTGCTGCTGCCAGTTCACGTGAGGTGTATAATTTAGTGTAATAGTTACAGAAAGCCTCCGCTATTTTGGGTGTACTGCATACCAATTCACCACTTTCAGTGTATATTTGTGAGATATCATTGTCCCTCCTGGTGGGTCTTATTAGCGCTGCAAGCGTGGAACTGGGCCTATCACCCTCAGCATACACCCTGGCTGTGACGTATTTCCCTAGATGTTTAACTTCTGCGTCAGCCAGCTCATTAAATTCATTAAGCTGCATTCTAATTTGTGCGAGTATCTGGGGATCTCCACCCGCCTGCAACTGCCTCTACAGTGTTTTAAGCGTGGTCTCTACCTTCTGCAGCTGTGTTCTAATCGATTTCAGCACTCCCGTGTGCTTAGAAATTGCCATTCACCTAATATATATTTTAAACGTCTCCCATATTGTGCACATATTTGGCACACTACCCAGATTCGTAGCAAAGAATTTGTCGATAGCTTTACCAAGTTCATCGCGGAAGACAGGGTCTAGCAATGAGTACTGTGGAAATTGCCATGTATGCTCTCTGATGTGCATGTTTCTGAGCGATAAACTTATCATAACTGGGGAATGATCAGATAGTGTGCACGCCAGGTGCACACATTCCCCAATTAAGGGCAGCAACTCATGTGACGCTAGCCAATAATCTATTCTGGTGTGCGTGACGTGCACCGAGGAATAGTGTGTGTATTCTCTGCCTAGTGGAGAACATACATCGGAGAGTCCCTCCATCTCTGCTAAGCTAGCTATGGCACTGGCAGCACGGGACGGCCGTCTTTGGGCTCCTTTCGTTCTGTCTAACTCCGGATTCTGTATGCAATTGAAGTCCCCCTCCAAAGTACTGGCATATGGGAGTGTCTCATAATCTTATCGTGGAGTGCATAATAAAACTGGGGGTCATCAGGATTCAGCCCGTACACCCCCCACCAGAAGCTCATTAAAGTTATCTTTGTGACATCGAGCTAGAACGTACCTGCCACCCATATCCACCTCCACCTCTTGTAGTTGTAGCCCTGAGTTTCTACTCACCCAAATTAATACCCCTCTGGCATGGGAAGAGAATCCGGCTGTAACACATGCACCCTTCATTCGTTTAGGGGTCAACAGACCGGAGCGTGAAGTCAAATGAGTTTCTTGGAGTATGGCCACATCCACGTTATGTCTATGTAAATAGGCCACTACTTTACGAATTTTCCTGCAGTCATTGAAGCCCCTCACATTCCAAGACATGAATTTTATGTGACCATTGGCACTAGCGGCCTGCATCATGGGTACCTTTTGCTACTCTATGGTGGTGCATTATATTTGTTATGTGTGATTGAATAATATGTCTTACACAGTTCCATGAAACAATACATGTGCTGTCTGTTAACTGCTGCACTACAAAAACCCCGTCCCCCCACCCACGCCATATCCCAACCAGTGCAATATGGCTCGCCTGTAACATCAAAATTAACCCCCATCCCTTCAAAAACAGTCCCCCCTCTCCTCCAAAAACTACCCAAGAAACACTACCCAGTGTGTAATACACTCGGGCGGTGGTTACCGGACTACCAGTGTTTTCAGGCGGCTTATGCCCAGGTTACTATAACTTTCTGTCCAGGCAAGTAGTTCCAGAACGATATGTATTATACAGTACATATTTGTTATGTTAGTCATTTACCAGTTCTGACGACAACCAGCCATGGATCGTACACGCACCTGCGTGAATATCTACCTGTTATGGTTATCATGCCATTAAATGACATATAACTCACTTCGTGGGCAAAACCGCAGCCTCCTGCAGGGATGTCTGCAGTTTATTTTTACTGTGCTTCTTAAGGTCCTGTTGCAAGTGTTTAGGGTCGCTGTAAATTTTGCTTCTGCCTTCAAAGTTCACTCTGAGTCTCGCCGGGTAGAGAATTGCATATTCGACCTGGAGCTCTCTTAATTTGCGTTTCATAGGATCAAATTGTTTGCACGCTTCCTGCACAGTTGGGGTTAAGTCCGGAAAAAGAGACAATTCTGATCCCTCATATTTGAGCACTTTTAACTCTCCGGCATGTCTTAGTGCAGCGTCCCTGTCCCTGTAATTTAGGATTCTCGCTATCACAGGACGAGGGGGCGCACCTGGGAGTGATTTTGGGCCCAATGATCGGTGAGCGCGCTCGACGATGAACACCGTTGAGAAAGTTTCACGACCCAGTAAAGACACCAGAAGTTGCTCTATATATAGCTCCATGTTCCTGGTCACTGTAGTCTCCGGCAAACCCAGAATGCGCACATTATTGCGCCGGGAGCGTGCCTCCAGGTCCTCGGCTTTATCTCCCAGCGCAGACATCAGTTTACCCATTTGCTTTTGTGCAGCGCCCATCTCGACCTGCAGCATCCTCAGTCTCCGATATTCTGCACTCTGCCATGTCAAGCCTTTCAGAGTGTTTATCTATGCGCTCCGACATTCAATCTAATCTATATGAAATGGAGTCTATCTTACCGTCAATGGAGGTCAGGCTCTGCTGCATGGCTGCTAGGATATGTCTTATATCTTCCCCTGAGTCGACAACATCACTCCCTTGATCTGCTGGCGTGGAGGTAGGGTCCTCATCTCTAGCTCTGGTCAATTTGCGTTGATCCAAGTTGAGCTTGGGCTGCGACTTGTCTGTCTTCCCCATAACGGTAATCCTGCCAGGTGCGTCGCTCTGCGGCCCCTGATCGTACTGTCTGTCCAGAAGCAGTGATGCCAAACAATTTTCCACAGCCGCAAGTAGCACCGCTGCAGTGCACTGCCAGAACACCGACGGGCTCCTCTTTCTGTGTATGCTTGGTATTCAAAAGTCCGCTGTCCTAAGCGGCTCCAACCCCGTCAGCGCCTCGCTGCAACGACGTGCTCGTGGCGACGCGCGCCAGATCTATCCATATGAGGCCGGGTGGAGGAGGACTGCACTCTTCTATGAGGCAGGGGCTCACAGTGATCCATGCAGCCCGCACTCAGGGCAAGGGCCCAACCCCACCTGGGCCGCTGAATCTTTATGCTCAGCCAAGGGCTCGTCGATGCCTGGGGGTCCCTGCGCACGCGGACCGGAAGCTCCCAATCAGTGCAATCATTAGCCCCGCTTTGTGTTGCTGCGTCGCACTCTGGCTCAAGTTCCAACAGACACCGTACACGTGCCCGGGAGCAGTCTTCTGGTAGCCAGGCCCCTCCAAGCGGCAGCGATGCACCCACTGTGCAACCCTCACCACTAGCCACAGGTAGGCCGCAAGTCTCTCTCGGCAGCACTGGGCGCAGAGGGATTGTAGGAACACGGCACTCTCAGTAATGTCTCTCCCCACCAAGCGACACCACCAGCACTGCTTTCCACATATTTATTTGCCTGGATACAGCTAATTTTTGTAGGATAATTCGGGCATCCGCCGGAGCTCGCTCAAGCCGCGGCCATCTTGGTGCCAGGCAAGCTCTGCCCCTCATGGCTTGAGAAGCTTTTACCTCCATTCTACAGGTCATTTCTGTTTCTGGAAAAATGGCCGGCCCACTCTTGACCTGTTAGAACAGCATTGCAACCGCTGTCCCCTATCTGCCATCTTTACTCAAGCCTGAATCCGGGAATGACTTCCGCGTGAATTTTATAACTGCGTGTGAGTTAAATACATTTACTATAATCTAGAGTCTTAGACACCATGTGCTCTCTCCTCAAAAATATTACTTTATTGGGGTGCCCACTTCTTGATTACTTGTTGTTTTAAACAGAGTTCTTGGAACATGCAACATGGCAAGTGTGACTTCGAAGGTTCAACCAGTCACTCAAAGCACGCTACGCCTCTGCGCACACAAAGTATCCCTGATTCTCAGGACTCCGCAGAAGGACAAGTTCGCCTCTGTCCACTAGCCACTGTTCTGGTTGAGTCTCTGCTTCCATGTAGGAGCGGACTCTCTCTGACCCCCTTCTGAAAAGCAGCAGGTACACTTAGATCATTGAGGTGAGGTCAAGTCCTGCCCCTCCTTGCTTCCTCTGCACACCCGAGCTGAGCTCTGCTACCTTCCGGGCTTGGCACACACTGGATGCTACGCACCTCACAGGATGTGACTTCAGCGCAGGACTGCGGTGAGCAGGGGCCCTGTGAAGGAAGAGGGGACTCTCATTGAAGCCTGCAACACGCACAGCAGCAACAGCCGAGGAGGCTTTGTGAGCGTGGAAAATGTTAAATAAACTTCATGCTCGTCCCTGGATGGAGGCTCCAGCTGAACCTCTACGGTGAGTGAGTGCGCGAGGGCTGTGGGGAGGCAGGAGTTACAGGGGTTCAAGTGTGTTGTGCACTGCAGTCCTGGGAATAGTGTGCTTGGCTCTGATGATGATGTGCGTTGGCAACAAGTGTATGATGGAGCTGGGCTCTTTTTTTAAAAGCTAAATACCAACTCCTTTTATCAGCCTCTGCAATTCCGCCAGCTTGCGGAATCCGCGGAATTTGACGGAGTTTTTCAGTATTCCGCAGAATCTAACTCCACGAACTTCACCCAGCCTTAATTTTTATCTGTATATTACCTGTGGACATTCACATCTGCACCTAGCTCTATGTGGGTGGCCAATAGGATCTCAGTATGGTTTCGATTACACCAATGATAAAAAAGTTCCTGTTACCTTTCTTTGTGTTCCTTTATGGACACACGGGCAATCAACATGTCTCCCCTTATGTTTGGTTAACAATTTTAATCAAGAGTGAATATATGTGTCCCCGCATAATCAAAGGGCTCTAGAATATCAAAGTAGAGAGACTAGATTGTGTAGGATTTATATCCTGGTCAGACATTGACTCGCATACCCCCCTAAATAAATGATGCATTAGTATTGGTTGTGCTCTATCATCATCTTTTCTCTTTTGAAAGTAATTTTCATTATTTGTGTGTGACTACGAAAGTAGACGTCCCATACACTGAACCACGATGCCTGTAGTTTAATATGATTTGGGTAAAGTGTAAAGTTTGACATCTAGGTCACATGACTCAAAAAAATGCTACTTGTGATTGTCTAATTATTTTTGGAATATGGTTGTGTTAATTGGAATAACGTTTTTTTATTGATTATCGTGTGGTAAACAAATTAAGCCATTTGACTGGCACTTTCCTAAACTCTATAGTGAAAGTAGTTAGTAAGACACTCACACTTATGGTTGTCCCGCTTAAATGTATTTTTATTCCTTTAAGCCTATCCAATTGAGGGACTGGTAGGGTTTTAATAATTCCCTACTTTTGCATGGTTTGATTGGATACCATAGCTATGGAGTCCTTAACCCTGAAGAAGACCTTAGACATTTTTAGGCTGTTTAATAGGGTGAAACATGTTGGTAACTTATTAATTCAAGATGGCCAGGTAAATCATTGTTTTCACCATATGACAATTTTAGTGTTTTTAACTGAAACCAGCAGTACTGATTAATAAAAGAAACCTTTGGGTATAGCCCTAAGTATTTTTAACTAGATTTGCTTCAGACAAGACCTGAGTATTTGTCCTGAAACAAGATTTATGAGAACACCCAGGGAATTTTTACTCGGTTGAGTCCACTGGAGTAGCATTGTTCCTACCCCAGTGTGAGAGGTCGCCAATGATGAAGCTTGCCTTGATACGTTAAAGGTAAGACACCTCTCAAATATCTTTTGATGACCCCATCTACCTAAGTACAAACTGCAATTTAACAGTAGTGACTACAAAATCCTTGACTATTTTTGTTGTGTTGATCTTTTAGCTAGGAGGACATACTTGAGGATTGACCTCTGAAACTCTCTTATGGGGAACGCTGTGTATGGGCCAAACATATAGAAGCCCCAGTTCTTTGCAGAGGTGTGGCAGATGGCTAGCACTGTTGGCCTGACACGACACTGTGGGATTGGGACTTTAATGTCATCCGACTCCACTCGACTGCATCTGGGGTCGGCGACCCAGCTGCGCTTGATAATTGCTGATTTTGATCTCAGAGATCTTTGGCACGCTAGACACCTAAATGACACAGAGGAAACTTTCATTGCAGCGGCACAAGCTACATGGTCGCGAATTGATTATTGGCTAGCGTCACGCGATGTAGATGCATGGACTAGGGACATCACACACCTGCCAAGGACATTGTCTGATCATGCCTAGGGACATCACAAACCTGCCACCGACATTGTCGGATCACCCCCAGTCCTATTGGACCTCGGACTCACTGGTAGCCCCACGAACACTCTCGTGGAAACTACCGGCACAGGCTTTCATCGACCAGGTATTTAGAGAAGAAATTAGATCTGCGGCTGAAGAATACTTTGAACACAATGATAGGCCAGAGATGTTGCAATCCACCATATCGGAGGCCTTTCAAGGTGTCATTAGAGGCCCATGCATTGCAGAACAGGCCGGGATGTTGCGCTCGCTGCACAGTGAGTTGGTGCGCTTGGAGAGGGAGATCAGGGTGCTGGAGCTCCATTATTACAGCAATGGCAATGCAGCCAGTATTAATTATTATTATTAAAAAAGACTTGTAGAGCGCGCCGCTACCCGAAAGGGTCTCCCGGCACTAAAGCAGACAGCGAACAGAGGTGCAGAGGAGAAATGAAGATAACACAGCAACTTGCCAGCAACTTGCCAGATAGCATGAAGCTCAGTCAAGACAGCTGAAGAGCAAAGTCTTCAGGTTCTTAAGAAAGGTAAGTAGAGAGTTGCAGTTCCTGAGAGCTACAGGAAGGAAGTTCCAGAGTTTCGGGCCTAAGTAGGAAAAGAGCGACCATTCATGCGGGCCAGACGAAACCTTGGCGTGGTGAACAGTGAGAGGTTGGCTGATCTCAGCGATCGGTGGGCACATAGGGTGACACCAATCCTTGGATGTATGAAGGGGCGAGTCCATGTCTGGCTCGGAACATGTAGCATAAGGCCTTGAATTTAATGTACTTGCAGACCCTAAGCAAGTGTAGTTTGTGGAGCAGAGGAGAGACAGAACCATATCTAGGCAGCCGAAAAAGAAGGCGGGCGGGCACGTTCTGAATGATCTGCAAGCCATGGATCAATGATTTTTTGGCACCCAGATACAGTACATTCCCATAGTCTAATCTGGACGTTACCAGGGCCTGCAGCACCGTTCTCTGGTTATTCAAAGGAATCAGCCAGAGGATTTACTTGCGCCATTTAAGAATGGAAAAGCAGGAGGCTGTGAGCTTGGAGACCTGCGGATTAAGGAAAAGGTTCTTATCAATAGTGAAGCCGAGATTCTAAACCTTATTAACCAGCATGGGTTAAGGGCACCAGTGAGACAGGCCAGTGGTTAACTCCCCAGAATTCGGGATTATTTCCCAAAATCATGACTTGTGTTTTATTGCCATTAAGCTTTCTGTTCATCCAGAGGGTGACATTAGTAAAACCTTGCCTAAGTGGAGAAGGATCTTGGTTATGAGCATCAGATAGTGAAAAATTATCTGGGAATCATCAGCATAGGAGAACAGGGTGAGACCAGACTTCTCAATCACATCCATCAAAGGGCGAACGTAAACGTTGAAAAGCAGGGGGCTCAAACTGGATCCCTGCGGAATGCCAGAGGTCAGTGTTAGGGCCTTGAATGTATTATTAGCTGATGAGACCTGAAAAGTTCGATCTTTCAAAAAGGAAGACATCCACCTCAGGGCCAGGTCAACAATGCCTAATGCCTCCAGTCTGTCCAACAGGATGGAATGTAAGACTGTGTCAAAAGCCGCACTTAAATCCAGTAGAATAAGGGCAGCCATCCCACCAGAGTCGCGTTCTTGCCTAAGGAGTTCTGTGACCCCTAGTAGGGCAGATTCGCCACTATGACCTGTCCTTAAACCGGACTGAGACAGGTGGAGCAGATTACAAGTAGTGGCGAAAGAAGAAATTTGGGTATTGACATGCCTTTCCAGAATCTTAGAGAAGACAGAGAGAAGGGAGATAGGCTGAAAGTTTGACCAACAGAGAGGGTCAAGGTCATCCGTCTTGAGCAGTGGGAGTACCAAGGCATGCTTCCAGTTCTGGGGTACATAACCTGTGTTCAGGGAAGAATTGAGGAGATCAAGAATTACAGTGAGGGCGGCATTGTCAATAAGTCTAAGTTTGGACGGGGGAAGGGGCTCTAGCAGGGAGCCAGACTTGATGGTACCCAGTAAAGTGTGCAATATTGCTAAATCCAAAGAGGGCCAGACCCTGATTTTCAGGGGTTCTTCTGACTTCTCATCCGACTTAGAGTCAAAGGGACTCAAGTCCAGTTGATCATGCGCTTGGGTAGCAGAGATTGACTGATTCACTAGATTAGAAGCATCTGCTTCTAATTGCTGGTGGATTAACTCTACTTTACTTAGGAAGAAGGTGGCTAGCTCATCACAAAGTTGTTGAGAAAGAGAGGGGGGCGGTGTAAAGGTGCTAGCTGCCGAAAGTTCATTCACCACTTTAAACAGAGTCTTTTGGCAGTGTTGGGAGTTGGTGATCTTCTCCGTATAGTAGGATGCCAGGGCAGATTTGCAGGAGGCATGATATTTTTTCAAAATAGCTACAAACTCTGCCTTAGTCTCGAGTGTATAGTGATTCCTCCAACCCCTTTCAAGGGTTCTAAACCTTTTTTTATTTTTTCAAAACGGAGGGCTTCAGTGATCCCGGGGGCAGGAGGGTGCATTCTGTGTTGCGTTTTAGATGTTAAAGGCAGAATTGAGTCAGTAGCCTCCCTAAGCCATTGATGCACAGCGAGTTGATCATAGTCAGGTTGGGAATTAAGGGTAGGAATTTTGTTGAGAAGTAGATTGTTTAATTCAGTCATATGCAGTTTAGACCAATGCCTGTTTGTAAGTTGCAGTGCAGGACGAGTAAGGGGAGAAACAGGGACTGTGATACTAAAAGGCACTGCAAAATGATCCGTCCAGCAAAGTTGGAGCAGAGGGTCAACGAAAAGGGTAGAGAGATTAGAAAAGATGGGGTCTAAGAGGTGTCCCGCAATATGGGTGGGAGGCAGAATTAAGAATGGAAAGATTGAGTGAGCCCAAATCGCCTATGAAGGTCCAGGCTAGCCTATTTTTGGGACCTCAAGATGCAGGTTAATGTCACCAAGCAAAGTAAAATTTGCTGCCTGTAAAATGTGTGAAGCCAAATAGTCAGGTATAGCTGAGCACCAATTACTTGAAGGCCCAGGGGGACGGTAAATAAGGGCCCCTGAGAGGGTAAATTTCAGAGAGAAGAGTAAAGCTGCACAATTCAGAATTTGGAGATCCTTAATATTGCATTTGTAGTCCTTTTTGAAAATGATAGCAATGCCTCCTCCTATTCTGTGTGGTCTGTTTATCCCCAAGAGGGCAAAATTAGCAGGAAGAGTAGAAATTATATCGGGTGAGGTTACGCTGCTGACATCACTTCCGCCCTGGTCTCTCCCAGGTGGCGAGCGGAAGTGATGTCAGCAGCGTAACCTCTGCCCTCCGCGCAATCGGCACTGCAGCCGCGGCGGAACAGGGCAAAGAGGCAAGAGAAAATGCGAAAGAAGGCAGCACTTGAAAAAATACAAGTAAAGAAGGTAAATTTAAACACATGTTAAAAAGTTAAAAGTGTTAAAAAGTATGTCCCGCCGGGAAGGAGAGTAGGCTGTGCGGCGTCAGCAGAACCTGCCATGCTGGCATTCATTAGAAGCAAGCTGGCAGAATTTGAGAAGGCGGCGCTAAGGGAGACTAATTGTTTAGATAGAGAAGCTCGCGCCAGACGATATGGTGAGGGAGACAGAGCGGGCAAGACATTAGCGCATTTATTGCATAAGCCTTGGGTGAGTGATTACATCACAGAACTACAGGATGACAGCGCTGGCGAGTGTGTGAGAGATGAAGCTATCCAAAGCCTTATGGTGAAGTTCTTTTTTCTGCTCTATCAGACCGCGCAGACTGCTCCCCCCTGCTCTGTGACTGGAAGAAGAAGGCCATAGGAAATATCTCGATGAGCCCTTTTTGGTGGAGGAGGTAGTCCAGATCATTGCGAGTAGGCCAGCGGACAAAGCTCCAGGCCTAGATGGCCTAACAGCTGCTTTTTGTAAGGAGTAAGCACACTTGTTAGTGCCTCACCTCCTTGCTATGTATGAGAAATCCCTCTCCGCTGGTGTCCTGCCACCAAAGTCGTGTGAAGCATATGTTGTGACAATTCTTAAGCCAGGCAAGGATCCCCAATGCTGCAAATAGTATCACTCTTTGCCATGATTAACATAGACAATAACATTTTAGCCAAGCTCATTGCCTCATGACTACTGCAGCTGCTGCCGACCATTGTGAGACCTGATCAATCCTAACTTGTGCATGGACTTTCTACATCCCACAACCTGTGAACCTTCTTTGCCCTACCCCATACAATTGAGCCATACCTAAATGCGGCAGCGGTTTTCATTGATGCCACAAAGGCATTTAATTTGCTTGAGTGGCCGTTTCTTTTTGCCCTATAGTTGCACCTGGGTATTATCCAACATTTCCTTAGATTAATTGGACTTTTGTATCGCCTGCCTGTTGCTCGTCTGCGGGTCAAAGTGCGGGCCCCCTTTGTGGTAATGCGGGGGACCCGGCAGGGATGCCCCTTTCCCCCATTTTGTTTGCTGTCGCTATGGAGCCACTTGCGGCCCCACTGCATCAGCTCCACAAGCATCGGGCCTGAAATTTTGGCCACACAGGATTTTAGTGTCAATGTATGAGGACGATGTCACCTTATATGTCAGGGATCCCCAGACTAATCTGGACCCTCTGATAAGGGAATTCACCCAATTTAGGGGCTTAGCCAAGATTTGCATCAATTGGGGTAAGTCAGTCTTATTCCCCCTGATGGAAGCAATGTCAGCATTTACCCTGGAACATCCCCTTGAATAGGTGTGCGAGCCGGTTAAGTATCTCGGAGTATGGCTGAGTAGAGATTTTGATGCTCTCTGGAGAGATAACTATGGGCGGTTGATGATGTGGCTAGATGAGCATGTGGAGGGCTGGCGGAGGCTCCCACTCTCTTTGATGAGCAGGCTTGCCATAGCAAGAATGGTGCTCATCCCCAAATGTATTTATCTGTTCATAAACCTGCCAATTCCGCTGTCGCTGCACTTCTGTTGTTGGCTTCGTCCTGGCTTGATGTCCCTCACATGGGCGGGTAGGCAGCCCAGAATCACCTTGGAGATACTCATGCTTCCCTTTGAGCTGGGGGGACTTGGGGCTCCAGACATGAACCTCCATTATTATTGTGCCCAGGCACAATTTGTGCACCACTGGCTTTTCCCAACACAGTTTCAGTCCCACACGACGCCTGAGCATGGTCATGCATGGCCTTGCCCTCTTCAAATGGCGCTCTTTCTGCCCCCACGTCACCCGCAATCAGAAATGGACATGGTGGCCTGCACTATGTCGGCTTGGTGGGAGCTTCAGCAGCAGATCCACCTGGAGCACCTGTACTTGGTGCCACTGATTGGACACTCGAACTTCCCCATCACTGCTGATGCTGCCACGCGATCCAGGTTGGGGTCTTTGGGGTTGACCTCAATGGGCTCATTATACCCAGATGGCATCTTCATAGCGCCATAGCTGCCCGTGCAGGGGTCCGACACTACCCTCCTAGATACCTTTACAAACTATTAACTCTGAGCGGCTCTTAGAGGAACACATTGCTCCTTCCCAATTACCCCACCTGCTTTCCCCACTCTAGCAGAAATGTTGACTTCCCCCTCCCCGCACTGCCTAATCACATGACTATACACATGAATGCAGGATACATACTGCATCAATTCACACTCCTAGGGGCCGGGAGGCATGGAATGGTGACCTAAATACTCCTTTATCGGATGAACAATGGTGATACTGCTGCACTCAATCACACGCGCTCTCTCCTAACTGTAGACTGTTCCTGATGCACTTTAAGTACCTCCACAGGCTATATTGCACCCCTGGTAAATTACACACAATGGGCCTCATTGAGAATGCATGCTGTGCACGCTGTGTGGTGCCATGTACTACTTTCCTACATCTGGCCTGGGAGTGCACTGCGATACTGGTGTGAAGTGCTTGCGGCATTGGATGCGATGCTTGAGTACATGTTGGAGCACTCCCCTTGGGTTGTGCTGCTAGGATATGTCAAAGACGCACCTTCGGGGAGCCCCATGTTAGCGACGCTAATGCTTTTACTGGCTAAACGGCGTGTGACGTTTTGCTGGGGTCGACACGGGACGGCGTGCGTTGCAGACTGGCTTTACGACGCGACGTATTGTCAAGAACAGTTAAAAGTCTACTGGAAGCTAATGCCAGTACAAGAAGATGTATGAGGCCATTTAGAAATGTATCTTTCTGCTCTCTTGGCCGCATGACTCGGGAGCGGCAGAGATACTGGTAGCTCCTTCTGAGTCTGATGCCGTGGAGGATTTGCCATGTGAGGCACTGTACATGCTATCTCTGACTGCCACATGATTGTCTATGTCTCACATTGTTAATGTAGAAACAAAAAATCTGCCTACTGCATGAATAGCCCTTCCTCCCTCCCCACCTTCCTCTTGTTTTATTCTGTTTATGTGCGGATCAGGACAGCATCTCTTCTTTGCAACGCAGATAACAGCAGACTTGTACTTTTGGTGAATTGAACTACACAAAGCACCACTCATGGTCACATCTGGTTTTAGACCAGGGGAAATTCGCAAGTTCAGTCCGACCACTACGGAGCATGGGTTGGATACAAGGACCAGAGTTATCTTCTCAAAGTTCAGTGAAAAGCATTCCCCTCTCAGTGGAGGAGGCCTTGAGGATCAGAGAGAGCATCACGGATGGTCGTTGCTTGTAGGACGAAGAGCAGGGTGGGAGGTGCAAGCTGTCATCGGTGTAATGCGAAGAACTGGTCTTGCATTTAGGATGGTCATTGCTTGAGCTTTGTACTGGTGGTCACCGGGAGCTGTTGTTGTTATAGTGTGCAGATCTATCCTTATCGGTTGTCGCATGCAGTTGCTGTAGTGCACAAAGAGCCCTGTGAGCTGCAGAGTCTCAGTGCAAAGGGGCCCGTTCGTAGTCACAAAGAGCCCAAAATTCAGGATTTCACCTTTTCTTGTTGGGAGGAGTTCAGACTGATGCCAGCCAAGGGTCCAGTACCTAGAAGGCACCTCTTGCGGATCAGAAACTAACTCTAGCAGAGGCCAACAGGGCTCATGCAGGCCCAGTTGCAGATCCAGGCAGGTCCAGTTGCCCCAGGTCAGCTCAGCAGTTGCAGGGAGACCTCTGGAGCTTGTTATGTCCCGATAGCTCAAACAAGAGGTCAGCCAACTGGCCCTTGGAGTCACTCAGGTTAGCCTGAGATAAAGGTAAGCAGGTCAAGTCTTCCTTCTCAGACAGCAAGGCAATCCTCAAGCAGCAAGGCAGTGCTCTGTCAGCAGGCCAGTCATTCTTCTGTAATGTCCACAGGTCCAGGAGTTTTTCATGAGTGGCTCTGCAGGTCCAATAATAATACTTGGTGCTTGTGCATGTCCTACCCCCACATCTGGTTCTGAAACGTTCTTCCCTTCTCCTGTCAAGGGACCGTCTAGGGGTGTCTGATTTCTTTGTACGTGTGTAAAGCAGAGTCCTTTGAAATGCAAGTGGGACATCTCCTCACAGTCATCATGCCAGGATGAATACATCCTCTTCGCACCTAAGCCCATCGTAAGTTACTGTCTGGAAAGCAATACTCAAACACCAACAAAGCAGAGCCATTTACAGTCATGTGATCCAGGAAAAATGACCAAAGGCACAAATGGTTAGGACAAGAAAATCCCAATTTTCTAAAAGTGACATTTTCAGAATTGTGACATAAAATTCGATTTCACCATTAAAGAGGATTTTAAATTACAATTCATTTGAGTGTAAACAGTATATATCTATCTACACCCAATCCAAAGTTATGTAATAAAGTAACCCACTGTTAGTAGGTGGGAGAGATAGGGCTTCCAACAGTGAAAAACAACTTTAGGATTTTTTACTCTGCTAGAACAGGTGAAACGTAAACCCACATGCCCTACTTTTTAAACACAATGCACCCTGCCCTATAAGCCTTTAGGGCCTGCTTTAGGGGTGACATATGTATTAAAAAGGCATGGCAAAGGTTTTTTTTTCTCAACTCGAAATGGCAGTTGAAATCTGCAATACAGGCTGCAGTGGCAGGCCTTAGACATATTGTAAAACTTCAGCGGGAAGCACAATAAGGGCTGCAGTCTACTAGTAGCATTTAATTTACAGGCCCTGGGTACATGTAGTACCACTGACTAGGAGTGCACAAGGAAAGTGGGCTATTGGCAAACGTGTCTGGTCATCTTTTAATTAATCTGTTGAATCCAGCTAGCAGGAGGTACAACACAGCAACAAGGTCACTTGCTCAAGGTGGGGAGAAATGGCCACTTAAAATATATGGTAGCAGCTCAACTTACTGCTACATACCTTGCCTCAGACTTATAGATCATAGGTCTCAATCCTGGAAGAACCGACTTAACCTTTCAGATTACACCGGACACTTTCTCCTTCTTCAGCAGTGGCACTTTCCTGAAGTCCTCCATTGGGTTCGAGGACGGTTTCCGACACCACTTCACACGTATGCACCCGGCTTCCCTGGTGTAGGTAACGTGGGTTCATAGGGTATCCACGGGTGGGCTGGCTCTCCAACCTTCTGTCTTCCAAGGGGTTTCTTCAGGGTCCCCTGGGAAAGGTCCTTAATCTTTAAAAATCCAACCGCGACTTACATGTAGACTTGTATGGAGCACGTGGTCGTCTTCCCACACTGCACAAGCTTTCCATGGGGTCCCTATCTACTTACCTTGGGTGGTTCTGTGGGTCTACAGCACTTCTACATCCTCTCGACCTTGTCTTGACCGAGTTGTGGTTCTTATACCACTTTCTTAGTATATGGTTTGGTCCCCCCTGGGGTCCACTGTGTATTTTGTGCTATTTACTGTGTTTCTTTGCTAAAGTATTGTGTGCATTGTGCATATCTCCGGTTAGGAGATATTTTTATGTGTTAGAGAGTATTATATAATAAATACATATTTTTATAAATACTTGGTGTGGTTCTTTTTCACTTAATCTATATTATAGCATTGCATTTTGGTAAAACAAGCTGCTATACACTCCTTCTGGACTAAGCCTGAAGGCTGCTCTCCACAGCTACCAGTTAGAGAGCTTTCTAAGGTTGTCTAAGACCTCTTAAATCACCATAAGGTTTGTCTGGACTGGTGCAGGGTGTACACTTACATAAGTGTACATTATATACTAGGCCAGCTTCTCACATTGGTGTGGAGTGGTTGGGATTCAAGCCTGCATTGTTTTACCAGATAAATCTTTGTGTTGATTAATTGAAAAACCATCACTAATACTAGGCACATATAATACATGCTTAGAATAAGTAAGTTCTACTGAACTTATGGTTGGGTAGTCAAGGGTCTAGCACACCCTTTCTCCAACCTCAGAGAGTTGTGGGGCATATTAACAATGAGGCAATAAACAATTATCGCCGCTTTAGCGTCCGTTTTCGGACGAAAAGCGGCGATAATCTTATCGCCTAATCAGCAAGGTCACGCTATCGCGTGAATCCTTGCACTATCGCTCTTTCTCCAACGCCCATCTTTGCATCTCTAATGAGATGCAAAGTGGGCGTTACTGGGCGTACCTCGGATGGGCTACGTTGCAAATATCGCCGATGTGCACATCGCGATATTTACAAGGCAGCCCACAGGATTATAGCAGACGTTAAATTTTGGCGAAAACGGCCGTTTTCGCCAAAATCTAACGTCTGCTATAATCCTGACTTACCTATGTTAGACATAGGAGATGGATTCTGCTGATACGACCACAGGGTCGTATCAGCAAGGTTATCGCCGTTTTGAAGGGAACATCGCTGGAAAACCAGCGATGTTCCCTGCAAAAGGGCAATAACCTCGCTATCTCTGGAATCTTTATCGCCCTGGAGTAACGCGTTGTTAATAACGCGCTACCAGGGCGATAAATACCAGAGATAGGCGGCGATAATATAATTATCGCTAAGCACGGCCAGCGATAATAATCACTGGCCGTTGTTAATATGCCCCTTAGTTCCCACTAGGTTAGGTAGGTGCAACACCCCACCACACTTAGTATGTCTTCCAAAGGAGATGCCAGTGGCTCTCTGACTGTTAGATACAGTGAACTTTCATTCCAAGAACTGAAAGCACTGTGTGGCATATGTACAAGAACTGCCACTAACTAACGCAAACGCTAGTTAGCAGCAGTTTTCTTAGCGCGGCCTATCATCAAAAACTATCGCCCTCTTAGTGATGTATTTACAATACGTCGCAACATGGCGATAGTTTTAGTTAGCCACGGTGAAAACTGCTGCTAACACTAGCGTGAAGGCGATACAAATTCTGACGTTAGCAGGTGAAAACTGACGAAAGGCCCATTAGCGGCCAAAAAACTCACGTTAGTCAGCCCAACGTGACTTTTTTTGCCTCCAGGGGCAAAAATAGCCTATAATTTCATCTCCAATGAAAAATATCAAACAAAACCAATGGAATGCTGAATGGAGCAACCAGGGCCAAGTGCAGCACAGATCAACAACCCCCCAACCCCCCAAAAGCCAGGATGACCAGCCAGAGTCCAAGGGAAAGAGGAAATTAAGGGCTACAATCATGAAAAGATATTATCAAAGGACAAAGGCTCCTGTGGACACTTAATGAAGTAATCTCAATGTATGAGCACAATGGCAATATATTGGGTTATAGAGATATTGGAGAGAGAAGGAAGCAAATACACCTCTGATTTGTTTTTGAATCAAAAATATTTATATAATCCTTGAAATGAAATACTGTTACACAATAGTGCATTTGGACATATGGTTCTGAGTGAAAGGTGTCCCAGTGAAAACGGAACCTAGAACATTAGTGACATATATGTGAAATATATACAAGGTTTCCAATGCTTAATATAAACGACCATTTACATATATATGTACAGTATACAGCGCTAGATACAGTGATCAGTGCTGGTGGACAATGGTTCGTTTATGCAACTTGTCGACGGCGTTTCGACCCTGTGTGCAGTGTAGGGTCTCTTCAGGACCTATGATCGTAGGGACACCTATGAGAAGATGAGGGATAATGTCAGTATGTGGCTCATTTTAAGCAACTGGTATTATGTGGTGGAACTAAGGTTTCGTTTGTATAGTACCTGAAGGGTAATGGACCGGCGCGTGTGGAGGGTGTGGCACCGTGCAAAGGATAAAAAGGGATACTCACATGGGTCCCAGCCGGGAGCTACACACGTGAGAGAAACGAGTAATTAGCATTCAAAAGTGGGGGTTGGAGGCATGACATAGTATTGCAACTTGGAACAGACCTGGAACTTACCCCAAGTGTGAGGTGGGTGGTGAGCTGGCTATTACGTGAATGCGCACAATGTGAGGATCCACGTGTGTGGAAGATGGCACGATCAAAGCGCTGTCAAGACGGGTCTGTAGAGAGGGGGAGGGAGCATGTGCATTGGTAAAAGTATGGGGACACTTGTAATGGGGTGCACATATATTTAATAAAGGCTCAGCGCTTACCGAGTTCCGATTCTGAGCGCAAGCATGGAAGCAGGCTACTTCCCTCTGTCGTCAATCACGACGAGGCCATCCTTTTTGCATATGTTTTCATATGGAGGGTGAGAATATTTTCACTTTGGTGTCTAAAAGAAGAGGTCAATGCATTAAAAAATGTGCGCTCGGGGAAAATGTGATGTAGCACCGCGCTCACAGCATTCAAGCACAGGGCGTGTGCCCGCTTACCTCTTATGGAGAATGAATCAACTGCAGCCTGTGGCAATCCTTCCAAGTAGCAGGACAGCGTGTGTCTGTCTGCTCAGGTCCGATGACAAGGGATCAATGCTTGCTCTGGATTTATAAAGGCCTGCCTTCCTGCCAAAAGTCTATGTTCAGACCCGACTGTGGAGTGTGATCAGCGGATGAGATCTGTATTTCTGTTATCCATAATGAAAACAAAAAACAGACTGGCTTGCCTTCCCGCCAAAAGTCTATGTTCAGACCTGACTGTGGAGTGTGATCAGCAGATGAGATCTGTATTTCTGTTATCAGTAATGAAAACAAAAAACAGACTGCTGCCTGACGCGTGTATAAGGCCCATCCAAGTTCGAGGGGCATGTATTATGCGTGGATATTATTTATAGATTGCGGAAATTTATACAGTAATGAATTGGATAATTCTGTTGAGTGTGGGGACTGGCCGGGTGTCCTAGTTTTAATGCGCGCTTACTTGTGTCCGATAACCATATTGTTAAAGGACAGTGATCTCGTGTGCCATTTACATGGTCTGTGCTATGTATTGTACATAACAGCGCCAAGATGATTGCCTACGGTGTGCGTTTTGGTGGGTATAATGAACTCACCCATTTTGCGCTAGCCCATTGTATGGAATTGTACGTCAGGACAGTTATTCCACATTATTTACATAGTCAAGAACATAATATATAGCATGCATAATACATGTGTGATGAAGCATTCAGGGTAAACGATTGACAGTTGTGCCTTGAGTGGCTGTAAAGGTTGGTATGACAGTGTGGCACACCATATGATAATTCACTAATGGTACTTGACGTCAAGACACTAAATTACGTGTTCTAAACATTATGTTATATCACATGTAAGACGATCCGCTCAGTGCACAAGACTTTACAACTGTAAGTGATAGTCATATCATATACAATGCTCATGTAATTCTGTTAATATGTTATTTGGGCTTATTGTTTACGACATGCCGAAATGCTCACATTGGATTGTTTCGCTTTCCCTATTCAACAATTGCTTTATTGGATATGCATTGTAGTAATTGCATGCAGAGTGTTTAACAGGTATGAACAATTATTCTAATATCAGGAATACTGTCTGCTCAATCTGATTTGTAGGGTAGCATAATTGTGCCATGACAGCTGGTTACAACTCTATACAAGTATGGCGGAGTTCCTACACGTTTTGTCCATGGCAAGTACAATACTGAAAATGGCATGCCAGTGGGAACAGGGGGGTACATTGAACATAACTCCTTGCCAGTACTACTGGTTGTATAACACATAGGCTTCACCACCGAGGTTGGTTAGAAAACACAACACAGGGTACTAGATTGTAACAAAACGTGTAGGAACTCCGCCATACTTGTATAGAGTTGTAACCGGCTGTCATGGCACAATTATGCTACCCTACAAATCAGATTGAGCAGACAGTATTCCTGATATTAGAATAATTGTTCATACCTGTTAAACACTCTGCATGCAATTACTACAATGCATATCCAATAAAGCAATTGTTGAATAGGGAAAGCGAAACAATCCAATGTGAGCATTTCGGCATGTCAGTAAACAATAAGCCCAAATAACATATTAACAGAATTACATGAGCATTGTATATGATATGACTATCACTTACAGTTGTAAAGTCTTGTGCACTGAGCGGATCGTCTTACATGTGATATAACATAATGTTTAGAACACGTAATTTAGTGTCTTGACGTCAAGTACCATTACTGAATTATCATATGATGTGCCACACTGTCTTACCAACCTTTACAGCCACTCAAGGCACAACTGTCAATCGTTTACCCTGAATGCTTCATCACACATGTATTATGAATGCTATATATTATGTTCTTGACTATGTAAATAATGTGGAATAACTGTCCTGACGTACAATTCCATACAATGGGCTAGCGCAAAATGGGTGAGTTCATTATACCCACCAAAACGCACACCGTAGGCAATCGTCTTGGCGCTGTTATGTACAATACATAGCACAGACCATGTAAATGGCACACAAGATCACTGTCCTTTAACAATATGGTTATCGGACACAAGTAAGCGCGAATTAAAACTAGGACACCCGGCCAGTCCCCACACTCAACAGAATTATCCAATTCATTACAGTATAAATTTCCACAATCTATAAATAATATCCACGCATAATACATGCCCTTCGAACTTGGATGGGCCTTATACACGCGTCAGGCAGCAGTCTGTTTTTTGTTTTCATTACTGATAACAGAAATACAGATCTCATCCGCTGATCACACTTCACAGTCGGGTCTGAACATAGACTTTTGGCGGGAAGGCAGGCCTTTATAAATCCAGAGCAAGCATTGATCCCATGTCATCGTACCTGAGCAGACAGACACACGCTGTCCTGCTACTTGGAAGGATTGCCACAGGCTGCAGTTGATTCATTCTCCATAAGAGGTAAGCGGGCACACGCCCTGTGCTTGAATGCTGTCAGCGCGGTGCTACATCACGTTTTCCCCGAGCGCACATTTTTTAATGCATTGACCTCTTCTTTTAGACACCAAAGTGAGAATATTCTCAGCCTCGATATGAAAACATATGCAAAAAGTATGGCCTTGTCGTGATTGACGACAGAAGGAAGTAGCCTGCTTCCATGCATGCGCTCAGAATCGGAACTCAGTAAGCGCTGAGCCTTTATTAAATATATGTGCACCCCATTACAAGTGTCCCCGTACTTTTACCAATGCACATGCTCCCTCCCCCTCTCTACAGACCTGTCTTGACAGCGCTTTGATCGTGCCATCTTCCACACACGTGGATCCTCACATTGTGCGCATTCACGTAATAGCCAGCTCACCACCCACCTCACACTTGGGGCAAGTTCCAGGTCTGTTCCAAGTTGCAATACTATGTCATGCCTCCAACCCCCACTTTTTGAATGCTAATTACTCGTTTCTCTCACGTGTGTAGCTCCCGGCTGGGACCCATGTGAGTATCCCTTTTTTATCCTTTACACGGTGCCACACCCTCCACACGAGCCGGTCCATTACCCTTCAGGTACTATACAAACGAAACCTTAGTTCCACCACATAATACCAGTTGCTTAAAATGAGCCACATACTGACATTATCCCTCATCTTCTCATAGGTGTCCCTACGATCATAGGTCCTGAAGAGACCCTAAACTGCACACAGGGTCGAAACGCCGTTGACAAGTTGCATAAACGAACCATTGTCCACCAGCACTGATCACTGTATCTAGCGCTGTATACTGTACATATATATGTAAATGGTCGTTTATATTAAGCATTGGAAACCTTGTATATATTTCACATATATGTCACTAATATTCTAGGTTCCGTTTTTCACTGGGACACCTTTCACTCAGAACCATATGTCCAAATGCACTATTGTGTAACAGTATTTCATTTCAAGGATTATATAAATATTTTTGATTCAAAAACAAATCAGAGGTGTATTTGCTTCCTTCTCTCTCCAATATCTCTATAACCCAATATATTGCCATTGTGCTCATACATTGAGATTACTTCATTAAGTGTCCACAGGAGCCTTTGTCCTTTGATAATAAGTTTATTACCCTGGTTCCACGTGAGTAGGGTTCCCTTGTTCCTGTCCTACTAGTAGAGCGGTGGCTGCACCGCAAGGGATTATCTTGTTAACAGGATTCCCACTTACCCTATGTTCACATAGGGTGTACTTGTAGCTCCCTGGGTTATGATGTTGGAGAGAGAAGCACCCCGATACACTGATGAGTACATTGCCAAAATAATTAGTGGCCCATCCCTGTTCTCCTGTCATCCTAGTACAGTTGTGAGCCCACGGCAGCAACTGCTAGAAAAATTGGAGAAAGCAAAGAAAAAGCATGTTAGGACCGAACTTCATGCTCAGATGCTAACTGAGTATTTGAAGGCTGGTATTATTCCGCAAGGGTTACAGGTCAGAAACGTTCCGGGTATATTCAGAGAAGATCCCAAGTTCAAAGGGGGCTTTAGCCATATCTCCACAACCTGTTCTCGCCACTGGATGGTGTTGGGTGTGGAGACAGCTATTGAACACGCAAAGGCCGAACTCAAGGAAATTGAGGAATTGGAAAAAGAATTATTGGGAGGTGACGGAGTAGCAGAGGCAAAGATACTCCTGGACAAACTTAATAAATCAATAGATGATTTCAACTCCTTTGAGTTGAAAAAAAGGCAGACAAAGTTAAGAAGGACATAAAACACTTCTCAAAAGAAAAGGCCTATCCCTATCTTAGAGAAGATTACTACAACACCTTAGGTATCCAAAACAGACAAAATACGTGGGGCAGATTTAGGAGGAACCAGCCAATCACATTTTCAGAAGTTATCAGGGGGCTCGGACGACTCAGACGCCCAACCAGGTCCAAGCCGTTCCGATAATCACCCTGGTCAGCCTTTTTTAGATCGGGGCGGGAAGAGAAAGGCCAAAACATGGTATCAATACTCAGGAGAGAGACAGACGCGGAACAAGCATTACCAATGGGGGCCTCAGCCGTATTGAATCAGGGACAGACCAGCATAGACACAATCCCCATTTTCAATCTCTCGCAACATGTGTTATCCTCCTCAGAAATTTCCGTTCTTAGTAAAGGCCTATCTTTTGTGATAACAGAACAAACTAATTTCTTCAATCTTAAAACTGAATTATACCAGTTTTTCCGAAAAATACATCTGAAATTGTTCTTTATGGACAGGAATGAAATAATATCAGACTCGGTCACAGGACTGAGACCACCTTCCACCTTTTACCCCTCTAACGCCACGATGCCACCAGAACTTCTTATGTTTGAAAAAATCATCCTTACAGGCATAGATAACCTGAAAACCAGTAGTCAATACATACCATATAATATTAGCCTGGATGAAAGGAAAGCCTTAGAGGGCCTCAAGAATGACAAATCCATTATACTGAAACCGGCAGACAAAGGGGGAGGAATTGTTATTCAAGAGCGAAGTGACTATGACATCGAGATCAAGAAACAAATAGGAGAGGTCCGACACTATAAGAAATTAGACACAAACCCATTGTCAGACATCAGAGAAAGAATTCTCAGAATAACTAGAGAAGGTAAAGAAGAAGGCTTTCTAAGCAAAAAAGAATTCGAATTCCTTAACATAGAGAACCCGAGAACCCCAGTTCTGTACACCATCCCCAAGATTCATAAGAGCACCACAAATCCACCAGGACGCCCAATACTATCAGGGTGTGGGTCTGTTCTAGAACCTATTGGGAAATACATAAACCACTTCATTAAGGATTTTGTTCCACAACAAGAAACATTTGTAAGAGACTCTAAGTTCATGATTAATTTGATAGAAAGCAAGCCATATAACACTGAAACGGATTGGCTGGCTACACTTGACATTACGTCTCTATACACCAACATACCGCAGAATGACAGTATTCAGGTAATAGAGGACTTACTAGACACCAGACCCAGACCTACATTGGTTCCCACTGCATTCATCATTTCCTTACTTAAGATCGCCCTCAGATCCAATTACTTTGTGTCAAACGGTGTGTATTATCAACAGTGCTCGGGCACGAGCATGGGAGCTATTTTTGCGCCGAATCTAGCAAACATCTACATGGACCATGTAGAACAAAAGTTTGCTCTGAGTGACATGAACCTGTACCGCTCCAACATTAAATGTTGGAAGCGGTACATTGACGACATTTTCCTCATCTGGTAAGGGAGCAGATCTGACTTTGATGACTTTGTTACTTATCTGAACAATATCCAAAAACACCTCACTTTCACCTCCACCATTGATAAGTCCAATATAGCCTTCCTGGACCTCAGTATACAACACGAGAATGGGGCACTTTATACTTCTCTCCATAGGAAACCAACAGAAAGAAATACACTGCTTTCCTATAAAAGTCACCACCCCCGTGCATTGAAAGACGGTCTTCCATTCGGGCAGTTTTTGTGCTTGCGCAGAAACTGCATGAAGAAAGACGACTACATGAAAGAGGCAGAGATTCTGAAATCTAAACTGATCACTAGAGGGTACCCTAACAGGCTTGTTAGAAGATCGCTCAAACGCGCCTGGTTCTGTCCCATGGAGGTACTACTGGTTACTAAAGAAAAAACAAAGGTGGACAGACTAATTTGTGTGACAACATTTGGCACACATACCAACCAGGTACGGAAACTGATAACAAAAAACTGGCACATAATAAAGAGCATAGATTCATCCATTGATGTCCCCATGCTTGCATTTAAGCGTGGCAAGAATGTGAAAGATCATCTAGTCAGGTCATCCACGGAGAGTATTCCAAAGACAGCCAGAACACTGACGACCGTTTGGGGCCTTCCTGAGGTCAAGGGCAACTTCAAGTGCGGCAACTGCGTGTCATGTGCCTTCACTCACAATACAAAAACATTTGAACACAAAAACATCAAACATACACTGGATTTCTTTGCTAATTGCAACACAAGAAATGTAATATATTGCATATTCTGCCCCTGTCAACTACCGTATATTGGACAGACACAACAACCGATAAAAGCTAGGATTAGTCAACACCGTAGCCGCATCAGACACTCTGTAGTCAACGCCCCATTAGTCAGCCACTTCACCGAAAAAAACCACACAGCAGATGACATAAGGTGGCAAGTCATAGACAGAGCCTCCATCTCAGAAAGAGGAGGAGATCTTACACAAATTCTCCAACGACTAGAATGTCGTTGGATAGAACATACTGACTCGATAGCGCAAGGACTGAATACAGCGGAGGAGTGGCGAGGATTCATCACTACACTGAGTAACTAACCTCATTAGATCTCAACTAGCTGTATAATTAGACAGCACTGTGCTAATTTTTCCCACACATGTAAATTTACCTATAGCTGGGTAAAACACAAACATGGCAAGTACAATACTGAAAATGGCATGCCAGTGGAAACAGGGGGGTACATTGAACATAACTCCTTGCCAGTACTACTGGTTGTATAACACATAGGCTTCACCACCGAGGTTAGTTAGAAAACACAACACAGGGTACTGGATTGTAACAAAACGTGTAGGAACTCCGCCATACTTGTATAGAGTTGTAACCGGCTGTCATGGCACAATTATGCTACCCTACAAATCAGATTGAGCAGACAGTATTCCTGATATTAGAATAATTGTTCATACCTGTTAAACACTCTGCATGCAATTACTACAATGCATATCCAATAAAGCAATTGTTGAATAGTGAAAGCGAAACAATCCAATGTGAGCATTTCGGCATGTCGTAAATAATAAGCCCAAATAACATATTAACAGAATTACATGGGCATTGTATATGATATGACTATCACTTACAGTTGTAAAGTCTTGTGCACTGAGCGGATCGTCTTACATGTGATATAACATAATGTTTAGAACACGTCATTTAGTGTCTTGACGTCAAGTACCATTACTGAATTATCATATTGTGTGCCACACTGTCATACCAACCTTTACAGCCACTCAAGGCACAACTGTCAATCGTTTACCCTGAATGCTTCATCACACATGTATTATGAATGCTATATATTATGTTCTTGACTATGTAAATAATGTGGAATAACTGTCCTGGCGTACAATTCCATACAATGGGCTAGCGCAAAATGGGTGAGTTCATTATACCCACCAAAACGCACACCGTAGGCAATCGTCTTGGCGCAGTTATGTACAATACATAGCACAGACCATTTAAATGGCACACAAGATCACTGTCCTTTAACAATATGGTTATCGGACACAAGTAAGCGCGCATTAAAACTAGGACACCCGGCCAGTCCCCACACTCAACAGAATTATCCAATTCATTACAGTATAAATTTCCGCAATCTATAAATAATATCCACGCATAATACATGCCCCTCGAACTTGGATGGGCCTTATACACACGTCAGGCAGCAGTCTGTTTTTTGTTTTCATTACTGATAACAGAAATACAGATCTCATCTGCTGATCACACTCCACAGTCAGGTCTGAACATAGACTTTTGGCGGGAAGGCAAGCCAGTCTGTTTTTTGTTTTCATTATGGATAACAGAAATACAGATCTCATCCGCTGATCACACTCCACAGTCGGGTCTGAACATAGACTTTTGGCGGGAAGGCAGGCCTTTATAAATCCAGAGCAAGCATTGATCCCTTGTCATCGTACCTGAGCAGACAGACACACGCTGTCCTGCTACTTGGAAGGTTTGCCACAGGCTGCAGTTGATTCATTCTCCATAAGAGGTAAGCGGGCACACGCCCTGTGCTTGAATGCTGTGAACGCGGTGCTACATCACGTTTTCCCCGAGCGCACATTTTTTAATGCATTGACCTCTTCTTTTAGACACCAAAGTGAAAATATTCTCACCCTCCATATGAAAACATTTGCAAAAAGGATGGCCTCGTCGTGATTGACGACAGAGGGAAGTAGCCTGCTTCCATGCATGCGCTCAGAATCGGAACTCGGTAAGCGCTGAGCCTTTATTAAATATATGTGCACCCCATTACAAGTGTCCCCGTACTTTTACCAATGCACATGCTCCCTCCCCCTCTCTACAGACCCGTCTTGACAGCGCTTTGATCGTGCCATCTTCCACACACGTAGATCCTCACATTGTGCGCATTCACGTAATAGCCAGCTCACCACCCACCTCACACTTGGGGTAAGTTCCAGGTCTGTTCCAAGTTGCAATACTATGTCATGCCTCCAACCCCCACTTTTTGAATGCTAATTACTCGTTTCTCTCACGTGTGTAGCTCCCGGCTGGGACCCATGTGAGTATCCCTTTTTTATCCTTTGCACGGTGCCACACCCTCCACACGAGCCGGTCCATTACCCTTCAGGTACTATACAAACAAAACCTTAGTTCCACCACATAATACCAGTTGCTTAAAATGAGCCACATACTGACATGTGTCCCTACGATCATAGGTCCTGAAGAGACCCTACACTGCACACAGGGTCGAAACACCGTCGACAAGTTGCATAAACGAACCATTGTCCACCAGCACTGATCACTGTATCTAGCGCTGTATACTGTACATATATATGTAAATGGCCGTTTATATTAAGCATTGGAAACCTTGTATATATTTCACATATATGTCACTAATATTCTAGGTTCCGTTTTTCACTGGGACACCTTTCACTCAGAACCATATGTCCAAATGCACTATTATGTAACAGTATTTCATTTCAAGGATTATATAAATATTTTTGATTCAAAAACAAATCAGAGGTGTATTTGCTTCCTTCTCACTCCAATATCTCTATAACCCAATATATTTCCATTGTGCTCATACATTGAGATTACTTCATTAAGTGTCCACAGGAGCCTTTGTCCTTTGATAATAAGTTTATTACCCTGGTTCCGCGTGAGTAGGGTTCCCTTGTTCCTGTCCTACAATCATGAAAAGAGGCGTAACGCTGGGCAAAACCAGTGATGCATCACTTATCATTGCGCACTACTTGCAACATCATGGCATCCAAAACCTTGAAAGCGCGGACAGCCCCTGGGGCCTGGAGGACTCGTTGGGCCTGCTTCTGGGACCCGGAGTGGGATGCGGAGGTGCTGTGGAGTTGCTGGGCCATGGCGGTAGACATTGACGCGTCTGCAATCGCCCTTACCTGGTGGTGAAGTCTACCAGGTTGCATGGAGACACGTTGTTGACCTGTGTGAGAAGACTGCCTGGTGCCTCTTGGAGCTTGTGAATGGTAGAGATGGTCCTGCGCACCAACGTAGGGAGGTCTGCATCGCATACCATGCGCCACCACTACACCGGGGTGCAAGGAGGAGATTACCAATGGTGTGCCGTGCCTCTCTCCATCACAGGCCGGAGGATGTTGCGCTGGCTGGACTCTGTGGAGGGTGAGGCCCTTGAGCTGCACCGAACTTGTGTGGTGGGAGCACTGCCACTTCACACCTAAGGGGGCCCTGTTGCATCACCTGCATCGGGAGGTTACCCATCGGAATAGTCAGCGATTGCTGTACCCAGGCTTGTGAAATCCCGCCTGGCTGAGGCTCCTGCTGGCTGAGTCCCAAATTTGGAAAGAGTGCAGCTGATTTTGCTACGGTGTCAATGTCCAGGTGAGGAGAAGGTGGTACGCGTAGCGGAGGAGGCCCTGGGGTCGAGTCGGGCCCAGGCCTAGCACCTGTGGGTGATGCACCCCCAGTGACGGCTCATCCGCTATGGTGGAAGAGCATCGCCCCACTGCTTTCAAGCAGTGCAAGACGAGGAAACATAACATGATGATAACTTTCTGATGTACTCATGCTATGTTTCCTTTGCGGGCGGGAGGGTGGGTTGGGCTGCTCTACTCACGGAGCAGGGCAGGGGCAGAGTGGTATGCCCACTCAAGTGCGCAATGACTGTTTGGTCAGCCCTCTCAGGCCGCCCAAAGCAGTCATGCGCACATCCTTGTTCGCAATGCAGGCTGCATTACAGCCTGCATGGAGAACATGCCCACCCCTCCAGCCCCTGGCTGAACGCCTTGTCACGGCGTTCAAGAACAATCACAACGCCGCATTGCAGCATTTTGATTGGCTTAGGGGAGGGAGCCTGGCTACCTACTTCCTGTTCCTGGAAGCAGATTCAGGAGAGCAGGAGCACAGAAGACACGGGACCCGGCCTCGAGGTAAGAATTAAAAAAAAATATATTTACAACCCCCGTTCCCCCCACGTCCCTGCACCCTCCAGTGTCCTTTCCCGCATTTCCCGCCTCCCAGCTGTCCAGTCCCCCCCGCAGCACTTCATAATGGCAGCCGCTGCGTGGCCATGCGCAGCAGGCATACCACTGGTGTGCCAAAGGGAAGCCCGTCTGCGTCCGTCCACCCCTGGATCGTACCCAGCACCAAGGACCCTTCCTCTCGGACACTCCACCGCTACGACACCAGCACCCTCCTCGCCATCAACCCTGGACGCCACACACCCCCTGCCATCTAGCAACACTGTAGAATCTCTTGCACCCTGCGCCTGTCGAAACTGCAAATGCACCTTCTGCCACATCATCACACCAGCGCCTCCTGCCGCCTAGCTGACCAACAGTGCAGCGGACCAGCTCAACTGCATCCTCCTCAATGTGCAGTCCCTCCACAAACACGCCACAGAAATCTGGGACCTTCTCGACGCCACCTCTTCAGACATCGCCTTCTTCATGGAAACCTGGACCAACCTCTGCTCCGGACCGGGCATCGCCATCACCTTCCAAGATGGCTACAAATTCACCCACACGGACCACCCCGAGCGGCCAGGAGGAGGCATTGCCATTGTCTGAAAAAGCACACTCCGACTGACCACGCACTCTATTGACCGGACGGTGACCATGGGACACCTCCACTACCAGATCCGGACCAACCCCAACACCACTCTCCGGGGCACCCTCATCTACAGGCTCTCCGAGGCATGAACCCCCATTCACCGATGCCATTGTAGACCTCATCGCTCCCCAGGCTCTCCCATCCACCGACTACATCCTACTCGGAGACCTCAAGTTCCACCTGGACAACCCCAGTGACCAGAATACTACCCCCCTCCTGGGTAACCTCGCCAACATCGGACTCAAGCAGCTAGTCACTGCACCAACCCAAATAACCTGACACAAGCTCGAGCCCGTCTTCGCCACCAGCGGGAACTTCAACTACAGCCACACCACAGGACTCTCCTGTACCAACCATCATTGTTTACATCACGCCTTCACCACGCCCACCGTACACCATCGCCATCATTGCCCCCCCATCGCAGCTGGATCAAGGCCACCAAAGAACTTCCCGTCAACTCCCTCAGCACCACCACTTGGCCAACGCTCACAGATGCCAACACCGCAGCGCACAACCTCCACCGATGGATCTCCATCTGCGCCGACACCCTGGCACCCCTCAAGAAAAGACCAGGCAAACAACACTCCAAGAATGCCAACTGGTTCACTCCCGCCCTCCACTAGTCCAGCACCACCTGCAAATGTCTCGAGAAGAGATGGAGCCACAACATCAATTAACTCCGCAACACAGTCACCCTAGCAGCATGGCGCAAGGGTGCCTGTGTTGGCGCATGGCAGCCATTGTGCACCAACGTAGGGGAAAAAGACAGGGGGGCTTATTCATGAGCTCTTTCTGACAGTTTCACCCCCCGGTGCGTCATTTTCTTGACGTACTTGCAGCGTGAATCTTGCACCACGTTGCGCCGTATTTGCAAAGTGACACATCTAGGCATATGCGTGACCTTGGGAAGCCCTGTGCCCCATTATACCTGCATCAGGTATGATGTATGCAGGGTGGGCATTCCCATGCAACAAAGCCTCATAGGAGTGGCGCAGTGAAATCCATCAGATTTCACTGCAACAATTGTAGGACGCCACTGCGTCAGTACCTTACACCTGCCTCAGGGCAGGCGTAAGGGTGATTCAGTGCCACAGGGATAGGCTGGCCCCATGCATTGCTGGAGTTGCATCATGCTTGTGACACAACTGCAGCAATGCGTGACTTTAGCGCTGACAGATAGGTCAGAATTCCAGACATATCTGTCATTAATTGCAACATGGAGCGCCGTACAGTGAATACAGCGCATCCATGGTGTCGCAAGAAGGGCGTAGTGAAAAATGTTGCAATGCTGTTTTGTTGCAGCGATGCAACACTTTTCATGAATGAGGCCTAGGAATGCCCCCTATCTTATTGATGGTCAGCAAAAACAGAGTACCTCTGACACCATAGATAGGTTTTTACTTATGACTCAATGGTTCTTTTTGTTAACCATAACTTATTGATAGTGCGCATTCCTGCCCTGTAGTTTTGTTGCAGGGCAGCGCAGCGCTGTCCAGCACCAAAACCTTCTGAAATGAGGCCCCAAGTGTTTGCACCATTTTTAAGACCAGCTATTTTCTGGTCTTAAAAAACTGCCTCTAGCTGGAGTTAGTGGCAGTTTTTTTGGTTTTGCACCATACAAGGAATTCCTTATAAATATCGCAAAGTGGGGTTAGCAGCAGTTTTTGCACGGGAACGCCTAACTTGCATCTCATGTTCGTTAAGTCCCACTAACAGAAGTGCTGATCCTAAAAATTCACGTTTACGTCGGAAAACTGCTGCTAACTGTGGTTGGCGGCAACTTGTAAATACGGTGATAAAAAAATAGCTGCAGTAACATAAAAATAAATTACGCTACGGTGTTAACTCCTTGTACATATGCCCCTGTGTGCCTCTAGAAAGTTGAAGACAGGGAAAGGAGCCAACACTCAACTCCTCCTAGAGGTGTTACTGTTAGATGAGCTCAGGAAAACCAGTGGGTCATATGAACAGGATAGAGTGAGAGGGCCAGGGAATGAATATAGGCCAGGACGGGGGGCCCTCTATGACCTTGAATCTAACCCTGACCAGGTGGAGCCTGATGACTCCCACCTGGACAACTCAGATTTCCCAGAGGATACTGCAGGTGGCCTTGAGGGGCCACATGCAGTATCCTACCTCCTGGAAGAGTGCAGAGTAGACCAAGGAGGTCTAGATCCTCCTCTGCAGAATCCAATGCCTCAGGACAGTCTATAGGGACCTCCATATCTAGGAAGAGGGAGAACTCTTCCGATAGGGAATACCAACTTCTTGAACTTGAGAAATCTAGGAATAGGCTCAGGCAAGAGCAGTCAGCCCTTGATAAAAAGTCCCTAGAAGTCCAGAGAGCTAGGAAGAAATTGGGACTAGAGTCCCATGGTGGCAGCAACAAGGTCCCTAGAGTTAGAGAAACTTATTTTGACCATAGGAACCTGAACAAGATAGTCCCTCCCTACCATGTTGGGGATGACATCCACAAATGGATAACTGCTTTAGAAAGGGCCTGTAAAGTTCAGAGAGTCCCTCAAGAGCAGTGGGAAGCTATCTTTTGGCTCTCCTTTGCTGACAAAGGCAGAGATAAGCTCTGCACTGTTAGAGAAGATGATGCTGATAATTACACAGTTTTGAAAAGTGCTCTCATTGATGGGTTTGGTTAAACCACTGAACAATACAGGATTAAGTTCAGAGACACCCAGAAAGCACAAACCCAGAACTGGGTAGATTTTGTGGATAGTGCTACTAAGGCTCTGGAAGGTTGGCTACAGGGCAGCAAAGTGCATGACTACTTAGGATTGTACAATTTGATTATGAGGGAGCAGATCCTTAATAATTGTCAGAACCTTTTGCAGCAGTACCTGCTGGACTCAGATCTGACTTCTCCCCAAGAATTGGGAAATAAGGCAGATAAATGGGTCAGAACCAGGGTTAAGCAGAAGGCCCATAGTGGTGGTGACCAGAAGAAAGATACTTCTAAAACCCAAGATAAAGGTGGGGATAAGTATAAAGAGAAGTCCTCTTAAGGTTCCCAAAAACCTGCCTCTGGGCGGGAGGCACAAACTCCTACTTCCCCTGGAAAGAAACCTTATTGCTTTGTCTGTAAAAAGCAAGGCCACAAGAAATATGATTCTTATTGCCCCAATGCCAGCAATAAGGAAAATATTCCTCCTACTACTACAGCACTCCAAGTGTTCCCGGTAGTACTCTCCCAGGTAGTAGTAGCACACCCAAAAATTTAGTTGGGTTCTCACGGGGTACTGAGGTGGATACTGGCCTAGCCAAGTCCCCCACACAGGCCACCTTAGTCTGTGATGGTGGCATGGGGTTTGCCACTTTTACTGTAAGTCCCAAAACCTTGGGCAAGAACAGACAGGAGCCTCTGATCAATGGTCAGAAAGCTGTAGCCTATAGGGACACAGGAGCTAGTGTCACCATGGTGACAGGAAATCTGGTGTCTCCACTTCAGCTTTTACCTGGATACATGTACCAGGTGACCAACACTGATGGTGTTAGAAAAGATCATCCCATAGCCATAGTCAATCTCAGCTGGGGAGGGGTCACTGGTCCTAAACGAAATGCAGTGTCCCCAAACTTGCATGTAGATTGCCTCTTTGGCAATGATTTGGAAACTTTAGCCTGGGTTGAAGTGGAACTGAAGGCCCATCTAGAAATTTTGGGCCTCGCTGAGAAAGTTGGTGGGGCCCTTAGGGCCCCAGTCCAACCCCAGGGAAATTCAGGAGCAGTGGAGCCTCAAAGAATGGCCCACTCTTCTCCACCAGAGAACACAGAGGAGTAAGAAAATGTGTTTCCTCCCCAAGACGTTAGGTGACGGTTAGCCTCCTCAGGGAACTGACACTAGCCCTTGTAAAGAAACTGCCCCAGAGGAGGTCAGGCCTGTCCTGGCAGAGCCACTGAGGGCAGAGGAACCTTCCAAGGAGGTACCCAGTCTGGAGCAGGTATCCTGCCCCTCTCTACCCAGCCTCAGTCAACCTAGGGCTGCAGAGATCAGGGATGTCAGTGGACCCCATAGGGCCCAGTGCCAAGAGGAACCCCCTCATCCACAGATGAGGAACCCCCAGCCTAGTAATACTAGCCAGGGGTTGACCCCTAGGGATAGATACAGGACAGTCATGGAGAGAAAAGCCTTAATGGTGGCCAGTGCTCTGAGGAAGATGAGACCAACCCTGTTAGGGCCTCACTTCCCTAATCAGACACCCCACCAGCCTCTTTTTCGGCTCAAACAGATGGCAGGTAGTCACCCCAAACATTTGAGAGGATCCAAGACCCTACAGGGGAGGAACTTCTCAGTGGACCATAGGATAGGGAGTATCCATGCAAGGGCAGGACCTTCCTTATATGGCCACTTAGGAAATAAAGTCTCAACTGGGCAAGGTTAGCCTTATCTCCTTTCATTTGGGGGGGGGGCGTTATGTAGGAAGGTAGGATCCTTCTGCATGGTTACCCACACTTTTTGCTGGTGCTAAGCTGTATTTGACTAGTCTGACTAGGATCCTGCTAATCAGGACCCCAGTCTATCTTCTTTCTCCCGAAATTGTTTAAATACACCCCAGATTGGATACTGGGGTACCCTTATAAGTCCCTAGTATATGGTACCCATGTACCCGGGGCATAGGTACCCCAGAGGTCTCCCATGGGCTGAAGCATGTATTATGCCACCCATGAGAGACCATTCAAAATGGAACTACAGGCCTGCCATTGCAGCCTGTGCAAGTTGGTGCTAGTACCACTTACTAAAGATATAGGTTTCCTACATCTAGGGTCACTGCACTTAAAACCTATAAGTCACACCTCTAGCAGGCGTTTGCAATCCTGAAGGCAGGGTGCTTGGTTCTAAGTGAGAGGGTGCCCCTGCAGGAGCAGGACACCCATGCAGTCTATGGAGTCCATTCTCCCGGGTTGTCAGTGAAGCAGCCATATACTATATAGAGGGGCACCGCGTAATTACGAGATGACCATCTCGAAAACGGCTGCAATGAATCCTATCATGTTTGGTATCAAACATGTTGGAATCATACCCCCACACCGTCACCGTAAACGGTGTGGGGGTATGATTCCAAGCACTGGAAGAGCCCTCCATGTTCCCGGTACCAGCCTTCTTGACCCAGACAGCACAAAATGGTTGCTGCCAACCAGAGACATGATTCTGCCCTCCTGCTGCTGAGCCAAGCTTGAGCGAGGGGAAGGAAGAACAATAGGCATCCTGTCACAGGGAGGTGTGACCACCTCCCAGATGGGATTTAGTGTATTGGGGTGGGTGCGCTTGCCAGCGCCACTCAGTCTGCATGAGGGGCACATTTGGTGCCCCTGTGCATAGTCAAGTTCAAACCAGTCCTGGGAGCCATTGGCTCCCGCTCTGGCATGAAACTGGACAAAGGACATGGGAGTAACCACCCACCTGTCCATACTATCCCCTGGGAGGGCCCGCTGAATCTTCCCAACTAAAGGGCTTACTTGGGTGTAGGTCCCTAGATTCATCGTGGGATAAGATTCAGAGCAGGCACCACTTCTTCTACAGTCTGGGCACTCTGGACTTCGCTGGACTTCATTTGGGCTTTTCTTCATCCCCCTTTCAGTCTGCTGCATCGTCTGTGCCTGTTCACCATACAGGAACCTTGCAAGGCCTGTGGGCATCAAAGAAACCTGAAGGAATCTCCCTTGACGTAAAGGAGTCACTTCCTTGCTTCCGCAGGCACTGCAACTAAGTCGACCGGTCTGCTGATCCTGAGCTCCTCCGGACTCCAAAGGCTCTGCAACACAGGTGGGGGTTTTCCACAGCTCCTGAGGCCTGCCCTGCCTTCTCACCAAGTTTGAGGCCAGTATCCTTTGTGGGGGTTGCAATAACTGAACCCCTGTGCATACCGCCAACTTTCAGTTGCAAAGGCTTGTTGATTTCTTTCCAAGAAGAAATTCAGGCTCCAAGTAGCCCCAGCCTTGAGCATCTACTGTGACTAGAATCTTGGGCCACACCACATCGTGTGTATCGTGGCCTGCATCTTTTGGTGAGCTGCTTGAGGTCCTCTCGCGACTCCAGTGACTCCAGCCTGTGGGTCCACTTGAGGGTTACACTTGTTTCTTTTGGGCTCGCCTGATTGCTCGGGGCCTGCCCTGATGCCCTTGCTTCTGGTGAGTCCCCTGGACCTTGTTGGTCCCGACGTTACTCCTTCTTTAATTCCTGAATTGGTTGCATTTGCCAAGGCTTGTTGGTGTTCCCGCTGGACACCCACCCCTCAGCAGTCAACATCCTTTGTGGGACAGCTTGTGCTTGGCTCCTGGTCCTACTCAGCATCGCCTGGTCCTCACAGCTGCAGAGTCAAGGTCATTGTCTCCCATCCTGCAACACCTGACATCGGAGGGCATTCGTCTTCCAAGTCTGCTGGTCACGCCTGAGTGACATAGACTCTGTCCCCTCTGCTTGCAGATACCTCTCATCTAGAATCCACCTTCGGATTCCACCGGACACTTTCCCCTTCTTCAGCAGCGACACTTACCTGAAGTCCTCCATTGGGTTCGACAGTGGTTTCCGACACCACTTCACACGTATGCACCAGGCTTACCTGGTGTAGGTAACGTGGGTACTAGGGTATCCACCGGTAGGGTGGCTCTCCAACCTTCTGTCTTCCATGGGGTTTTTTCAGGGTTTACTGGGAATGGTCCTTAATCTTTAAAAATCCAACCGCGACTTACACGTAGACTTGTACATAGCATGCAGTTGTGTTCTCACACTGCACACACTCTTTGTGGGGTCCCTATCTACTTACCTTGGGTGGTTCTGTGGGTCCCCAGCACTTCTACATCCTCTTGACCTTGTCTTGACCCGAGTCATGGTTCTTATACCACTTTTTTAGTATATGGTTTGGTCCCCCCCTGGGGTCCACTATGTATTTCATGATATTTCCTGTGTTTCTTTGCTAAAGTATTGTCTGCATTTTGCATATCTCCGGGTAGGAGATATTTCTATGTGTTAGAGAGTATTATATAATAAATACATATTTTTATAAATACTTGGTGTGTTTTTTTTCACTTAATCTATACTATAAGATTGCATTCTCGTAAAACAAGCTGCTTTACACTCCTTCTGGACTAATGCAGGGTGTCCACTTACATAAGTGTACATCATATACCAGGCCAGCTTCTCACTGATATATAGTGTAGTTCCATGTCTTAAAAAAACTTAAATATGGGTTATCAGAGGCATGTTGGTAGTTCATGGCTGAGGACTCCTTTAAAGCATTGTCATTTATTAGTGTGTGTTGGTTTTGAGCTTCGAGGCTCAAGTGGTCAGAAACAAATAATGTATTCTTCAACACTGGTGTTACCTTTATATAGTTACTGTGATGCTGGCTGGCTATTCAGTTCTAGTTGTCCCAGAGAGAAGCACAAAGAGAAGCAATGCAAACCTCATAAGTCACTGATACATAATGTCTAAAGCATTCATATGGCTTAGCTCGATACATAAATGCTTAATAATCAAATATCAAAACATTTTTGTTATTCTTTTGACCATGATTAATTCAAGGGGGGAAGCCCCTTGGAAGCATCACTCAATGGACTGTTCACCTACTCCACAGCAGCCTATTGCCCATGAAGGTGAGCTGAAGTCAGGATGTTAGCCTGCTGTGACTATCACTTAGTCATTACAGGTTGGGGTGTAGAAAAATCTTCTACTGATATTCCAAAATTGCTCCCAAAGCAGGGAGAAAGGATGGAAATACAGCACCAGAGACCATCTGAAAAGTGGAAAGGCTATCTTTTCTGAACCACTCTGTCAAATGCGGGCAAAGTGTAGAGCAAGACCAAATCAAGGCTGTAGTTTATGTTGGACTCCAAGCAGAGCCAGACTCTCCAAGATGGCCACCGGGTAGGAGCTCTCCCATGCAGCTCCCGGGTCAGGGATTACCAAATCGGTAAAAATCCCTCTACATACCTGACCATCCGCCTCAAATCTACAAACAACCGAACTGCTCTAACATCGGACTACTAATGCAGAGTATTTTACCACCAGAGATGACCCCTGGCGACCCGACGCTCCCTCGCCGCTCCTCGCCAGGACTGAGCCATCTGAGCCGCCCTCAGGCGACCTGACGCTCCTACCTCGTTGCTCCAGAGATCCCCAGTTACACAGAGACGAGACTATTTCCTTGGTCGGACTCACCACCCCATCGCTGGTCGAGCTCTCCCTTGGGCTGGGACGTGCTCCCTCTTGCTGCCGTTCCCGCTACATCGCAGGGCTGCCGGTGCCTATGTTTGTCCTCCTCCGCTGGCCACTTACAAAGGCCATTTCAACTTGCCCCACCACTGGCAGGGCTGATGGTGCGAGCGTCTCTGATTGTCGTGATGAGCCTTTTCGTCGCAGACCGCCGCCGGAACTCCGTGGCCTGAGCCGAGGCTCCCCTACGCACAGCCAACCCCCTCTTCCTCCCCTCTCATCGGGCACAGCTCCCCGCTCATCTCCGCTGCCAGGTCTTCCTCCTCCCCGCCTCCTCACTGAATTTCCATGACGACCAGTGCTCGGCGGATCCCGTAACTAACAACGCTGCCGATGCCTTTGTATTTTCTCCGGATGGCCGCAGAGGTGCCGAGCTGAGGCTCTCTCCCCTGACCCTCCCCCACCTCCGGACTTGACTGCCGCTGCTTTTCCCTACTGCTAACTCACATACCTCGCCTCCCGTAAGACTTCTGGGACTACTTTGGAGGTTTATTTATTTTATTTTATGTGAGCGGAGGTAAGAACTACTCTTTTGAACTTTTGGACTAGGATTCATATGCACCCCACCATTTTGGGACCATCTCCTAAAGACACTCTTGTCCGCCATCTTAGCGACCTGGGTCTCGCCGGTCTCCAGCTGGGCGACCTTTCCGACCGTCTCGCTGCTCCACGGATTTGCTCCTCGTTTGTGTATATTGCTGATGCTCCGGATCTCATCACTCATTTTGCGTTATGTCTACCTCCCTCGAGTATTCTAATGTTTTAATGTCATGGTTCCTACTGTGCAACATTGTATTTAACCACTGTTATTATGTGTAACTTGTTTCTTACCAATACTCTTTTAAAACACCCTGTTACCTCCGGGTCTAGCCAATATCCCTGGTGATCCTGTCTATACCTGCCTGACCTTAAAATGGCGGCCAAAATTTCCCCGGTCCGCATCTTCCCTTTTCTCACCCCAACATTTGTTTCCAATGGTACTGCGGACTCCATAGTCTACCAATACCCTCTTAACTCTATGGCCCTTAACCCGCTTCAATCTGCTCGCTCAACCTTTTTAGTCCGTGAGTGTAGCTGTTTTGAATAAGCTATGATCAAATGGCACACAACTCATATTAATTTATTGGTTTTTTTCTTTCTGTTACCACCATCTTTTGCTGCATTGGGGCTGCAGACTCCCAGGCTACTGAACCAGCTTCCCAACTCTCTATTCCCCTAATCTGCAGTGAAGGTCTTTCTCTACCAGCCCGACTGTCCCTATAATGGCCTCCATGATTGTGCCCCTTGCCAAAGCACTCCTTCTCCCCTTGTTGGGGAGGGATCCAGCATTTATGCCCTGGAGTCTCAGAGACCCCTCTGAGAGAGTCCACAGCGATAAGGGAGTCACACATCACGGAGGATTGGGAATGCTCCCATTACCGCTGGGAGCACAGCTCCGTACACCGTAACCGGCGCCCTAAATGAAACTTTTTGATGATGTCCCCCTAGGCGGACACTCGAACCTTCTGTATATACCTTGGTGCCCGAGCAACCTTTGGCCGATGACCGGTGGAGCTGCCCTATGCAGCTATAGAGGAGTTTGGCTTTGGTTCTCCCTTCGGCCGTCACCTACCCAGCCGGACATCGGACACTGTTTTTTCCTCGTCGCCCCGTTGTGTTTCCTTCCCTCTCCCCTACCCCTTCCCTCCCTCACTCCATATCTACCTCCCCTATTCCTTTCCTCTCTCCCCTGAATTTCTCTACCTTTGCCTGCTTTTTTTCCCTATGCCGGAGCCTTGCTTCTGTAACTCATATATTTCATGTAACTACTATGCTTTGAAACTATTGTAACTTTTGTAACTATGCTTTGAAAAAAAAAATGTCCTTCCTCATGTAAAGCGCTCTGATACCTCCGGGTCTAGCCAGCGCTATATAAAACTTTAAAAAAAAAAAACTCATGCTCCAGGAAACCTGCTATGAAATGTTGGTCTGGGGTCTACAACTTTACAACTTTACTAAAAATATCACTACAATCATGAAGGATTTGGAATTATAAATAACCCAGCAGACCTGACATGGTTAAAAATGCTAATTCTGTATTGACCCTATTTTGTCAAGTTACAGTCATAACAGCAAGTGCCTTCTGGCAACAAAGCAAAGTAAAGGAAATATTATTATCAGTAAGTCTCCACAACTCAGCAAGAATTATAATTCAATTGTCATAAGCCACCTACCTGGATCCCAGGTGAGTCCAATTGGGCCGCATTGCTAGTTCTCGAATCCTCTCAAGATTTGCCCTCGGTTTACAGAAGGAGACACTTCTCCGGTGGCAAATCCAGGGGGAAGGGGGTTGGGATGGAGAGAGCGTGTGGAGTCAAAAAGATGCTGTGGCTCGTCTACTCAACTGCAACACTGCAGCAGGCATTCACACCAGTCTGATGTAAGGTACAGGCAGATATGTAATCTATAAACAAACAAATAATAAGGCTTTAGTCTAGTATTATCTATATCTTTTAAGGTATCACCTTATGAAAGCTTTTTATATATCAACCAACCTTTAGTTTTGTTGTCAATTGTTTTTCGATAGTCCATACAGGTTCCTTCTTCAAAGTTTCTAAACTGTAGTGAGTATTTTTATTTTATGGAGTTTTATATAGCGCAAACTTGATCCAAAGGTATCGGGTATCAGAGCGCTTTACACAAGCACCAATTGCGTTACATGAGGACACATTCATTTGTGTTAGGCACGGGGAGATTGGGATTTGCCCAGAATCACAGTATGTTGCGCGTCCTTGCCGCGACTCGAACCTGGTTTCCCAGATTTGAGGTCGACCGCCCTAGCCATTAGGCCAACTCCTCTCCCCGATGTATGATTCCAGCATCAAACCCACAAGCTAATTTGGACGGGGTTAGCTTCACCCAAGTCCTTCTGGCAGAGCCCTGCCAACAGAATGTACAAGTTGAACAAAAACACTGGTTACCTTGTCCGCAAGCACAATGTTGCGATTGTGCTCAACACGTAGCAAAATCAAGTCTGTTAATGCTTCTCTCCTTTTCTTCTTGTTTTTCCATCCATGTGCGAGACTGATGCGGGATGTCCTTTGCGGTGAGGTAAGAGTAGAAGGAACAAGGGAGCTGTCAAGACAGAGTCCTGGAAGCCTGAAAAAGGTAAGTGGCAGGCGAAGAGATTAGGTGAAGGGGAGAAGTGTGGACGGTCTTTAAATAAGACTGCTTTAGAACATTCATAAAGGTCACATTCTAATTGTTTGTAACAAGAAACAGGTGCAGATAATTAACTTGATGAGGCTGCCTTCTAGAAGGTGCTTTAGAATGTTCACAAAGGCTGTGTTCTAATTGCTTATAGCAAGGAACAGGTGCAGATGATTAATTTGATGATCCTGTGTTCTAGAAGGTGTTTTAGAATGTTCAAAATGGTCACATTCTAATTGCTTAAAGCAAGGAACAGGTGCAGGGGATTAATTTGATGAGGGATGTCTTCCAGAAGGTTCATGTTGAACTTATCTATGCCAGTTGCTTGATGCTTATTCTGGGGGATTTTCTGGATGTTTCCGTGGTGCCTGAAATCTGACCTTGCATATGCATGGTAAAACATTTGTAAAAGCTATTAAGCCTTTTCAAACAAACCGGGGAACACCAGCTTCAGCTAGCTATTACCAATAACATGTAATATGGTCAAAAGGCAGGGTACAAGACGTTTGTTCATTCATAAGAGTTGGGAGGAATAATATGAGTTATGCCAGTATACTGTGATAGTCAAGAGAGGTGAGCTGTAGCAGGAATTCTGACATCAACTATCACTTGTAAATTTACTTGGCAAATGCAATTATTTTCAAATTCAGTTGGCCATTCTACTCTGCGTTCATAACACCATTTGGGACATACAGATTCATAAGGTTTCCTTTTGGATTAGTGTCAGCAGCCTCCGTATTCCAAAGGGCCTTAGAAAAGGTGCTAAGAGGTCAGTTGGGTGTGAAAATCTATCAAGATGATGTCCTTATTTATGGGAAAGATGAGCACGAACATGACAACAGGCTTAAGCAAGTACTAGAGAGATTTCATCAACATAATCTCACGGTTAGGTTAGACAAATGTAAGTTTAAGAAACCTTCTATTGATTACTTAGGTCACACCATATCTGGTGAAGGTGTAGAGCCCAAGTGTGATTTGGTAGATGCGATACAAAACTTAGCGTCTCCCGCCAATAGGGAGGAGCTCATGAAGTTCCTCGGGATGGCTGAATATTACAGCAAATTTGTAAAGGGCTTTCATCAACATAATCTCACGGTTAGGTTAGACAAATGTAAGTTTAAGAAACCTTCTATTGATTACTTAGGTCACACCATATCTGGTGAAGGTGTAGAGCCCAAGTGTGATTTGGTAGATGCGATACAAAACTTAGCGTCTTCCGCCAATAGGGAGGAGCTCATGAAGTTCCTCGGGATGGCTGAATATTACAGCAAATTTGTAAAGGGCTTTGCTGGTAAGTGTGTCAATATGAGAATGCTGTTGTGCAAGGGAGTGGACTTTACGTGGTCTGACAAGTGCGAGACTGAATTCAAAGAAATCAAGGAAATGCTCAAAAGGACCCCTAAGTTGAGGAGCTTTGACACCTCCAAGAAATCAGTCCTTATCACTGATGCTAGTATGAAAGGATTAGGCGCAGTTTTGCAACAAGAAGGTGGTAATACTGAAGATGTCATACTGTTTCTTTCACGCAGCCTCCGAGAGGCGGAGTTGCGCTATTCGGTTATTGAAAGGGAAGCCCTTGCGGTGCACTGGGCTGTGAAGAAACTCAAACATTTATTGTGGAGAACTAAGTTTATTGTACGTTCGGACCATAAACCCCTATGCGAGGTTTTTAAAAAGAAAGGCATAAATGCGATTTCAAGCAGAATCTCCAAATGGGTTGTTGCACTTCAGGGGTATGATTTTGAAGTGAGGTATCTGCCTGGAGCCAAAAATACGATAGCAGATACCCTTTCGAGATTGGTACCACATGATGATGATAAATGTAATCTTGAAGAAGATGAACTAAATGAATGGGTGTGTAATGTGGAGAGTGACGGTGTGAAAGAAAGCAGATGGCACGAAGAGTGTGCTTCAGACAAAGAGTTGCAAGAATTATCGTTGTTACTTAAGGAAGATTGGAATAGGAAAATTAAGGGTGATTGTGAAAAGTACTGGAATGTCAGGCATGAGCTTTCAGAGTGTAATGGATTAATATTTAGAGGAACTAGACTTGTTCCTCCCGTGGTACTTCGTCATGAGTTGTTAGTCTTGGCTCATCAAGGGCATCAAGGCATGTCAAAAACAAAAGAAAGGCTCAGACTAAATTACTGGTGGCCTGGTATGGATCTGCATGTTGAGCATCTAGTGAGAGAATGCGTACTTTGTACTTTGAGTGAGAAGTCCCTAAAGCCCAGAATACAACCCATGGTCGTCAGAGAGCGCCCAAAAAAACCATGGGAAGAGATAGCACTGGATACTTTGGGTCCCATACAAGGCAATGGAGGTGATGTTTATGTATTCGTACTCATTGATATGTATTCCAGATGGCCAGAAATTAAGCTCACTAGGGATATTGATACGAAACATGTCATCTTGTTTCTTAAAGAAGTGTTTAGTAGGGAAGGGCTGCCTGGAATCTTGTTAACTGATAATGGAGTCCAGTTAGTCTCAAATGAAATGGAAGAATTTTTAAGGAGTTGCTCCATCAAACACAAAAAGTGTTCCTTATATCATCCCGAGACGAATGGCATGGTGGAGCGCTTCAATCGAGTCCTAAAGGAACCCATTACCATGGCAAAACAGAATAACCTGGACTGGAAAGAGGAGTTGGATAAAAAAGTAGAGATTTACAGGGTTTCTCCACATGCTGTCACTGGGAAAACTCCTTTTGAATTGTTTAAGGGGAGACACCCGAACACGTTCATTGCACCTCATTGGGTCAACAAGGCTGCATCAGAAAGAGGGACTTTGGTTTCCGATGGCAAATGGAAGGCCAAAGAGGCTGGAAAAATTGATGCTCGAAAACAAACTTATGATTCAAAGAAATCTGTGAAAGTTACTCCTGTGAGAGTTGGTGATTGCGTTATGATTAGAGCTCCTTTTGGGAGAAAAGCATCGAAGTTGTTTCAGAAACCACACAAAGTGATTAAAGTTTTAACCAATGCCATAAAGACTGAAGATTATCGCATTTGGAACCTTAATAGAGTTGTTGTTATTAGGAATAATGTTTTAAGTCATAGTGGAAGCAATGATCATTCCTCGAACTCTGCCTCGCCATCTTCAACAACTTCAGCTCCAGGCAATGAAAGTAAGTTTGTGAGTCCTCTAAGAGGAAGATAAATTGTAAAACAACCCTCAAAATTTAAAGACTATCGGGCACATGCATCAAAATAGAAAATAGCGATTCCCAAATAGCGATTTGTAAGGAATCGCTATTTAGAAATCGCAAAAAGCAATGCATGAAGAAAATAGCGATATAATACAGAATCGCTAAAAATCGCAATCGCATTTTGCGAAATGATAATAGCGATGCGCAAAAGCAGGCATCCCCGAATGCGATTTCAAATTTTGCGAATTCGTAATTTGCGAAATCGCAAATTGCGATTTCGCAAAAAGCGCGTTGCACTGGAAGCAGGCTGATGACATCACAACAAGGAAGTCAGCCAGCCCATGCTTCATTCTGTTGCTAGTAACTGTGAGAGGAGGAAGCAGAGTGCTGAAGCACAGTTGGAGACAGCCCAAAAGTGTGTATACCTGGAAGTGTGTGTTGACCACAATGGAGGAAGCAACAGGGGTGGAGACTGCCACGCCCAGGAAACGCAAAGTAAAATTCAGTGAGAGAGAATTAGAGAACCTGATTGAGGGCGTGTCCAAGAGCCATGACAAGCTCTTTGGGAAACTGTCCTTGAAGGTGCCGGAGGCGGAGAAACGCAGGATCTGGCTGCGCATCAAGAACAAGGTCAATGCAGTGGGGGTCACACACCGTAGTGTTGATGACCTCAAAAAACGCTGGTATGACCTGCGCAGCCGTGCGAAGGAGCGGATAGCAGACCGCCTGAAGGAGGCAGGGAGTACTGGAGGGGTCAACCAACAGTCCCCAACAACACAGCCCTGGAGGAGCTGGTGGAAGCCATAATACAGCCTGAGGCAGTGGTGGGAGTCACCCAGCTGGACACATCTGGTGCGGCTAGTACGTCACAAGGTAAGACGCATGCAACCTTTAACTTCATAGTACTGCCCAAAAGTGCCCCCACAGTCCAACCCCAGTGTACTAATCTAACTCCGGTCCACAATTTCACTCATTACCCAAATGCATTGTGGGAGTTGTAGGCATGTCAGGCATGAGGGAAATCAAACACAACTATGGCAAGTAAAACACACAAATAGTGCAGGCCTGTCAGTGAATGTGGTCAGTGATTTATTGAAAAAAAGTTTGCACAATGTCACACGACACAAGCCCATACACAAATTAATATTGCACTGTTTGCCGTCACAGATGCCGCGGATGGAGACAGTGACGACAGTGAATGTCTTCAAATCTCAGAAACTCCAGCAGAGACTGACGTGGAGGCACCTGTAGCCCCAGCCAGAACACCCCCCGCACCAACAAAACGCAGACAACAAGTCCCAGCACTGCAACCCATGGAGTCAGATCCGGCTCCTGACGCAGCTCCTGTGACTAGCCAGCCACTTGTGAGCCCCACACCTAGACCCCAGGCTCCGGTGCAACGTAGACGCAGCTCAAGAGACCACATTGCTGTTCTGGAAGACCAAGGCCTGAATGTGTTCGGTGGCGTGGAGTCCCAGATGTTGCGGGTGCAGCGCCTGCAGGCAAGACACATGGGGCAATACACATGTAAATGATTAAATTGGGCAAGGACATCTCAGCAATGTCAGACAGTGTGCGGGCACTCACAACAGCGGTGGTGGAGGGAAACCAGCAGACAAACAAAAGCATGCAGGAGCTGACCAGGGCGATGCTTGAGGGGCAGGCAGGGAAGAGGAGAAGGCATCGCCAGTTAATGATGCGCATGGCTGGCTACACCCGGTCGAACAACCACCTGTGCAACGCCACTGTTGTCACGCAGGTCCATGGACATGCAAATAGAAATGGCCCATTGCTCTGGGGATGTGGCCAAGGCCCTTGCACAAGTCACCACTGCCGTGGAACAGATCCAGGCTGGCACTGTTGTTGGCAGCATTGAAACGGGAGAGGAGGGAAGTGAGGAGGCATCCAGCCTTAGCAGCCTGTCGGTGCCAGGGACCACTGCCCGGAGGCGCAGTACTCGCAGCAAAACACCTGCCGGTGCACACCAGGGGGATGTTGTAGGTGAAGGTGAGAGGCGGTTGGGTGTGCGTGGCAGGAAACGCTAAAGTGACTTGTCCGTCGGCATGTGCTCATGGTGATGTAACCATGGACAAGACCATGACTGTAATGGTGTTCCAGGCCCTGGAATGATTTACTTTGCTGCTCTTTGCATTCTAACACAGTACTTGTTGGCACCTACTATGTGTGGCGCAACACATTGTAACATGTGCTCATTTCAATTAAACATTTATTGTTATCAAATAGAGTGTCATGTCTCATCATTACATACCTCAGAAATAATGTTGTGCAATATCATTGCGTTTCCTCTGCCCCTCTGCTGAGCTTGCCACATGCGCTTGTCATCTAAGTGCCGGTGGCTGGTTGTCCCCCTCTGAATCACTGTCCGATACTTCTATATGGATGCCTCTGCAGGTTGCGATATTGTGCAACATGGCACATGCAGCCACTATCCTACAGCAGGTCTCTGGCCGGTACTGCAATGCTCCACCTGTTTTGTGTAGTATGCGGAAGAGACTTTTCAGTATCCCAAAAGTACGTTCAATCACATTCCGTGTGCTGATGTGTGCTGCGTTGTACCTCTGCTCCTGTGGTGTTGCTGGGTTGAGATACGGCGTAAGGAGGTAGTTCCGCACTGCGTATGCGCTGTCACCTACAGGGTAGTAAGCAAAGTGTTAGCAACTGGTATGCATTAGCAAATGTTGAATTCGTATTGTGCAATAGTGTATGTGTTTACCAAGCAGGTGTCCTTCTCCAAATTCACCCCTGAGCAGGCGGGTGTGGATGCCACTGTGGCGAAATATGTAGGAGTCGTGGGTGCTCCCCGGGAATTGCGCAACTATGTCTGTAATGATGTGTTTGGCATTGCACACCACTTGCACATTGATCGAATGATACGATTTCCTGTTCCTGAAGATGTATTCATTTTCAGCTGGGGGACATATGGGGATGTGCGTGCAATCAATGGATCCAATCACATGTGGGAAATGTGCTATTTGATAGTAGTCAAGTTTGGTTTTATTCATTTCCTGTTGTGTTGTGGGGAAGGTGATGTGGGTGTGGATCCTACTCATCATGGCGTCCAGGAAGTCTCTGAAGAAACGTGACAGGGAGCTTTGGGATACCCCTCCTGCAACTGCTACTACCCCCTGGAAACTGCCAGACGCCAGTAGGTGCAGGCAGCATAGGACCTGGACATGAGTGGGGATGGCATGGGTCCTACGTGTCTGGCGCTGCAATAGGGGTTCCAAATCAGCTATTAGGCGTAGGATAGTTGCACCGTCCAGCCTGTACTTAGCATAGATTTCATCCTCTGTCTGGCCCAGTAATGTGATGCGCACTCTAAATATCCGCTCCTGTATTCTCCTTCGGCGCTGTCCTGCTGCCTGGATCCTCATCCTCCTCGCCATAATGTAGAGTGCTGCCATTGTGAGAAGCTGCAGGGCCCTCCTGGGTGTGTTTAAATACCTTTGGGATAGGTTGCACCTGTGCATTTTTTTTTCTCCAGTTTACCACCTGTATGTGATTCCCCTTAAACTGCACTCGCAAAATAGCGATTTTTAGGATATTCACTATTTGCGATTTTTGATGCATGTGTTTGCGAATCTCAATTTGCGATTCGCACCATGCTAACGCTAATCTTGGATTCGCATTTCGATTTTGCATTTCTTGCTTCTCGCTAATTAGCGATTCCTTGTTTTTGCGATTTTAGTCGATTTAGCGGTTTTCTCTTTCACGCATTGCCAAAGCCTGTATTGCGGTCGCAATATCGTTTAATTTGCGATTCACTATTTTTGCGAACAGATTTTGGCTTGATGCATGTGCCTGTATGTCATGGAGCAATTTGTGTGATGATAATTTTGATAATTCTTCATAGTGTCTCTTGCATTTTGCTTTGTTTTACTTGTTTTTTTTTCTTTTATTATACAGAGGGAAGGTGTGTAGTATTGTGCTTAATAGTTAGGTGTGTAGTACTGTGCTTACTTTGTTCTCCCATAAGCATGTCATACACTGTATCTCTTTGAATAGCTCCATGGTGATGGAACCCCATGCTCTGACTGTTTTATCAGAGTTGGTCAGTTCACCTGACTCAGCCTGCTGGATGGATGGGACCTTTACTCTTGGAATAAACCTACTTCTGTTTCAACCCTGAAACTTCCTTCATTGATTATTTACTTGATTTTACATTGACATTTTAAATCTTCAGTAAATGAACATTTGATCCCTAAACATAAGCTCTCCAGACCTAAGGATGCCCACCTTAACTCAAGGGCACTGGTGATTTTTCCAGAGTTTGTTTCCATTATGCCAGGTGTAGCCGCAATCAGGCCAAGAATACCCACAATATAGCTAGACGTCCCCGCATTATTGCTGCGTCGGCCACCACTATGCCAGGGATGGCCTTGATTAGGTCAAGTATGCCCACAAAAAATACAAAGTTGCCATGGTTCTGCCAGGTCCGTGTTATGCCAGGGTGGACAATATGATATTAAGGATGTCCACAATATTACAAGAGTGGCCAGGAGTTGCCACAGTTAGACCAATAATGATAAGCACTGCTCTACTGGGACCATGATGATGCATGACAAATGTTGAATATCTTCATTACACCAGGCCCACCATTATGTAAGAGGTGCAATATTATGATAGCATTGGGCACCGCTGTGCCAGGGACTCCCACAAAGCAGTGAGGCACCAGATGCCATTGGCAGGCCCAGGTCAGAGGCTGCTGCCAGGAATGGAGCAAATGCTCACACGCACACTCAGGATCATTCACACACACATACACAGGACCTACAATATATGCAGTCACTATGTGGCTTTAGCTGTGTTGCATTCCCCCCTGGTGCTGTAAGTCAGAGTCTGAGCTGAGCATCACCGACTCCTGAACTTTGCAGGAAGCAGCATCTCTGAGCTCGAGACCCTCTGAAGGATCAGATGAACTGGGTTCCATGACACCGGACAGAGGGCCTGATTACAATGACGGTAGGATGTGTCCTGCCGTTGCGTCTTCGGTGGTCCAACCAAAGCCTCTCCGGCAGTCCGACCACCCAATTATGATCTGTGCGGTGAGAATGACACAAGACCACCACCACTGCTGACATTTATGCTACTGCGGCTGGAGCGGCAGAAGTGGACCATGGACGAGGTCCCGCCTAGCTTCCCTGCTGGACCAATCACAACCTGCCATTCTGCTGACCTTTTCCTGGTGGGGACACCACCACATGAGAGACAGCGAAAAGGCAGGTAATGAGGCAGACGAATAACTGGCTCGAGGGTGAACGTGCCCGTGTGAAATGTGACTGGTGCTTATGTTTTGCCCTATGCCTTCGGGTCGGGTGCACGCACTGTTTCTCTTGCACAATGTAATGCAAGGAAAAAGTGCGCCCGACAAGTTAGATGCACTATAGCATAGCCCGTAATGGCTTTCAGCCCATTACCAGAGCTGAAGCATGCTGCTGCATGCCTCCACCTCCCACACACCGCCAGCCCCATGGGAAAGTCGTGATACGGTGTGGGGAATACCACCAGCTTGGCAGCATTTTCTGGACCACTGCCGCGGCTGGTTGGCGGTAAAGCCACCTAAGTCGTAGTCGGCCCCTTAGGTATTCCTGCATCCGTGTTCATGCTTATAATAGTGTCTGTTACAGCATGTTTGGCAAACATAAGGAGTCTTCATGTCAAAACACATCGTTCATTGTTTTCTTTTCTAAATAGTAATTATTTCATGTACTACACGGAGGATTGAAGAGCAAAGTACCAAAATTAAAACTGATGGTTTAGAAATGTGGTCAGATATGGGGGATTCATGAACATCTTGTGTTTATCAAATTTACATGGGTGTTTATTTATTGTTGCTGCAATAAAAAAACGATAGTATTAGTAGTGTAACAAAGGGTAGAGCGCACACCACTATAATCGGGTTTTATTTCTGCTTCCTGATTTAAAATTTTAATATACTCATCTTGGAAATTTGATTCAATTTTATTATTAGAGTCATTTATATATTGTGCGTGTTTTTGTATTTGGTATTATGCTTGTCAACATCATCTTAAACAATTCTGTTTACAGAACAGTTATAACATTCGTTAAATAATGACCCTGGACAGCCCTGCATTGGATATTAGTGCTTAGCTAAGCATGACCTTTTTGAGCTTAACCCAAGCCTCTTGTTAAATTGAGCTTCAAGTATTGACATTTATCCATGCATTTCATTATCTTTTTAACTCAGCATAGAGCAAAATCTAATTGGATGGTGCTTTGGGTCTGCATAAAAGGTCATCACACTTGTATGGAGTTGCTCAATGAAGTAATAGTTGTTGATAGAACATTTCTTTGAGTGGAACTGCATTTAAAGCCTGTCCAGGATCAGCCAGAAGAGTTCCAGACTTCAGAGAACACACTTGGTAATGACATTCAACTATCTCTGCAGAGTTCAAGTGCTTTCGAGATGAAAACACTTAGCTGTAAGCAAAGATAATCGTGCAATGCTTGAATGTAAACGTGCATACACAAATGTAATTGCAATGACTATTCTTTATATTTACTATATAATGTCATATATTTTTGTTTTTTCTTTCTTTTTTAAATATAACTCGTTTTGTACATCATTTCTCGAGAAATTTGCCTCTTACTGGTCGGTATAAATGTCCACAGAGACTATTTTTAAATTGTAAAACAACTAATTTAGTTATAGAAGAATGCTGTCAACAAGCCCGAATTTAAATCTGTGCGCATACCACCCAAAGAATTGTCAAAAAAGCTGCCATTCCTCCAGAACTCAAAATTCGCAAGTCTATTCAGTTTACAGATTTAGGTGCACATGCATCAAAATAGGCAATTGCGATTCTTTAATTGCGATTTTTAAAAAATCGCAATTAAAAAATCGCAATTGCCTATGCATGTAGGAATCGCAAAAAATGTTGTGATTCCTAAACATTCCTTAATTGCGACTCACAAATTGCGAGATTCGCAATTGAGGAATTGCTACCCATTAATTCCTATGGGCCTAGAGGCCCATAAGAATCAATGGAAATTGCATGCGCAATTTGCGAGTACCAAATAGGTACTCGCAAATTGTGCATTCAATTTCGAGGGTGCAAGGGTGCCAAAAGGACACCCTGTTGCACCCCTGAAATTGCCATGTAACATGTAACTTTGAAAAATGCACTTTAGTGCATTTTTCAAAGTTTTTGCAAATTACCGTCCAGTTTCATTTGACGGTAATTTGCGACCCCTAATAGCAAAATCGCTATTTCATTTTACTTTATGCATTGCATTTAAGTAATCGCAATTTTTGCGATTACTTAAATTGCGATTTTTTCATTTGGGATGATGCATCCCAAATGCAAAAATACCGGTCGCAAAGGGGCAGATTCTGTGAATCTGCCCGTTTGCGACCAGTTTTTGCCTTGATGCATCTAGCCACTTGCTCCCTTCATGGACTTTCAAATTATTCATAGTTCTCTTTGATAACTGCCTTATTTCGTTAACTTCCTTTCCGTAAAGAGTACCAATAAATGACTGCAAGAAAATCGACTATTAGGTTCTATAGGAGAGATGGAGAGATGTCACAGTACTGAGAGGTGCCTTCTTTGTGCCTTAATTTGCCCTCATTTGGAGTGGCCTCTTAATTCTAGTAGGGTTGGTAACAGCAGGTACCAGCCCCACTGGAATTAGGAGGTACGCGGAAACACCGTGGATCGCTTTCACACAGAGATTTCGGTTTGGAGATAGAAGCTGAAACTGCAAAATGGAATCAGACTTAGACTTACTGATTCACCAGGTAACTCCTCATTTCTTAGAGGACCCTGAGAGTTCAACTCATCATGGGCCATCATGGTACCTCTGGTATGAGTAACTTTATGGTGGGGAAATTGCGGCCCCTTATTTGGGTGATTCATAATGGGGCCCATGGTGCCCTAACTGAAGAATCCTAATGGGACGACTGAGCAAGAAAGTGAATGGTAGAAAAATATATGAGGTATCATGTGTATGAAACAACAAAAGAGCAAAGCTTTTAAACAAAAAAAGGAACGTAAAGGTCCACGCTAAGCTCAATTAGAAAGGCAAATATATAAGGAGAGAAATAAAATAAAAAATTGTGAAAATTGGTCAAGAGTCCCAAAGGAGCTTCATATGCATGGCCCATAAAATAAAATGTAAATGTCTTTGTGTTAAAAATGTATTAAAAAGATCAAATAAAAGTTAGAGTTCCTACAAAGTGCCAAGTAGGTCCTATGCACCTAACCCTGGGCGAAGTACTACGCTACGCTCGCGTAGTTTGCGAAGTTTGCGCTACTTCGCACTACGCGAATTGCACGTAGCACAGTGCAAACACAAGTAGCGGTCATTTTTTGCTTGCTCGCGGTCCTCAACGTCAAGTTGGCGACCGCGAGCGAGCAAAATGACATCCGGGCGAGACTTTTTCCTCGTTTGCGATCAGCAACATCAAGTTGCCGATCGCGAGCGTGGAAAATAAACCTCCCGGCGAGATTCTCAACGCGGGGAGGTCAGGTTTCTCATTGCGAGTGGTCGCGTATGCTCGCGACCGCTCGCGATGAGAAACTACCAGTCCGCGTTGAGAAATCTGCCGCTCGAGTACAAATCTACTCGAGCGGCAGAAAACGACTGCTTGCACTGTGCAAGATGCCGTTTGCAATGATTGCACAATGCGGACAAGCATCCGGCACTGTGCAATCATCGCGAACAGCATTTCCTACCGCACTACGCAGTTCGCGTAGTGCTACGCGTAGCTCGCGTAGTGCGAAGTGCACTTCGCGTAGCTACGCGTAGCGCTACTACGCGAACTACGCCCAGGGTTACATGCACCACAAGTGGCGGAAAAAAGTTGCTTGTGCCCAGACAAGGTATCTATTTTCGTTCTTAGAGCCATTTTTGGAGAAAAGAAATGTCAGGTAGTGTAAAAATGTCTTTGAGAATATCAAAAGTTTCCATCGGGTTAAATATGAAATGAGAATGCCCTTGGTGTATGCTGAACAATTGGATGAAAGTACTTGGAGCTGGACCTCGGTATCTGGTGAGACCAGCCAGCAAGAACTTCCAGAAAGATCCAGTGAAAAACTAGTACTATTGAATATGTCCTGTGTTTGATTTAAAATATTTTCCGGAGATAAATAGGAGGTGATTTGTGTATGTATCTGCAAGTGTTCCACAAGACCGGATTACCTATGCAGGAGATCGTCTGTATGGATTAAAATATTTTGAGCATGATGAGGCAATACATTGAAGACATGTCTTGTTTACATGGATTATCCCGAGTCAACCAAGTTTTTCTAAACCAGAAAACTCTTATATTTTCACCCACAAAAAAGGGAAATGTGCACTAAAAGGAAGTCTTTAAAATGATTTGATGCAGTAAACAATTTAAATATTGGTACTTATTTCTCACTCTAAAATTAATATTTGCAGTTTTAACCAATTTGTAAATACAGTGAAACATTACATACTTAGGGGCAGATTTACATCCCTTGTGCCACATTTGCGTCATTTGTAACATGGGAAAAGTGATGCAAAAGTGGCGCAAGGGCCTTGTAAATCTGCCCCTTACTCTTTAGTCAAAAAAGAAAGGGGCCTGTACAGGCCATATCAATTAATTCAGTGTCCCATCACCGACAGTCTAACAATGCACAGATGCCAGACTGAGTCAATATATAGCCTTTTTTGTGCAGCCAGGCCACATGTGCGCATGTGTGCACACTAACTCCTATGTAAGCAAAGGAGAACCTATTACCCCTGCTGCACAGTGGCAGTCACAGTTGTCACTTTAAAGCATTTTACCAGAAGCTTACAGTTATCGAGATTGCATTTTGGTGCCTCACTCATGGCAGTGATCCAAAAACAAGGCAGTGAAAAATCAGAAAATCCAGGATCAGTGAGTGAGTCAGAACCCGCTTCTTAACACTGCCCACCGAAAGACTGAGAGCCAAATGGCCCTGTGGATCTTTATATGAAAGTGTTCATTCATTTCTTACAGCAAGACCTTCAGGATAAATAATTAAGGTGAGGGCAGGAACAAGCCTTCCAAATTTCCTCCAATAGGTATCAAAGATATTCGTATTACAACGGACAAGAACTAATTCCTCCATTTTAGTTCTAAGCTTGTTGTAGATGTCTGGATAACTTGGCATCGATTCTGTTCCTGAAGACTAGATATGGTTTGCGTTGATTGGTGTCTTCATCCAATCACTAGAATTTTCTTGTAGTCCCCATCTAGAGTTACTATGATATAGGTCCTACTCTGAGTGGGTTTTTTTTTTTGGGGGGGCGGGATTTTATATAGTGCGAACTCGACCTGAAGGTATCAGAGTGCTTTAAATGGGCACCAGTTGCATTACAGACAAACACATTAATTTTGTTAGGCACAGGGAGATTACATGATTTGCCCAGAATCACAGGATGTTGAGTGTCCCTGCCGAGACTCGAAACCAGGTCCCCAGCTTCGAGGTCGACCGCTCTAGCCATTAGGCAAAACACTAAGAGCCCCTTGCAGGCACAATCCACATACAATCTCCATGTAGAACGAATTCTCTTCTGCTCCCCGACACACTAAACCACCATTCAGCTCAGCCCAGTCCGCTTCACCCATGCTAGAATCTTCTGGTAACCGTCAAATAGGCTGGTCCACAGTGTAGGTTAGTGAGAAACTCAGGTTAGGACCTCCTAATTCAAAGGTCTAGGTGTTCAGAAGGCAGGCAGTCTGTCCAGGACCTCACTTCCATTTCCTCACTATTGTATATAATCCATTGAAGTCTGAATTGGAACAAGATGCTAGAATCAAATCTCAATTGGTTCAGCACAAAATCCACACACTAATAACATAGTCTTGGCCCTTCTGCAGCTGGTGTTGGGACTCGCTTGGGGTGGTTCCTGGGTGTTGTCCTTTGCCCTCTGGGCCTGTTGGTCAGCTGGTTGTTCAGTTGGGGGTTTCCTCCTTCCCGGCTTTGCCTGCTTGGCCCAGTGTTCGGTTGCCTTTGTGCCGGCTGTTGGATCTGGGGTGTGCGGTGGCTGGTCGCTGTTTGTGTTGTTCTGAGTGTGGCTCCTCTCTGGTGGCCGGTGGGTTTGTCTTCTCAGGAGCTGTTTTGTCTCCCTTGGATCGCCCCCCTGGGGTTATAGCTGGGGGTGTCGTCCTTGGTGTGTGTTGTTTGAGGTGGGGTCTTCCCTGGAGTGTCTGTTTGGTCTTTGGATTCCCCTGGTTTCATGGCCTTGGGGGTTTGCATCGCTCCACCCTTGGTCCTCTCAGGTTTTTGGGTCCTGGTCCAGTTCGGCCCGGTTCCGGGTCTAGTGGTGTCTGTCGCTTGGGGGTGTCTTTCTTTGGCTCGGTTGGGTCCCTGTTGTTGACCTCTTTTCCTGGTGGAGTGTTGTGCTTCGCTGGGTTCTGGCCTCTGGCTCTCCCCCTGTATTTTCCAGTCCTGGTGGGGTGTGAGTTTCTGGCTGCTTGGTCCTCCTGGTTGGTCTTCGGGCTGCTGGAGTTCTGGCACTCATCGGACCTGCTTTCTTCTGGCCATGGTTTTGACTGTGGATTTGTTGGGCAGGGTTCCGGTTGTTGTGTCCTGGTTTCCACTGCATTCTTTGTGTGTGCGTTGGCCTTGACCTGTTGTCCTGTCCCTGTGCCACGGCTCCCGCTTCTGCTCACGGTCTGGGGGCTTTGGTGGTCACACAATGTCGGCGCTGGTGGTTTGTACATGGATGTTCTTGCTGTGGAGTCTGGTCCTCCTCTGGGGTTTTCATCATCAAAAATCTTTATTGCGACAGTTTTTGTCATAAAAAGCATTGCAACATAAAATACAAGTTAACAATAAAAGATTTTTCAATTAGACATGAACGTACATTTTAAAAGTTATCAATTCATCAGAAAAACTGTTTAAAAATTGAATCATATAATTAAAACACTGGGGAACAGCGAATGTACATGATAAGAACATTAAAATAGGTTGGGGACCACGACTCAGAGGGAAACGGCCAATAGGTTATACAAATGTCAATATCACTTTTAATGGGAAGCAGCTAATTAAAACCATGACACATAGATTAAAACACCAGCAAAAATGGGTGATGCAAACATTTCAGATGAATGGACGGCACCAAGGCTCGGTGAAAGATAAACCATATAGATAGCGCCCCATAAAGAAGTCAAAGCAAAATCCTAATATATAAAATTTCAACATATCCAGAGACTATGGAGAAGTCATATCCTATCATTAGTGCCATTAATAGCCATCGAGAATTAATTAATGTGCAAATTGCAATGGGTATACAAGACCTAGACTCAGAAAAGACAATCTACTGGCATCCCAGACAGACAAATCGGATGCTGGAGTAGTTGGCATTTGACTTTACATGCTTAATTGCTCTAGTTTGCAATGTATTTTGATGTTATGCACCACATCCACCTTAGAAATTTAGCTAGGGGGATTGCGTAGCAGGGATCCGTCGACAAAATTCTCATGGCAACATTACTTTATCTGGTACCCAAATTCTTGCAAGTCTGTGCTAGCCAGACCTTACGGGGGGCTGCATAAGCAGGACAGACAAACAGAATATGAAGGTAAGTTTCTGCGTGCACAATGCAGATGGGGCACTTGTTATCTCTCAGTGGTGACCATTTTGCTGTAAAGGTTTTTAGGGGCAGGGTACCCACTCTAAATTGAAAGTAAAGTTTACAATCAAGGTGTTTTGTTATAATATCCCAATAGTGTTCAAAACGAGGACAGGGTTTTGTTGAAATGAAACTCCCAGTCAGTGTAGTGCTATCACTCGTTCGGATAATAATTTGCCCCACCGTTTTCCAGTATCTTTCCTTTATAGCTTCTTTAGATAAAGACTGCGTGCTAGATGGTTTATCCCACAGGTTAGACAAGCCCATAACCATCAGTGCGCCTTTGATGTCTCTGAGCCAGCCTTTTTTGTGGAAACGGTCTGCCTCAATAACATCCCTAAGACCACTTGCATAAGTGATCAGTTCAGGGGTGCTCTATATTCTGCGCCAGTATAATATGGGACGAAGCCTAGCTAAGTCAACCAGCGAATTCCTTCCTAGATCTTTGAGCAATGGGAGGGTAGAAGTGCTTTTGGGGAGACTAGTAAGTGTTCGTAAGAACCTATTTTCTGCAGATGCTAGCTCAGTCAGATTCTCAAACCCCCATAGATCCAACCCGTACAGAACTGAGCTCACCACCTTTGCATTATAGATCTGTAATGCAGGACTCACTGGTTTTGTCAGAGATGTTCTGAATTCATTGCTTGAGGGTCCCACCAATTGTCAGTGTTTTAATGCCATTGTTTCAATGTGGGGTCTCCATTTCATCTTTTTCTCCAAAGTAATGCCTAAATAGGTAAAGGCATCCACTTGCTCTAGAGGCACACCCTCCATGATAATTCTGCTCCTAAAAGATTGATGCTTTTTAAAAATCATAGGTTTAGTTTTGGTTGCATTAATCTTTCACCCTCTAAGCTTACAGAAGTCTTCAAATGATGTCAACGCACGCTGTAACCCGCTTGGTGTTTTTGAAATGATAGGCATGTCGTCGGCAAACATTAGGATTGGTACCTTGGAATCTGTGAGGGCCGGGGTATTGGTGGATATAAGAGATAAAAATTTGGCAATCTCATTAATAAAAAGGGAGAACAGCGTTCGGACCACAACGCACCCTTGGCGCACTCCCTTTTCAGTGGTGGTGGTGTCCTCTGAACTCTCTGGTGGCTGGATACGTCAGGTTGATGGGGGCTTGCTCCTTGGTCGGTGCTTCCTCCCTTCCTGGTTTGGTCTTTTCAGGCTTGGTTTTTCCTCCTCATGCACTTGCTCTCCGGTTTTCTGTCCTGGGTTTGGGTGCGGGTGTCTGGACTGTGTCTGTGTGGTCCTGTCCTTGACTGGTCCTCTCGCGGTGTACCTTGACCCCAGTCGTGAGCCCTTCCCGCCTTTTTTGGCCCGGTCTGCTGTGGGTCACCCCGGTTGTAGTGGGGTTGGTCCCGCTGTTGGCCCTGTCGATCTTCGTTTCCTGGTTGGGGCAGGTGGATTTTGGTTGTTCCACTGGTTCCCCTTGCCTCTCTTATGGGTTTTGGTTGTGCAAGTTTTCGCTGTTGTTGGGAGTTCCTTCGCTTGCCTGCTTTGGTATGCTTTCTGTCAGTTCTGCTGCCGTGTCTCTTGGTTGGCTTGAGTGGCGCTGGGTATTGTCGGCTTTGTGGCCCTGTGGGAGTCCTTTCTGGCCTTTCGTGCCCTGTGGGGTGCTTGGTCTGCTATGTTCCTCCTTGTGCCTGTGGTTCTAGTGGTGTGGTTGCTTCGGCTGCTGTTTCCCTTCTGGAATTTGGCCTTTGGACTTGGGGTCTCTGTGGTGTGCCTCCTTCTGGCCTTGGTTTGATTTTCCTTGCCTGGTGCCCTTCGTAGTGGTTTTCTGGGCTGGCTCCCTTCCGCTCTGCTGTTTTGGGGGTTGGGGGATCTGGGGGCCAGGGTGCATTGCTTGGCTTTTTTTCTGTGATGGGATCCCTCTTTTGTGCCTGTGGTGGCTTCTCCTTTCCGTTTGTCTCTGGGGTTGGTGTTTCCTTCTGTGGTGTTGGGTCCTGGTTCTTCCAGACCTTGGGTGTGTCCCTGTTGGTCTGTCCCTGGTTTTGCTGGTATTTCTGGCCTCTTTGGGTCTACTTCTATCTGTGGCCTCATCGTTGTCCTTCTGTTGATGGCTGTCTCTGGTGCTTCCTTGGAGGGGGCTCCTCCTCCGCTGTTGGTTCGGGTGCGTTCCCGGTGTGGGTTGGCCTCCCTCTGGGTTGCCTGGCATTGGTTGTCCTTTGCTGTGGTTGTGTGGCAGCGTCAAGGGCTTGCAGGTCTGCTCTTTTGTTCACCTGGGTCATCTCCTGCTTCTTCTGGGTGGTGCGGCCCTTTTTTGGTTGGGAGCTTTGCGGGCTGTGTTTTCCTGCCTGTTTTTTCCTGTGGTTCTCCCGTTGCTTCATTTGGGATGCTGCTTTCAGTGTGGTGTCCTGGGTGTTCTTTGGGGGTTCGGAAGGCTGGGTTCCTGGCTTTGGTATACTCCATATGTCATGAATGGGACGAGGACTGGAGGGACCTGAAAGTAATGCCCTATTACTTACCGGTAATCTTTAGTACTCCTGGTCCCATTATCCTCGTCCCATTCATGACTCTCCTCCCTCCCTCCCAGATGGCCAGCCTTCCTGTTGGTGGCTTGGTAGTTCAGGAAGAATGCTGGGTAAGTACTGGTTAAGCACTCCCAGTGGGAGGGGTTGGGGTAGGGGTCCCAGCATTCCTCTGTTTTTTTTTCTGTCTATCTCCCTATGTCATGAATGGGACAAGATCAACGGGACCAGGAGTAATGAAGATTACCGGTAAGTAATAGGGCATGCCACTCTCTAGCCTTAGTGGAACTTGTTGTATTCCACAATCCAACCACAGTAGTGATCACAGAAACCATTTTCCACTTCATGGATTTGGATGGTGCTAACAAATACCCCAAATTCAGCTCCATATGTCATAGCTGAGACTGTCTTCATTTTGTAGACCTGCATGATTGGGTATTCCACCAGAATATTGACAACAGAATATAATCAGCCAAAATATGGTGGCAAAAATACTGAGGACCAAATTATTGTGAAGGTAAGTTTATATAGGTAAGCATAGGTTTAGTATACTTAACTTCAAAGCTATGTACAATGAAAATATGTTTATCTTGAAGGTATATAGATGTGGAATTAAGAATAGTACATTCATACTTACCTATAAGCACTTACCTTCTTTTGGTCCTCAATATTTTTAGCAAATATTTTAGCTCAACGATATTTTTTCCTTGATATTTTGTCATACCACCCATGATTGCACTTAGCGAGTCGCTCTCAACTTTGTTCTTGCATCTCAAGCCAGTCTCCATGCCCTCCCTCAGGGAGCATATGGATTTTTCCCAATTATGCATGTACGTATTTACATCATGGGCCTAGAGCTTTTTTTTTGTTTTTACAATAACAACTTTTGAAACGGGCATTAGCCAGACTTCTTGAGGTTACCAAAAGTATATATAATATTCTTAGTTATAGGGGCTTTTAACTGGCCATTTTCATCTATTGATCGGCTGGTGTGTCATTCACATTTTGAATCCATCCACCACAGCATACAGCATGGGGCAATTGGTCAGCCCACTTCATTCATTGGCTGTCTGTCTGTCTGATAGCATTTTCCTTGTGCCGTTTCGCACTTCCGCTGCAGGAAACATCCCAGCTCCTTGGCTGTGTCACTCAGCCTGCATGTGTCTTCGTACGCGGGAGGGAGCAGGCTATAGCAGCAGTGGGTAACTTAAAAAGTGCCTATTTAAATTCAGAGGCTCTTCTTGTTTTTTTCTGCAATAAAAATGAAGAACTGCCATACGGCCTTGAGCTCCAGTGTAATTATTGCCTGTAGTTTTATTTTAGCACATGCATTAAAATAGTGTCTTGTGCATGTTTCATGGTTACTGTGTCGTTCTCACAGCTCATGTCTGCACAAGCAGCGTTGGCAATGGGTGCATCAAACAGCGACTAATTACGTGCAAATGAAGCGTCCTCACCTTCTCCACTTTAATGACATAAAAAGAAAAAAATGGACATATGGATTTGTCATTTAGAGCTAGCGACAGACTCTATGAAGGCTGCTGGGTAAGGGGCGGCGATCTTATCTCCTACTACTATAAAATGGTGTTTGAGAGTTGTTCTGCCAAGTTGTTTTCATTCCTCCGTCGGACCTTGAGACTCCATGTACTCCCTCTTCTACGAGGCCGACCACATCTCTTCTTTCCAAATTGTTTCATTGATTACAAATATACAAAACGCAGCCTGTCACCTGTTATTCAGCGCTTTTGTTTAGTGTCAACTTGTGTTTAAACTAGCTGGGCATTGTTATTTGTTTAAAACAATGTGTGCTTTGAATCAGTTAAAGAAAACGATACATAATTGCTGCAGTTAATACATCTCTGAGGGGAGTAGGCAGTGGCCATCTGACCTCCTTTCAGTGTATGTAGGCTGCATGTGCTGGACTTCCTAAAGACTCAGGACTTTCTTTTTTCACATTGTACTCAATAAACCTTTTCTTCACTGTATTTTTAGGTTGGGGCTACAAACAACCTTATCTTATCTTTCCTCTCTGGCAGAACGCAGCCGTCAGACTCCCCCCTTTCCTCTCGGATCCTACACCAACCACCTGCGGAGTCCCCCAGGGGTCCTCCTCAGCCCAACGCTCTTCAACGTCTACATGACTCCGCTCGCCCCCATCGTCAGAACCTACGGGCTCAACATTGTTTCATACGCAGACGACACCCAACTCATCCTCTCCCTATCCAACGAAGCCAACGCAGCCAAACACAACTTCCAAGAAGGCATGGAAGCTGTCGCCAAATGGATAAAAAGCAGCTGCCTACAACTCAACACCGACAAAACAGAAATACTCATCATGGGCCCACACCCCGACGCCTGGAACGACACCTGGTGGCCCCCCGCCCTCGGAAGCCCACCCACCCCCACGGACCACGCTCACAACCTTGTAATCATCCTAGACTCCGAGCTCAAAATGGACCGCCAGATCAACTCTGTCGCATCCTCCTGCTTCCACACCCTCCTACTCCTACGTAAGACCTTCAAATGGATCCCCCTCGAGCACAGAAAAACCGCCACCCACGCCATCGTCACCAGCAGACTCGACTACGGCAACGTACTCTACGCCAGAAAAAACAAAAACCTCACCCGCAAGCTACAAAACATCCAGAACGCCGCCGCAAGACTGGTCCTCAACCTACCCAAACACTGCCACATCTCCCAGCACCTGCGCACACTCCACTGGCTCCCCATCGAGGCTAGAATCACCTTCAAGATCCTCACCCACGCACACAAAGCCCTCCACAACACCGGACCAGTATACCTCAACAGCCGACTCAACTTCCATGCACCCCAAAGAACCCTACGATCAGCCCAGCTCTCCTACGCCGTGGTTCCCCGCGCCAGAAAGACCAGATCGGGAGGCCGCTCCTTCTCCTTCCTTGCGGCCAGAGCCTGGAACGCCCGACCGCTCCACCTCAGACAGACTACATCACTCCCCATCTTCACGAGAAACCTCAAAACTTGGCTCTTCGACAGGCCCCCTCCTTGATGGACTGGAACCTGCACCTCCCCTCCTCCCCAGCGCCTTGAGACCCTTACGGGTGAGTACTCGCGCTATACAAACCTGTGATTGATTGATTGATTGTCTAGCCAACTTCTCGTCTTCCTAGAAATCATACTAAAAACACATACTTATATACATACATACAAGGGCTTTGTAGCAACCTCCTACATCCATTGGTCTGTTAAGCTGTCATTCACATTTTACTTTCACTCGCGACTGCATGGGGCAATGGGTCAGCACACTATCTCCATTAGGTGCCTTGCATTGTGAGTGACGTCATTTTGCATGATCAGATAAACATAGCCATCTTAAGGAGAGCACACTTCATTGTCAGAGCTGGCTTGTACTGTTGGACTGCCCTTTATTTTGATGTTTTACTTCTTTCATGTTGCGTAGATTGGTAAACAAAAACAGGAGAAGGATAAAAAACAATAGCACAATTGTCCAGGCCAGACCTCTTGGCTTTGTCCATGCTTGTTTTCTCTTTGCCAAAAGAGAAGAGAAGCTACATAAAACATTGGCAAATTTGAATGGCAAGACCCATTGGCTTTGCAATTGTTGTTTGAATATTGTGAATACAATTGCTGAGCTCCAGGAATCAGAGACATAGCCTCTGCCAATCACTTAAATGTGCACATTATAAGTTATTGGGCACCTTACCCTACATGACAATCTGAGTCAAGTAAAATTATCATTTAAGTAATGTGTATATTTTAATGGACCTGGTGTCAAGGCGCTGAGGCTCAATTATTAAAATTATGTTATTAAGGCTATGAAAGTCAAAAAAGTTCTATTGCTTATGAATTGACAAGTAAAACTGATCCTAAAAATGTGTTTCAGGATTGGGATGTTCCACAGTAAACTATATACATACGGGATTTGAGATTTTTAGCAGTACATGTCCCAAATTAAGAATTTAGGAAGAATGTGCTGACCAGCCAGTCTGTTGCCTCTTCGCTCTTGGAGTGTGGCTTCATATGGCTTTCAGGTCATATTACATACAATTACATGCAGTAAAACATATTCCTGCTCCACTGCTGATTACTTACCTATATGTAATTGGTCTGGGGATGGGGTCAAGAGCAGATTCACTCTATCTATACCGAGACTAAAACAACAAAAATCCAATATATAGAATTTGAGATATTTAGGGGCTCATGACGATGTCGGGTGGACCTGCTCTGCGGTCCTGTCGGAGTCGTATCCGACGGACGCAGTTGGAGAACAGACTAGTATACATCATAATACGGCGGTCGGAGACATTGCGGATTAGTCGGTCAGAATTTCATCAGGGCCACGTCGGTCGGATGGTCATTCCACCAGACCTCGTAATCAAGCCCTTAATTTTTAAAAGAATAAATGCAATTAAGGTCTTGGAAGCAAGTAGCGCAAAAAAGGTTACTTAAGGTCATGCTGAACCGCAGCAAAGTCAAAGCTTGGGCCGACCTTGTGGAAGCGCAGGTCGGCTACAGAACTCACGCAGGCCTTGGTGAACAAAGTACCTTTCCTGGTCACAAGCAACGAGATACCTAGGTCTTCTCCACGCAGTGAAGGCGATGAGTCAGTTCTTAAAACGAGTGCCAGAGTCGTGAGGCATTGAGCGATGCATCAGTTTCTGCCACGCATTCGAGGGGATGAGTTGACCTCACCAAGCTGCAGTGGCAGCGATACGTTGTCTAATGCGTCGATATCAGGAGACAAAACGCTTGTTCTGATGTGCCAATTTTAATCCCCCAACTGGCTTGATGCACTGGTGCTGCTACCAGCAGACAGGAGATGCGCCAAAATCTGTGTTGAAGGTATATGGGCCACTTCCAGTGAGCCATGCACTGGGGAAGGGGTAGAGACTTTTATTTCCCTGAGTAGGAGGCAAGCCAACAAGCCCTTGGAGATCACTTGGAGTGACGGTAGAGTCTAGCTCTCCTTCAGCAGAGTCAGAGAGTAGCAGGCAGCAGGCCAACATAAGAGAAAAGCAGGCCTTCCAAGTTTGCAGTCCAAGGATGAATCCTTTAAGCAGAACATCAGTCCCTCTGACAGAGGTTTAGTTCAAGATACAGAAGTGTCTGATTTGATGGGGTCAGAGACCCAGTACATATACCCCAAAGTACCTATGATGGGGGGATGACTTCAAAGCAGCTCTCTGAAGTGCACAGGTTCCCCTTTCAGCCCAGTCCTGTCTGCCGGGCTATCTGTGCGGGTAATCAGTCCTTGTGTGGGGACAGAACACTTCCTCTCATCCATCCTGCCCAGGCAAGGCCATCAGAATGCAGATGTGTGTTGACGGGTACTCAGACACACCTTTCCTTCCTGTGTTGTGGCTGTCTAGAGGGAATGCACAAAGTGTAGCTGTCACCCACCCCAGATGTGTATTGAAGACAGGCTGTCAGACATACAGAGCAGTAAGTGCAGAGAAATGTCCACTTTCTAGAGTGGCATTTCTAAAATAGTAATGTTAAATTCAAAGTCACCAGTAAGGAGGATTTATCATTACCATTCCAAGTATATGAAACATGAAAAAGTTACTACTCTCTGATCACGTATTACAGCTTAAAAGTGTATTAAGGAATTCCCAATACTAAAACATGCGAAAGTGGCAAGGTTATGTTTCTGCGCTAAATTGCGTGGACCAAAATATCTTGTAAAACACCAATCCTCATAGGTGCCCTAAGGACAGAAGGTAGCCACAAAATCCTTTGTTTGGGAAGCAAAGCCCACTTAACAAATTAAAAAACACCTGAGTACCAAAGTTCAAAAACTGTTCTTCAGTCTTGGCAATTCCAAAGTATGTAATGTTCTTTTATTCAGTTCAGAATACATCCAAACAGGTCCAGAAAATCGCAGTAGCCAACACGTGTTTTGTCGCTGTGGTCTTAGTCACCACCGACTTCCTCAGGGCTACCAGTTAACAAAATACCATCCATAGCCAAAACACATAGCAAGTACAGACATCTATCACCATTTCATTGGAAGCATAGAGCAGTGGGAAAGGGGGCAGCCAAACGTAAAAAGAGGCATACAAACAAGATAGTGGAGCAGGAACATATCATTGAGAAGAGTCAGTCCTCTGATGTGAAAGTTGTTAACCTTTCTAGCAAGGTTTCAATGCAGGATATGATTTCTTTGTTACAAAAAGGGATGAGTTTTTGTCCAACTTTTATGATATTATTGACATTTACATAAACATTTACAAGTTTGTAAGACTGCTTAAACTGAGGACGTTTTTTGCATTGAACCCACAGAGTAATAAACATTGTGCACAGGAGAATGTGTTTGAGGATAAACTATACAAGATGTACATGACATGACAATTCTTCTGTCCATAACAGACTGAGATGAAGATCCTGTATCTATACAGAGGGTGCATGATGATCTCAATTTATGTACAAATTTAAGTGAGGACAATGGATTGAAATATAAATCCAGATGGCAGTTGTCTAGTGGGTACAACATAGACCTATTTTGCAAATCTGTGACAAGAGATTTGAATAACTGGGAACATGGTTCATAGTTTAGATGTAGAGGATACAGTGTGAACAACCTAACAATTGGGGAATGTGTAGCTATGAAGCAATTACTTCAGGATCAAGACCTGATTATCTGAGAGGCAGACAATTGAGGGAATATGGAGATGATGAACAAGAAAGGCTACGATAATGAGGTATACACCCAACTAGACAATCCCTCCTGTTATCTCAAACTAGGAGATAATCCCACCTTTGAGATATCCAAACAGATCAATACAAGTTTAAAAAGCTGGCACAACATGGGATTATTAAGTGATGATGAATACTATTATATGCTAATAGACCACCGCAGATGCCCATGTATGTATACTTTGCCTCAAATGCACAATGATTTCCCCATTCCTCCTGGTAGGCCAATAATAGCTTGTATTGGGGGACCAACAGAAAGGCTATCAGAGTTTTTGGACAGCTTCTTACGAACATTTGTTTCTAACCTCCCCTCATACATACGAGATAACAGACATGTCTTGAATCCTCTGACCGATGTGATGTGGGAACCTGGTATGACCTTGGTTACTATGAACATAATATATCTGTATACTAACATCTTGCATGAAGATGGAGTTGATGCCTTACGGCACTTTGTTAATAAGAGACCGGTTGGAATTTTTGAACATTCAGAGATGCTTATTGCAATGGCACCATTGTTACTTGAGAATAATGGGTTTCTTTTAAATGATGAGTGGTACAAGCTGTTGTGCGGGACAGTTATGGGCTCCAGGTTTGTGCCTTTCTTTGCCAATCTTTTTAAGGGTTGGTTTGAGGAGGTGCACATCTCCGGCCCTAGGGATGCAAAATGGACAGACAATGTATATTATTGGGGGCGTTATATTGACAACTGCCTCATGATCTGGATGGGCGTTCGGACAGAGTTGGAGCAGTTTCTTTGTGTATTTGAGCACAAACTTGCATAACATGGCATTTACTTTTGAATCTAGTAAGGAACTTATTGGGTTTTTTGGGATTTGGAATTGTATATATGTGATAATATGAGCCACAGTAGGATGTTCAGGAAGAAAACCTCATGTAACTGTTTACTCCATGCCTCTAGCTCACATCCAAAATGCCACATAGTCTCTATTCCATTTGCTGAAATGCTAAGAGCAAGACGTAATTGTAGTCAGTACTTGGAATTTGAACGAATCCTTTATGACATTGAAGAGAGATTTCAGGTACGGAGGTATGATGAGCAAGTGATTGCCGATGCAAGTAAAAGGGCACACAGATTGAATTGGGTTGACACACTTGTTGAGACCAAATGCAATGCTAGAAAACAGACCTCGCTTGTCAGGGCGGTTACTTTTTTTCATACCTCATCTAATAAGGTGTTTAATAATCTTGTCAGACACTGGCACCTGTTGATTTCTGATAAAAAATGAATGACTATGTCTTACAGGACGCCCGAGTGTGACATATCGTAGAGGTAGATCCATAAGAAAAGTAATTTCTCTGGGTTATTCCATCAAGAACACTAAGGATACATGACTGAATTTATCTTCTACAAATCATGTGACAGCACTATTCAACTGCATATTTACTGTGGTACTTGCTATGTTGTTTATGTACTGATTTGTAAATGAGAGAGAATATATGTAGGAAGTATGATTAGACCCTTGTGGGTAAGGATCAGTGAATATTTTGAAGCAATGAATCAACAAGATGTGAGGTACCCAATAGCACTGCATGCGAAAGATTGTGAGGCTCCGGACTTACACTTGAGCTTTAGCTTTCATGGTATTGATGGCATTCAAAAAGATGTAAGAGAGGGTAACCATGAATTGAGGTTACGCCAATGTGAAGCAAAATGGGTAATGTGATTGCATTCTATGGAACTGGGTCTCAATATTGATCATGAGATGCTATATTTTCTGGGTATTTGCCCAATGGTGACTTAGTTTCCATGAATGTTATTTCATCTTTTGGGCATCATAAGGTACTTCTATCTAATAGGGTGTTTGCATGATTCATTGATGTCCATATTACACTTACCTACTATTGAACCATGTGCCTGCTGGACAGTGAGGCACATCTTGGATGAATGGTGAGATGTGATCTATGATTGAGGACATACTTGGGATGGGATGTCTATTTTGGTTAATTTATTAACAAGGGTAACATTTAAATTTACTTTGATTTTGGACTTTTTCGATATAGACTGTGTAGTGTTTGAATTTTGACTCATTTTTATATAGATACAGTGGGATTGAGCTCAATGTGTTGTCGGCACACACTTGACTTTTGCACCCTAGATAACATTGACACTGATTGAGCCTGATTAGTTTTGTGATATACCTGACGGACCATGAGCTATATAGATAAGGACAGCTTAAGAAAGGATTGCTTTCTGTGTTAAAATTTGACATAAATGACGTGTTTTGTGATGGCCGATGCGTATGCACTGGTTTACTGCTTGGTGTACACACATAGGCAGCAGGCCAATGGTTGCCAGCATAACATTGTGGTGAGTTTCAGGAGGTGTATATATAAATATATATATATATATATATATATATATATATATATATATATATATATGTTCCAACATGGTGCTCAAACTAAACGCTGATCAATACTCATGCAGACTGGAGTACTCTCCTTTTTATATAACAGTTATAGAATGTTATGTGAGACTTAGTGTATTTTTGAATGATGGTGATGTGCATGGGGTGCCCATATAGTGCAGAACACCATAAGAATGGACTGTTATTGTGATAAAAGACATACACAATATGTTTTAAAATGGCCGCGGCATAAGCACCGATTTACTGTTTGGTGCTTCACACATGTAGGCAGCAGGCGATTGGGCACCAGGACAATAATGGGGCTGGAATCAGGAGGTATATAGAGGCGTTCCAACATGACACTGAAACTGAACGCTAAAGGATACACGTGCAGAGTGGAGTACTCTCCTGAATACATCACAGTAAAAATATGCGAAGCGACACTTCCCGTATGTTTGAACGTTGAGGGTGTGTTCGGGGTGCAAATGGTGACATGTGTTTGGTCTTGCGTTTACATGCCAGCCTAAGGTTGTGTTCTCACAGTAATGACATGTCTGGTGGGGGTGATTTCGCTCTACTATATGTAGCAGTCTCAAGAACGAGACCTCTAATACTGTTGTGACTTTATACAAGATGCAAATGGTGATGTGTGGGTGGCGGTGTTTGGCATATTGTGCTCCATTTGCTTTTTTGTTTACAAGTTAGGCTGAGTTTGCTTTGAATTGGTGAGGTTATGCCCGATGACGGTGATTTCACTCGGATAGATGGAGCGGTCTTGTGAACGAGACTTTTACTTTGAAGTGTCATAATGGGACAGACGTTATACTATGACTGTAGGCTGATGGCCATATGATTACAGGTGCTATTGTTTTTTTCATATAAATATTACTCTCATAAATGGATACTTCATAGACGAGACATATTGAGTCTACAGCACTGGATAGGTAAGATATAATAGTTTGGATATGAATTTAAAGCGAAAGTTTATCTAAAAGGGACACAGGATACACTAACTTCAGTTTTAAATTTTGCATTGCAGAATGGTTTTTCCTATATACATGAATGCTAATTATGACCGTTAGGAAACCAGTAACTATTACAAAGAGTCTTAGGTGAGAATATTGAGTGGCTTCAACACTGGCAAGGGTCAACATGATACAAAGAGGCATTACATCTTTTGTCTTAAACCGTTTTAACCATTTTACTACAATACGGAAGCTCTTTTCCAAGGACATATTGCACTTTTGGGTATTTCTTGTTCTTGGTTGCACGGTGGTGACCTGATTATAGCCAAGGTACTTTGTGTGCATCCTGTACATTTGTTTGCGGTTTTTGCGTTTGTCTTTGCCTTAATTTTCCTTGAAATTGTAAGTGCGTGATATACACACCAAACTTGGAGATAGCACCAATTTCATTGTATCATTAGGAATACTTAAGTTGGATGAAACTAATGGTGTCCCACAGCTCGATGCCGCCAATGATAATTGTGATGGATGTCTGTGTTTACTATGTGTTTTGGTTATGGATGGTATATTTTGTTTATTTGTAGCCCTCAGGAAGTCAGTGGTGACTAAGACCAAAGAGATGAAACACGAGTTGGCTACTGTGATTTTCTGGACCTGTTCAGATACATTATGAACTGAATTAAAGAACTTTGCATACTTTGGAATTTCCAAGACTGAAGAAACGGTTTTGAACTTTGGTGCTCAGGACTTTTTTCATCTTCAATTCCTACTGCTAGCCTATTGGAGGAGTGAAAAACGAAATAGGCTGTTTGTCACTACCAACACGTGCAAAACATTAAAAGTACATGTCCTACCTTTTACTTACATAGCACCCTGCCCTTAGGGTTACTTAGGGCCTACCTTAGGGGTGACTTATATGTAATGAATGGAGAGTTTAAGGCTTGGCAAGTAGTGTTAAATGCCAAGTCGAAGGGGCAGTAAATTGAACACACAGGCACTGCAATGGCAGACCTGAGACAGGTTTGAAAGTCTCTTTTGAGACTTCACAGCTGTTAATCCCTACCTGGTCACACGAGAGATAAGTGTGGAATATAGTTGCTGCAGAACTAGATTTATGGACTTTCTACATGTCCTATTTGGATTTGTGATATTGCATTTCCCCAATTGCTTAAAGGAGTATGTTAATGGGGCACGCTGGGCACAAACTGAAATAAAATAGTGCCTCTTTCCCCCATGGGTCTTCTCTGCTGGGTTCCGACTAGGGATTAAGCGCACTCACGAAGGAGAAGGCCAGCAAGAATTGGGAACTAACGAACTAACTGCTGACTGCTGGTTTCTGTAGTTATAATTACATTATGCGCACACTTAAGCGCAAGCCTCTCGGAGTCAACACAGCCTCTTCAAACCATTGCACTCCAATCCCGAGACAACGTCAAAAGGGCATTTTTGGAGAAACCACTCATGAAGGTACGTGCATTGAGGCATGCACAGCAGAGAATGGACACTAAAGTGAAGCAAATCTTGGTAGCTGGGTGCCTTGAGGCCCCAGCCACTCAGACAGAGAGAGAAAGCGGGTCAGAAATGGGGAATAGCAAAGATATCGCGCACGGAGAGAGTGCAGAAAATGAAGAGAACAATTTATTGGAAGACTGCCTGAAATTGATTACAGCAGAGTCTTTTTCTAAATTGTACATAGCTCCGGCAGCTTTAAGCGCCAGTGATCAGGTACAAACTCAGCCGATGCTACAGCCTGCCTCAATTCTACCTCAGCCGCAGGAACAATCTCCAAAAGCAGAAAGTGGGTCAGCAACCAATAGCAGTATAACATTAGTATCAGCTGGTGAGAAAGCTCCTCCTCCCCAAGATGCACAACAACATCTACATGACCTGCAATTTGGCCAAACAGTGAAAAACATGTTTGAGCTCATCCTTTGTGAGATAAAAGAGCTCCGCTTAATGCAATCTCAGGAAATTGCCTCCCTTCATGCAAGATTGTCAAATATTGAGGAAACTATGAGTAAACTTCTGGAGCGAATGACAGAGGCCGAGGAGAGGGTCTCTGTTTTGGAGGACAAAACTGAGACTTTCCAACAGGAGCTTGCGCAGATAAAACGAAGTAAAGACACTTTCCAGAACAAGCTTCAAGATCTAGAGAACTATAATAGATGCTCAAATCTTCGCTTGGTGGGAGTTTCAGAACTGGTTGAGGGACCCCAAGTGCAGAATTGGGTAGAATCCCTACTGAAAGAGGCTATTCCAGAGCTAACAGGGGATTTAACGATTACAAGGGCACATAGGGTACCCTCTCAGCGTTTCCCTAATTCAAAATATTAATATATATATCAATATTGGTTAACTTTGCCGACTATCGAGTACGTGAGAAAATATTAACTAAAGCCATTGAAAAAAGATCTTTTATGACGCAAATGGTTCCTCAATTCAAGATTTTTTTCAGATATGACAGCAGTGGCTGCAAAAAAAAAATAGACTTTGTGCGGATGATTGACTCTGTTAAAACAAAGGGCGGTATTGTGACTATTGTGCAGCAATCCAAGTTGAAAGTTCTTGCAAATGGGAAATTTCATATAATCGATGATGTAGGTAAAGCGCACGAACTTCTGCAGCAAATGTCTAGTTCACTGTAAAACCGGAATATGCTGGCAAAGTTATGATGTCTGTAGACTAATGTGGCACATTTTAGGGGTAAGGGGTTTTTGGTTTTTGGTTTCTGGTTTGACCAAGAGGTCCCAATAGAGTAGTACGGGGGGTGGTCAGGAGCTGGAAGACCTAGTGTCTTCTTGCTGACCAGGCGCACACAACCACAGGTGCAGAGCCATGGCAACTAAGGCATTTAGTGGGATTTGGGCGAAGGTGTGGGATATTCTCCCAAGGGACACAAGGGGGAGGGATTGGGTGGGTGAGCTGGGTGGGTGAGCTGGGTGGGAACAGGGCAGGGCACTGGGTGTTCATATGGGTAAAAAAATGGAGAGTGCATCTTTATGTCTTGACAAAAGTAAATAGGTCTGTAAGAGAAGAGCAAACATTTGAGGTAGTAGGCACCAGGAGGTGCTTTCCCCTTCAAATATAATTTCATAGAAATAGGTGTTTATAAATGTCATGCCTTCAATCTGCACAAGCACTTTAGGCATCCAGTGTACCTCTGTATTCACAGAGGTACATGGAAAGAGATATACGTAACTATGTGGTGATATTGTACAAAATGGGTTCAGATCTTTCTATATCCTGGCTCAGAATATACTCTATACTCAGTGCATGTATGTGCAGCATTATCTATGCACTGTGCACTCTGAGCTTTTCATTTTGCATTTTATCTTGCATAGGCACTTTAATAAGGAGTAAAAATGCTGTCAAGTCTGGTTTTAGTTGTATGTATAAGTATATATGTGCAATATTACCTATGCACTCTGCACTTTGCAGTTTGCGTTTTACACTTTGCACTTTATTTTTGCATAGGCCCTTTAATAAGGAGTAAAAAGATGTAAACATTTTTTTCCAAAAATGTACTTTATATTAGCCAGAACTGCCACACTATTAGGTTATTATGATTGCTTATGATAAAATTGCTGATGTAGGATGTGTATCCCATTCTTTTGTACACTTAAACGGGTCTGGGGTAGGGGAGTGCTGTAAGGAAGGGTTATCTATAATGATTGCACAGCACACTTTAAAAAATGGATGGAGAGGTGGGATGATTAGCAGGCACATTCACTTTTTAAATGTATAAAGATTCCATCTGCATTGTCTCTTTAAATGCGAATGGCTTCAACAATAGGATTAAAGCTCGGGCCATAGATGAATGGATACGAGGCCACATTCCCGTAATCGTGTTAATTCAAGAGACGCACTATACGGGAAAAATTGAGTCTAAACACAGAGGGGCCGATTCCGATCTCGGTCGGAGGCGCACCCAATACTATTCGGTCGGGAAAAAAGCCATGCGAAAGCCAGTTTCCCGACCGATCCGTACAGCACACCGAACGAGCAAGTACGATGCGCACAACAGCAAAAATTCCGGCCGAGCCGTACTCACCCAAACCAGGTCCTGTTCTCCGACCGAGGCGAATCCGGAAACGCCGAATCGAGTCGCACGGAAGGGAAAATGCAGCCCCGTCCGGCCGGACAAGTACGATGCGCTTTCCGTACGCGCCGAACCCGTCGCTACGCACGGCACGTCAAAGCATCCGGGAGAGGCGCACATAAGCTCCGAATCGCGCCACAACACGATCCACGGCTACGAGACGAACACAGCACAGACGAGGACGACGCGAAGCGACGAGGACGAAGCGAAGCGACGAGGACGAAGCCAAGCGACGAGGACGACGCGAAGCAACGAGAAGGACGAACGACACGAACCAACCATGAATCCCTTCGTCCCGATCATACCAATATTCTACATCTACTACCGGAACAGGCACGGACGCGTACGGCGCAGAAGGTAAGTCAGACACCAACCACAAAACACATACAACACGTACACGACACATCACACACATACACGGGGAATCTGAATATACTTGCAACAGCAGCACCATAGGGGCGGGATGCCCATCACCAATGCCACATATGCACACAGGGGCCTGAATGCGCGCCACCACCCCAACCCAGGGGGGCTGGATGCCAACCACCACAACCACCCTTAGCCAGGGGGGTGCCAAATGCCCACCACCACTACCACCCTTAGCCAGGGGGCAGGATGCCCACCACTACTACCACCCTCACCCAGGGGGGCAGGATGCCCACCACTACTACCACCCTTAGCCAGGGGGCTGGATGCCTACCACTACTACCACCCTTAGCCAGGGGGCAGGATGCCTACCACTACTACCACCCTCACCCAGGGGGGCAGGATGCCCACCACTACTACCACCCTCACCCAGGGGGGCAGGATGCCCACCACTACTACCACCCTTAGCCAGGGGGCAGGATGCCCACCACTACTACCACCCTCACCCAGGGGGGGCAGGATGCCCACCACTACTACCACCCTTAGCCAGGGGGCAGGATGCCTACCACTACTACCACCCTTAGCCAGGGGGCAGGATGCCCACCACTACTACCACCCTCACCCAGGGGGGCAGGATGCCCACCACTACTACCACCCTCACCCAGGGGGGCAGGATGCCCACCACTACTACCACCCTTAGCCAGGGGGCAGGATGCCCACCACTACTACCACCCTCACCCAGGGGGGCAGGATGCCCACCACTACTACCACCCTCACCCAGGGGGGCAGGATGCCCACCACTACTACCACCCTTAGCCAGGGGGGCAGGATGCCCACCACTACTACCACCCTCACCCAGGGGGGCAGGATGCCCACCACTACTACCACCCTCACCCAGGGGGGCAGGATGCCCACCACTACTACCACCCTTAGCCAGGGGGCAGGATGCCCACCACTACTACCACCCTCACCCAGGGGGGCAGGATGCCCACCACTACTACCACCCTTAGCCAGGGGGGCTGGATGCCTACCACTACTACCACCCTTAGCCAGGGGGCAGGATGCCCACCACTACTACCACCCTCACCCAGGGGGGCAGGATGCCCACCACTACTACCACCCTTAGCCAGGGGGCAGGATGCCCACCACTACTACCACCCTTAGCCAGGGGGCTGGATGCCTACCACTACTACCACCCTTAGCCAGGGGGGCAGGATGCCCACCACTACTACCACCCTCACCCAGGGGGGCAGGATGCCCACCACTACTACCACCCTTAGCCAGGGGGCAGGATGCCCACCACTACTACCACCCTCACCCAGGGGGGCAGGATGCCCACCACTACTACCACCCTTAGCCAGGGGGCTGGATGCCTACCACTACTACCACCCTTAGCCAGGGGGCAGGATGCCCACCACTACTACCACCCTCACCCAGGGGGGCAGGATGCCCACCACTACTACCACCCTTAGCCAGGGGGCAGGATGCCCACCACTACTACCACCCTTAGCCAGGGGGCTGGATGCCTACCACTACTACCACCCTTAGCCAGGGGGCAGGATGCCTACCACTACTACCACCCTTAGCCAGGGGGCTGGATGCCTACCACTACTACCACCCTTAGCCAGGGGGCTGGATGCCTACCACTACTACCACCCTTAGCCAGGGGGCTGGATGCCTACCACTACTACCACCCTTAGCCAGGGGGCAGGATGCCTACCACTACTACCACCCTCACCCAGGGGGGCAGGATGCCCACCACTACTACCACCCTTAGCCAGGGGGCAGGAAGCCTACCACTACTACCACCCTTAGCCAGGGGGGCTGGATGCCTACCACTACTACCACCCTTAGCCAGGGGGGCAGGATGCCCACCACTACTACCACCCTCACCCAGGGGGGCAGGATGCCCACCACTACTACCACCCTCACCCAGGGGGGCAGGATGCCCACCACTACTACCACCCTTAGCCAGGGGGGCAGGATGCCCACCACTACTACCACCCTTAGCCAGGGGGGCAGGATGCCCACCACTACTACCACCCTTAGCCAGGGGGCTGGATGCCTACCACTACTACCACCCTTAGCCAGGGGGCAGGATGCCCACCACTACTACCACCCTCACCCAGGGGGGCAGGATGCCCACCACTACTACCACCCTTAGCCAGGGGGCAGGATGCCCACCACTACTACCACCCTCACCCAGGGGGGCAGGATGCCCACCACTACTACCACCCTTAGCCAGGGGGCTGGATGCCTACCACTACTACCACCCTTAGCCAGGGGGCAGGATGCCCACCACTACTACCACCCTCACCCAGGGGGGCAGGATGCCCACCACTACTACCACCCTTAGCCAGGGGGCAGGATGCCCACCACTACTACCACCCTTAGCCAGGGGGCTGGATGCCTACCACTACTACCACCCTTAGCCAGGGGGCAGGATGCCTACCACTACTACCACCCTTAGCCAGGGGGCTGGATGCCTACCACTACTACCACCCTTAGCCAGGGGGCTGGATGCCTACCACTACTACCACCCTTAGCCAGGGGGCTGGATGCCTACCACTACTACCACCCTTAGCCAGGGGGCAGGATGCCTACCACTACTACCACCCTCACCCAGGGGGGCAGGATGCCCACCACTACTACCACCCTTAGCCAGGGGGCAGGAAGCCTACCACTACTACCACCCTTAGCCAGGGGGCTGGATGCCTACCACTACTACCACCCTTAGCCAGGGGGGCAGGATGCCTACCACTACTACCACCCCCACTCATAGGATGGACAATGCATGACACAACAAGCACACCACAACCTAGGGAATGCAAGATTAAGACATCCCCCCACCACCATGACAAGCGTGTGAGCAGGCTGTGTCAAATGCCTACAACACCGAACATGACATTGAACATACAATGTGACCCCCTAGCACATGTGCCACACATATATGTGTGTGGCACCCACAATGCAAGCAGCCCATGACCATTGTGGCAATGGGGCCTAAACCCCCATCATCACAGTGACCAAAAGGCAAGTGTGGGGTCCATAGCTGAAGCACATTTTGACCATTGTGGCAATGGGGTCTAAACCCCCATCATCACAGTGACCAAAAGGCAAGTGTGGGGTCCATAGCTGAAGCACATTTTGACCATTGTGGCAATGGGGTCTAAACCCCCATCATCACAGTGACCAAAAGGTAAGTGTGGGGTCCATAGCTGAAGCACATTTTGACCATTGTGGCAATGGGGTCTAAACCCCCATCATCACAGTGACCAAAAGGTAAGTGTGGGGTCCATAGCTGAAGCACATTTTGACCATTGTGGCAATGGGGTCTACACCCTCATCATCACAGTGACCAAAAGGTAATTGTTAACAAAGAAAGAGCTGCAACTGCCAAACTGCATGGATCATTCCTGGTCACAGAACCAAAAACTCATCTGTGGCAAAGTAGTGTATGTGTCCCATTGCAACATAAATTGGGGGAGCCAAATACTGCAGTGCAAATGAAACATTCCTTTGGCCATGTGCAGACAAACAACACCCATGGGGGCTGAGACCGTCAACAGTCATCAATGACACAATGACAGAAGTGACCATCAGAATGCAGAACCACATATTTGCACCAATGGGCACACAAATGCAGATACCCTGTGGAGACAGCAGATGTGAGGTGAACAGATACCATACCATGGCAGCAATGGGACACACAAACCATGATCACTGTGCTGACCGATGACCTAGGAGTCCCAGGGACAGCAGGGGAAACACACCAAACAACATACAGCCAATGGCACACCCAAGATATGCCAATGCAGTGGTGCAGATGCACAAACACAAACAGGCAGACCAACACTGTCATCATACACAGCAGGTGAGGGGTGGGGGTGCCAGTGTCCCCAGGCAACAACACAACACATGAGGAGAGCTGAATACCAATCATACAGATGTGCATACACTGCCACACTAAGCTAACTCATGGATCCAAATCCCCTATGTGGGCAAGCAGGCATTGACAGGTGAGAGGGAGCACAAAACACACATGTCACACAGGCACGTAGGAACAACAACTGACACAGCAAGTCACAGACACACCACAGCACCACCCCCAGGGCCCCCACAATGTGGTGACCCTGGGCTGAAGAAAAATACCACTGTGATGACAAAGCTAAATGTCGTTCACACTGTGAACCACAGTCAGGTGTCCTGAGCAACTAACTACCATCACACCTACACAAGCACAAATCAATCAGCATGGCCAGTAAGCCAAGGCCAACATGGAGGCAGGGGACTAGCCGGGCAACAACTCTCATCTGCACACACTCAACACCACACCCCTCGACCTCCAACAATGTGCAGCAGTGAAGTACACATGCACTGGTGACATTGCACATGCACCCATGACTATTCCAGGGTGGTGGGTGGGAACCAAGGTGTAGAAACACATCACACATGGACACTCAACAAGACTCCTGAATGTCTGACACACTGCACACTACTCTGTACATGGACATGACGGCAATACCACACCGACCAATGGGATCCCAGCCACAGTCACACACCAATGAAGAAGCCAAGGTCACCCACAAAGAACACACATAGACAACAACCAACATTGCAGCCCGGACCCTAAGGAGTGCCAGCAGTCACACACACAACGTGTCACAATCACTGAAAGATAACACAAACTGGAAATCACATGACAGGGGCAAACAACAAGTGCCAAAGGGAAACCTGACTGTGACCCATCTGCGTCAGCACACAAACTCTGCCCTGACAGCAAACACACCTATGGGTGACACCCTGATGACCAGTAATGTGCCATGCACCCACATCACAGAGAACACAGGGAGAAGACTTTGGGGGAACATAGCTCAAGTCAGCAAGCATCACAAACAGGTACAACACTAGGGATCACAGCATGCGCAGATGAATGGAAGTGAACACACAGACATGCACATACAACACACACCTTGGGCGCAGGCAATGTCACACGTGTACACACTGCCATGAGGGGACTCCACTCCTGTGTGAGGAAAGCTGTGCCATATGTTGCCTCAGTAGGGCCCCATCATGTCAGCTGAGCACTTGGTCACACAATCAACAATTAGCACCAAATGAGGGCTCCCATCACATCAGCCTGGTCATGGATGTGCCAACGGAATCATCAGCACAGATCCAACACACTTGTATAGCAATGTTGCACTGACTACACGGATGAGTCCCTCCCCATTGATGCCCAAACCTGCATGTCCACTGGAGATGGCAACACGGTCAGGGAAGTAGACAAATGCAACGATGGCAGGCACAACAGATGTGCAGGGGTGGAAGCCACAGATATGAAATTGCCAATGTAAGTAGGAAACCCATTGCCAAATACTGAACACATGACACCCTCAGATGCTGCTATTGATGACATGGATACACCACATGATAGGACACATTCCCCCTGGACCACATGGGTTCCTGCACAGTAACACTTCATAATCATGAGACCAGATATCACCATCACTGCAGCAAGGGCATGGTTAGCTGCACCAACAACATGTACATCTGAAGCATGAGCACTAGAGAAAAGAAAGTTGCTTTATTCAGCATATGTGTTGAGGCCAAACGAAGTCCTGAAAAAGAGCAAAGGCCAATGGCCAGTCCATTGTCAAAGTTCAAACAGGGTGACACTGGCAGATGTCACCCTACGCATGCCTGCACAATACCAGGGACAATCCACTAGGAGGGGCAACCGGGGGGCAGGCCAGGCACCGCAGGGACAGGATCAGGGCTCACCAGGGGGAGTCAGGGAAGGGGTGGTGGGTGCAGGAGAGCCACTGACAACTGCAGTGGAGGTGTCTGACATGGTGTGTGCCGGCACAACTGGGGGGCATGACACAGATGTCGTGGGTGCCGGCACAACTGCAGTGGACCCTGCAGATGGGGTGGACAGGTCCGCCACTGCAGTGCCCAAGTCAGACAGGGCGGTAGTGGACTCCACTGCAGTGCCTACCTCCAGGGGAGGAGAATGGGGAACAGGCAAGGTGGGTTGGACAGAGGGGGGGACACCCTCACCACATCAGTGGCACAGACAAGCGCAGCGGGGGGTGTGGTGCTGGGAGAGCAAGTGGCAGGGGGAGAAGGCCGGAGCATCTTGGGGATGGTATATCTGTGGGTGGGGGAACCTGGGGCAGGGTGTGGTGGGGGCACCTGTGCAGTGGGGGCCTGAGGGATGGAGGACGGAGACCTTGTGCCTGAGCTGCAGGGTGGTGGCGGGGTCTTGCTCTTAGCACTCCGGGGGGACTTGCGGGTGGGGGCCTCAGTCCGTCTGCGCCTGGGGGAGGGTGTCCGGGGGCGAGGGGCACTCTGCTCCGTGTGGGTGGGCTTCCTCTTCCCCCGGGATGCTGGAGCAGCTTCATCGGTGGGGAAGAGGCCGAGGTCACAGAGGAAGAGCTGCTGTGACTTTGGGGTTGCAGGTGAGGCAAGGGAGGGTGCTTTGGAGGGAGAGGGAACTGAGGACTGCGCAGTGCATGTGGATGCGTGTGTGTGTTCCAGGGCCCCATCCCCTGTGAGTCTGGCTTCAGTCCCCTGAATGTGCGTGCGTGTGCGTTTTGTCATTGGCGTGTGTGTCAGTGTGCTGGATGTGTGTGTGCTGGTGTGTGCCTGTGCCAGTGTGTGTGTGCCTGGGATGGGTAAGGTGCTGGGGAGTGTGGATGGAGCAGAGGCAGGAGGGGTGAGGGACCGTTTGAGGAGGGACACTGCTGCCGTCAGGGAGGAGTCCATGGACCTATTGCCCCTCTGTAGGTCAGACATGCCCGATGAGATGCCCTCCATGAACGACACCAGCTGAGTCAACAGCGCGGTGTGCGCATGGAGGACACTCAGCATGGCTGTCTGCCCTACATGGAGCTGGCGAAGGAGGTACACAGACTCCTCACTCAGGGCAGCAGGGGACACAGGGGCAGGGGGTGCGGTGCCTGGCCCAAAGGAGACACGCTCCCGGACATGGGAGCCTCCACGGACCTGGGGAATGGGAGCCGATGGGAGGGCGGTGGTGGTGCTGGTGGTGGCGGGGACAGCAACACTAGCTGGGGTGTGGTGGCTGCTGACACCCGCCTCCACAAGGGAGTCATCCTCCGAGTTGCTCTGGTCCTCAGCTGAGGTGGATGCTGCTGAGGACTCCTCGGTGTGGCTCCCCTCGCCCTCCGTGCCACTGGGTCCCTCCGACCACTCCTCGGCTGCTGACCCAGTCTGGCTCTCCGGCTCCTCCTGGTCCGTGGAGCTGTCCCCTTCCGTGGCCGTGGATGTATCTGCAAACAATGGGGAAACAGACAGACATCAGTCACCTGCACCAAACGCACACACCACTGTGAGCACAGCACATTACAGAGCAAGCCCTGGCATCATTAGTTGTACATTGCTAAAAGTGCCCTAATTGAACAGGAGAAGTCAATTGTCAGTCTGATGCCAAGCATGGCACTCACATCCCACATGGCCTTGCACCCATCTGTCTGGTGTCTGTTGGATTGCAACACCCCAGTGTTGACACATGCACCAAGTACACAGTAGTTGGACAGTGCAGAGGACACGGTGTGGACACATCACAGCTCTTGCCACTGAGTCAGTACAGGTTTACGGATGTAAGGGATGCCCAGAGTCAAATAGGAAATGCATGTGATGCATACCAGCGACAGACACCATGATGCACCCATGTCCTGATAGCCAGCGCCACTATGGTGTGCATGTAGCACATGTCACTCCCCTGCAGGATCACCAATCAGTAGACACATGCCATGGCGGAGGCATGACTGCAAAGTCATACATCACTGTCTCAGTGATGTATGACTTTGCAGCCAGACAACAACACTCTGCACTGTGTCACAATAGTAGGTCATGGGGAATGCAAGTCCTGGAGCTGCACAAGTGCACATGTACATCCCCCCACAACACATCCTCTTAACCCTCATCTGTCCAGGTCATACCTATTGGACATATGGGAGACCTGTGACACTACCCTCTGAACCTGAGCCCCTCACACTCTGCTGTGCATGGGGAACAGCTGCCTGAACTTCACATTTACATGCCCCAGTCTGCATGGGCAGCTGATCAGACACCTATGTGTCACACAAGTATCGTCTCCTATGGTCACATCTCCAGTGGCATGCTGAGCCCCTACCAAGAAACTCCACAGCAGTCCTGGCGACTAATCCACAGCACACTGACACAGAGGCAGACACCTGAGGGGTCAAATCACTGTGCACAATGTGTCCTCTGATACACGGGAGTGGGAGTACAGAGTGTATTGTATGGCCTGGAGTAGGCATGACTGTCCAGCCCCACATGAATGAGGGATGAGCCCTGGACTGTAGGCAGCTGGCTAAGTATGTGTGACACACGTCATATACATACTCCTGGGGCCCAAACATTGTTCCCACCCGCAGCATGGGTGTGTGCCAGGTACCCCAGCCACATGTGGTGGATCAGCTCAGCAATTGGACCACAGATCAAAGTAACACGCTGAATACATGTCAGAATACAGGCATTGTGTAAGCAATGGACCCACCCATGATGCCCACCACAGAGTCAGGGAAACAGATGCTGTCTCCCACCTTGAGTCAAGCAAACTGCAAGGACACAGTCCTAAGTGACAGAATTCCCTGCATGTAAGGGCCACACCTGGGTATCAGATGAGGAGTGGGCAGTGCACAATAGAGGGACATGGCTCCTGGACAACATGACTGCTGTACTGTGGCAGTTCAACCTGGCCCGAGGAGGGCACATAACATGTTAGACAGAGTACACAGTGCAGTCTTTGACTCACCCCCTCCTTGCTGCTCTCTGGCCTTCAGCTGCCCATCCAGGTCTGGAAAGACCACCGCCAGGATCCTGAGCATGTGGGGGGTCAGGGTCCGTGTTCCGCCCCTCCTGCGAGGAGGCGACAGCTTCAGCTGGACCCGTGCAATCCTCCGGGTCCAGCCCCGAAGGTCCTGCCACCTCTTTTGGCAGTTGCGGATCCGGCGCTTGTAGACCCCCACGGACCGGACAGCCCGGACGATGTCCTTCCAGATCTCATGCTTCCGATGGGCAGAAGCCTGTCAGGATGACAAAGTGATAAGGCCATTACTACACATGCAACATATCCGTGCATGACACAGTTGCATATACATGTCGCAATCACAGGGGCACATGGTGTACCCAGGCAGTGCACGGCTGCCCATGGACAGTTTTCCAGAAGTCACTACATGGTATCATAGCATGGGGAGTAAAACCCTGTTCAGAAGCACTGTCACTGCACCATACCTGTCCAGTGCAAGTCACTACACACTATGGGGGGTGACAACTACTCAGTGAGCCTGCTAGCCAGTGGTGTGCTGACTCTCAGCCTTGCTAGTCAGACAAAATGCACATTCAGAAAGGCAGTGCACAGAACACTCACCTGCTCCCCTGGTGTCCCATACAGCTTGCTGTACTGTGGAAGTAGGCTGTCCAGCAGGGCCTGGTTCTCTTCAAGGCTGAAGGCTGGGGCTCTCTCCACAGTACGTGCCATTGCAGGGTCCAGAGGGGCAGAGACAGCAGCAGTGCAGTGGCAGATGTCGTCCTGGAGCATGTAGTGCAGGCAAGTGGGCTCTCAGGGGAACATGCAGCAATATATATGTGCTGGAGAGGCAGATACTGTCCCTTGTGTCCAAAGTGATAGGTCCAAGTCGTTTGCATCTTCTGAATCTGGCCAATCCATGGAATAGCAGCACCAAAACACGCCCACAGCATCCTTCAAAATTTCAACTTCATGACATACATGATTTTGCAACATTGTTGTGGGTGACCAACTGATTTTCCAGCAACCGACTCGTTCGAATATTCGAAAACGCGTCCGTTGCCAGGCAAGCCCATTGTCAATGGGTGCGCACCGATCGGTCCATTGAGGTACAACGCGCACAGGGGTACAACGCGTACCCGCACACATTGAATGCAATGGGCCGGCCGGAGGCACCGATCGGTCCATTGCAGTACAACGCGCACAGGGGTACAACGCGTACCCGCACACATTGAATGCAATGGGCCGGCCGGAGGCACCGATCGGTCCATTGCAGTTCAACGCGCACAGGGGTACAACGCGTACCCGCACACATTGAATGCAATGGGCCGGCCGGAGGCACCGATCGGTCCATTGCAGTACAACGCGCACAGGGGTACAACGCGTACCCGCACACATTGAATGCAATGGGCCGGCCGGAGGCACCGATCGGTCCATTGCAGTACAACGCGCACAGGGGTACAACGCGTACCCGCACACATTGAAAGCAATGGGCCGGCCGGAGGCACCGATCGGTCCATTGCTGTTCAACGCATCACTGTACATGTGACTGGCATATGTCAGCATGCCTGTCTCAGATGGACATATGCCAGCCACAGATAGCTCCCAGGGAGTGAGGGGCACACCTACATCACGACAGCCTGTCCAAACCTTATCATAAGGCATGTAAGGCTGCATTTCCTATTGTGTGTATGTTGGTGTACATTTTGTCCTGTGGGTGTCACCTGTGGGCAGCCACCCCCAGGCTGTGCACGTGTTAATGGGGACAGGATCCTGGGTGTTACGTGTACGTGACCACTGTGATGTGCAACTGTTCATATCTGTGCATGTGCCATGGTCACATTTCACAGTGGTGTTTGTGTATGTCATGTCACATACCCCGTGAGTCCCATGTGGGACGGTATGTTTGAGCCAGGGTGTCCCAGTGGCACAATAGTGATGGCCCTCCACAGTCTTTGTGCATGTAGTGTTTACAATGTCTCTGATTTCATGTGCACAATGGGAGACAGTCTCCACATCCACGTTGTGTGTGCATGGACTCTGATGTTGTGCGTGTGTGTCACAGACGTCCATGGCTCTCCTGCCATGGCAAGTGTGGCCACTACCTGTGGGGGTCATGTTTGTTTTGTTGTGGTGTACACATGATACTCCAGGTGATGCCAGTGTCCATGTGGCATTACAGGGTCCCTGGGAATGTGCCTGTCGTTGAGCTGTGGTGCCTGGGGCACATCTGTCCTCACATGTCACTGGGGGGTGACTGTGACACAGCATCATGATATCCAATGGGCCAACCTGGGACAAATTGATGCCACCTGTAGGACCGTGTTGACAGATGTTGGCCATGTATGTACCATACATGTCGTTCCGGTACTGCACACTTCATGTAGTTGTGCCTCATGATGATGTATGTTGGGATCTTGAGTGTGTTCAATGCCGCATATGTGGGGTGACTGACGATCTTGCTTACTTCTCCTCTGCACTGCAGGGCTCCTGCTGTCCATCGGCCATTCCCAGACCTGGCAACGATGGTGGAACGGGACAGCATCCGACGGTACCGCTTCACCAGGCAGCTGATTGAGGATTTGGCAGTGCAGTTGTCCCCACATTTGCAGCCTGGCCGGCCGTATCCTACAGCGCTGACCCCCAAGGTGAAGGTGATGGCAGCCCTACACTTCTTTGCCACCGGTACCTTCCAACATACTGTGGCGTCTGCTGGTGGGATGTCACAGACCATGTTCAGCCGTGTGCTCCGCGATTTCTTGGCGGCAATGTTGCTCTTCCTGAACCGGTACATCTATTTCCCTAGACTGCGACGACTCACTGACGTGAAGAGTGACTTTTATGCCCTGGGGAGGATGCCGCATGTCATTGGCTCCATTGATGGGACACATGTGGCTTTGGTACCACCACAGGCCCAGGAGCAGGCCTACAGGAACCGCAAGCACTACCACTCGGTCAATGCACTGGTGGTGTGTCTTGCAGACATGACCATCACACACGTGTGTGCCCGTTTCCCTGGTTCAGCACACGATGCCTTTGTGATGAGGAGTAGTCGCATCCCCAGGTTGATGGCACAGATGCAGAACCAGCGTGCCTGGCTTGTCGGTGTGTACTGACTTTGTGCCATTGTGTGTGATCTGATCTGTAGTATTCCGCCCACTTTTCCAAGTCAGCTGATGTGCACTTGTCTGTCCGTAGGTGACTCGGGATACCCCAACATGCCGTGGTTGCTGACACCCCTCAGGAACCCTGTGACACCTGCCCAGATGCGCTACAATGAGGCACATGGTCGGACCAGGAGAGTGATTGAGCGGACCTTTGGTCTCCTGAAGAGCCGCTTCCGCTGCCTGGACAAGACCGGAGGGTCCCTCCCATATGCCCCTGCGAAAGTGTGCAAGATTATCATCGTCTGCTGCATGCTCCACAACCTGGCAGTGCGGAAGGAGTTGCCTCTCATCCAGGATGACGATGACCAACATCCGCCACCTGTGGAGGATCCTGGCCTGGAACACGATGCCAGTGACGATGATGATGATGATGGTGATGGTGATGTCCGCACACAGCTCATCACCAACTTCTTTAGCTGAATGTGAGTATCCTGAGGTGTCATGTCAATGATGTGAGTTGGCATGATGTGTGGGTGGTGCTCTGGTGCTGTTGGAGTGTGTCCATGGGCTACTTGACTGGATGTGTGTTGCGATGTGTGCTTACAGGTGGGCTGTACTCCCCAACAGTGTTCACATGCTAACTTGGTTCTGGGTGGGTATCTTGTAACATGTATTGTGCATGAGTTTTGCTGTTCTGTCCTGTACTCCATTGCTTTTGACTGTGTGTCATTTCTGTCCTTCACAGGGTACTTTCAGATTCGTTTGGTCAACTGTGTCCACCGACAACGTGATTGCACATCCAGGCTGGTAGCTGTTGTGTCCCTACAGGTGATGTGCGCCACACCCATGGACTTCCTTCTGTCTACAGTTGTTGACTGTGTGCCCGCTACCAGGTGGGGTTACCTTGCATCTGTAGTGGTTACGGCATGTTGCTACTGTGTAATAAACCTGTGCTTCACTTAGTGATGTGCGTTGTCTGTGGTCACACATTTGACTGCCATTTGCTTACTGCACCTGTGGGCTACTTGACTACAACTGGGAATGGGTGTGGTGTCTGTGCATTGCACCGTCTTCCCTGGCAACATCAGTGTAGGCAATGAGTCAGATGGCCTAGGTGTGTATGTGTTGTGTAGCCCTGGTGGTGTGTCTCCCTCATATGTGTCACGTTGCCTGTACTCACATGCCTGTGTTGTCCTTGCTGTTGCAGTTCGCATACACAGTGTAATTTTGTTGTTCATCATCCCCATAACAGCACCCACGTTGGAATCACGACAGAGGCAAGTATGGTGTATTATTGTGTTTATTGTGATACATCTGTGATAATAGTGCATAGGATGGATTGTGCTGTACATGAATCTTGCAATCCCAAGTTCCTAGATGAATAGAAAGTCCAGGTAGACAGGATCCCCAGTATCGGGGCCACAGTTGTCTGACACATTGTTCCAACTTGTACTCCCCATGCAATGTGTGGGAGTAGTGTTGCCATCAACAGGGTGAACAGTCTGTGCACAAAGGCGAAAATCCAGAACAGGTTCAGGCTTCCTGGGAGTTGCGCTTGGCCATCAGCCTCTCACTTTCCCCTCCTCGGACGACCCCTCTTCTTGGGGGGGGGCCCTCAAGTGCAGGCTGCTGCGGTGCAGGGGACTCTCCGCCAGAGTCCTCCTCCCTCCCTGTGGCAGTTGCAGTTTGTTCGGTACCAGATGTTGTTGGCACACAGGGAGGTGTGGACTGGTTGCTGTTCATCTGGCGGAGGCATTGTAAAATGTCCCTGTGCACCGCCGTCATCTCATGTAGTACATCCCACTTGGACTCCACGCGGGTCATGTGGGAGTCCACACGTGACATGTGGGAGTCCACACGTGACATGTGTGACTCCACATGGGACATGTGGGAGTCCAAGCGGGCATGATGGGCAGCCTGCTGCTGTTTGATGTCTCTGAGGAGCCCCACTACCTGGCTGAGCTCTCCGGTGCTGGACTGGTACGCATCAGCTATGCGTACCAGTTGTGGGTCTTCATGCACACCAGCAACGTCTGCAAGCAGCGACCTCTGTCTCCCACCCCTCCCACCACCCCTGCTGACATGTGCAGTGTGTGCAGTTGCACGCACAGATAACCCTGGTCCACCTCGGGGGTTGGTGGTGGTGGTGGTGTCCATGGCCCCAGGTTGGTCCAGGGTCACTGCGCTGGTGTTGTTCCTTATTCTGTCCATGTCGGCAGGGATGGTATTCGTGGTGACAGTCGTTGGAGGGGTGGGTGCAGGGGGTGCAGCTGGTGGACCTGCTGGTGCTGCAGCTGGTGGTCCTGCTGGTGCAGCATGTTGACTTGCACCGGATGTGCCAGGTTGTTCTTCATCGTCCGAGGAGGACAGAGGCTGTACGACGCCAGTGAGCTCGGCATCCTCTTGAGCCTGGGACTGGGACTCCTCAGCGTCTGCTGCTGTGTCCCTATCATCACCTGTTTTTGGGAGACACAAACAATGTATGTCATGTTTCTGCAGGCATCAGTGGTTGACACACCTGACAGTTGTGACTGTGCCTCGGGGTGCGGGCCTGTACATTGTATTGTCCTAAGTCGTCACAGTCAGGGGTTGATATTGGTGTGGCACATTGTCCTGCATTATTTGGGCATTTCTATGTATTCTCTGGGGTGTGAACATGGTCTGCATTGATTGTGTTTGGTTGACAGCCAGACCTCCTTCCCACCCACCCACCCACCCAGTCAGTTATCCCACCATGGAACGTGCTTGCATTGCAGGGAGTGTAAGTTGTCTCTCAGGATGTCAGTCAGAGGTGTCCTGCTGTTTGTTGGTGCACAGTTGGCAGCAGGGCCTTGTGCTCCCCACAGCAGTAGCCAGTGTCAGCCATCTTGTGAGTCCTTCTCCACTCCCTGTGATGTGAGCATGGTTCAGGGTGGTGTTGATGGGACAGTTGTGAGGCTGAGCAATGTCTGTGACTACCACTCCCATCATGCTATTGCCTCCACCCCCTTCCCAGCATGCCCATGCTTCCTTCCTTTTGACTCTGCTTCCCTGTGGGGTGGGCTGGCTGTGCTGACAGGATGGCTGGGAGTGTTGTCCTGGCAGTTGTTTGGCTAAGAGTCCCAAGAGTGTCCCTGTGCTTCACACAACATAACCCAGGGTGGTGGTGCTTTGTGGGATCTTGTGTTAGGATGGAGGGCATTGCATTCTACCAGGTGGGTACTGTGGAGTTTGTGTTGGGGGGGGGTGTGAGGGGAGGTGCTGGTGACTATGGTCAGTGCTGCAAGTCCCCCTTCCCACCCAGCCAGCCGGATATCCCACCATGGAACGTGCTTGCATTGCAGGGAGTGTAAGTTGTCTCTCAGGATGTCAGTCAGTGGTGTCCTGCTGTTTGTTGGTGCACAGTTCCCAGCAGGGCCTTGTGCTCCCCGCAGCAGTAGCCAGTGTCAGCCATTTTGTGAGTCCTTCTCCACTCCCTGTGATGTGAGCATGGTTCAGGGTGGTGTTGATGGGCCAGTTGTGAGGCTGAGCAATGTCTGTGACTACCACTCCCATCATGCTATTGCCTCCACCCCCTTCCCAGCATGCCCATGCTTCCTTCCTTTTGACTCTGCTTCCCTGTGGGGTGGGCTGGCTGTGCTGACAGGATGGCTGGGAGTGTTGTCCTGGCAGTTGTTTGGCTAAGAGTCCCAAGAGTGTCCCTGTGCTTCACACAACATAACCCAGGGTGGTGGTGCTTTGTGGGATCTTGTGTTAGGATGGAGGGCATTGCATTCTACCAGGTGGGTACTGTGGAGTTTGTGTTGGGGGGGGGTGTGAGGGGAGGTGCTGGTGACTATGGTCAGTGCTGCAAGTCCCCCTTCCCACCCAGCCAGCCGGATATCCCACCATGGAACGTGCTTGCATTGCAGGGAGTGTAAGTTGTCTCTCAGGATGTCAGTCAGTGGTGTCCTGCTGTTTGTTGGTGCACAGTTGGCAGCAGGGCCTTGTGCTCCCCACAGCAGTAGCCAGTGTCAGCCATCTTGTGAGTCCTTCTCCACTCCCTGTGATGTGAGCATGGTTCAGGGTGGTGTTGATGGGCCAGTTGTGAGGCTGAGCAATGTCTGTGACTACGACTCCCATCATGCTATTGCCTCCACCCCCTTCCCAGCATGCCCATGCTTCCTTCCTTTTGACTCTGCTTCCCTGTGGGGTGGGCTGGCTGTGCTGACAGGATGGCTGGGAGTGTTGTCCTGGCAGTTGTTTGGCTAAGAGTCCCAAGAGTGTCCCTGTGCTTCACACAACATAACCCAGGGTGGTGGTGCTTTGTGGGATCTTGTGTTAGGATGGAGGGCATTGCATTCTACCAGGTGGGTACTGTGGAGTTTGTGTTGGGGGGGTGTGAGGGGAGGTGCTGGTGACTATGGTCAGTGCTGCAAGTCTCCCTTCCCACCCAGCCAGCCAGCCAGATATCCCACCATGGAACGTGCTTGCATTGCAGGGAGTGTAAGTTGTCTCTCAGGATGTCAGTCAGTGGTGTCCTGCTGTTTGTTGGTGCACAGTTGGCAGCAGGGCCTTGTGCTCCCCACAGCAGAAGCCAGTGTCAGCCATCTTGTGAGTCCTTCTCCACTCCCTGTGATGTGAGCATGGTTCAGGGTGGTGTTGATGGGACAGTTGTGGGGGTGAGCTATGTCTGTGACTACCACTCCCATCATGCTATTGCCTCCACCCCCTTCCCAGCATGCCCATGCTTCCTTCCTTTTGACTCTGCTTCCCTGTGGGGTGGGCTGGCTGTGCTGACAGGATGGCTGGGAGTGTTGTCCTGGCAGTTGTTTGGCTAAGAGTCCCAAGAGTGTCCCTGTGCTTCACACAACATAACCCAGGGTGGTGGTGCTTTGTGGGATCTTGTGTTAGGATGGAGGGCATTGCATTCTACCAGGTGGGTACTGTGGAGTTTGTGTTGGGGGGGGGTGTGAGGGGAGGTGCTGGTGACTATGGTCAGTGCTGCAAGTCCCCCTTCCCACCCAGCCAGCCGGATATCCCACCATGGAACGTGCTTGCATTGCAGGGAGTGTAAGTTGTCTCTCAGGATGTCAGTCAGTGGTGTCCTGCTGTTTGTTGGTGCACAGTTGGCAGCAGGGCCTTGTGCTCCCCACAGCAGTAGCCAGTGTCAGCCATCTTGTGAGTCCTTCTCCACTCCCTGTGATGTGAGCATGGTTCAGGGTGGTGTTGATGGGCCAGTTGTGAGGCTGAGCAATGTCTGTGACTACGACTCCCATCATGCTATTGCCTCCACCCCCTTCCCAGCATGCCCATGCTTCCTTCCTTTTGACTCTGCTTCCCTGTGGGGTGGGCTGGCTGTGCTGACAGGATGGCTGGGAGTGTTGTCCTGGCAGTTGTTTGGCTAAGAGTCCCAAGAGTGTCCCTGTGCTTCACACAACATAACCCAGGGTGGTGGTGCTTTGTGGGATCTTGTGTTAGGATGGAGGGCATTGCATTCTACCAGGTGGGTACTGTGGAGTTTGTGTTGGGGGGGGTGTGAGGGGAGGTGCTGGTGACTATGGTCAGTGCTGCAAGTCTCCCTTCCCACCCAGCCAGCCAGCCAGATATCCCACCATGGAACGTGCTTGCATTGCAGGGAGTGTAAGTTGTCTCTCAGGATGTCAGTCAGTGGTGTCCTGCTGTTTGTTGGTGCACAGTTGGCAGCAGGGCCTTGTGCTCCCCACAGCAGAAGCCAGTGTCAGCCATCTTGTGAGTCCTTCTCCACTCCCTGTGATGTGAGCATGGTTCAGGGTGGTGTTGATGGGACAGTTGTGGGGGTGAGCTATGTCTGTGACTGTGACTCCCATCATACTATTGCCTCCACCCCACTTCCCGGCATTCCCATACTTACTTGCTTTTGTGGGGAGTTCAGTGTGTGTGGGTGTGAGGGCAATGGCAAGATGGCTGACAGTGGTGTCCTGCTGTTGGTTGGTGTGCAGTTCCCAGCATGCCCTTGTGCTCCCCACAGCAGTAGCCAGTGTCAGCCATCTTGTGAGTCCTTCTCCACTCCCTGTGATGTGCGCATGGTTCATGGTGGTGTTGATGGGACAGTTGGGGGGGGGGCAATATGTGTGACTGCGACTCCCATGATGCTATTGGCTACACTGACTTGGCCAGCATACACAGAATTCCTTCCTTTGAGTGGTCTTCACTGTGTGTTGGTGTTGTTGTGGTGGCTACATGTGTGGATGTGTGTGTTAGTTCTATTTGTGCCACTGCCTAGCTGTAGTTGTGGTTGTGTTTGTACATGTGTTGGCACAGTTGGATGTGACTTTTTTGATGGCATGTGTTGTGTTTATCTGACTGACATACACATTTTGGGATGATTCTGTTCTAGTTGCTGTGTAATTGCTATGAGTGCATGGTTTGACTCTCCCCTTGACAGTGATGTGTGTGTTTTGTGGCAGTTTATTGTGTACATTTGTTGTGTACTCACCAGGCTCTGGGATGTCCTCTAGTCCATATACGCTCACTGGCGGAAGGATGGCCCGCACCTTCTCCTCCCAGGGCCTGAGGTATACTGGCTTGGCAGGAGGGCCACTGCCGGTGTATTGGCTCAGGTGGTAGTCTTTCTTGAGCAGCTCCCGGACCCTCCTGCGCACGTCATACCACCTGTTCTGGATGTCCGTCTTTGTGCGCCGACATGGTGATTGGGCGTTCACCCTGTTGATGATCCTCTCCCACATCTTGGTTTTCTGCGACATGGGGGTCTGTTGGACCAATGTGCCAAACAGCTGTGGCTCCACCCTGAGGATCTCGTCTACCAGGACTTCCAATTCACAATCTAGAAACTTGGGATTCTTCTTGGGGGGCATGGTGATGGTTGGTGATGGTGGGTGATGTGTGTGTTGGTGTGCAGGTGAGGGTGTGTGGGTGTGTGTTGTGCTGGGTGTATGTGAGGTAGGTATTTGTTGGTGTGCTGCTGGTGTGTGGCTTGTGTGAGGGATGAGCTGTGGGTGTGTGGTTGCTTTCTCTTGGGTGCTGGCAGTGGAATGGCATTTGCAAAGGCTCATGGTAGTGATTTGTGTCCTTTATATAGGTGGAGTTGTTGGTGTGTCTTTGTTCTCTGTCCCCACCCCCCAGTATTTATTGGCTTGGTAATTGCTTGTTTGGCCTTTTTTTGGTTGATTTTTCCTTTGTGCTGTTTGTGTATGTTGGAAACGTTCTTGTGACCGAGTCGGACCCTGCATTGGTCTCGTACGGTGTTTTCCGTTTCGTTCACGCTGTGTTTGTGCAGTTTTGTATGCTGCGTACGCGTCGGTCGCGGTGTATTGTGTTGCTTCGGCTCGGTTTTGTATGCGTGTCGGTCGTACGGCTTGTCCTCCGTCCGACTCGGTCGTGTTTTTCGCGCCTTGCATCGTACTTTGCAGGTTGGAGTTGGCGGGTACGATTCGGTCGGATTTGTTCCGGGTGCGTGTCGGTCGGTTGGATTCGCGTGTTTTTCCGGCCGGATTGCTATTTTCCGAGCGGCTCGGTCGGTCGGCTTGGTTTCCTGACGTGTCGGTCGGATTTATCGCGGCTTGCATCGTACTTGGCGTGTCGGGCGCCACTGGTACGTGTCGGTCGGTATTTTTTCCGGATCCGAGTCGGTCGGTGCTTTTTCCGGCCCGAATCAGAATCGACCCCTAAGTGCCGCTCGTACCCAAAAGACAACAAAGCCCCCAGTGTACTGGACATGGAAGATGCTGCGGGGTACACCATACACTCAGGTCTGTGGGCAAACTCTGCCAGGCCAGCATAATGGAGAAACTAACCAGGCCCCAAACTAAACGTGTGCATCCTCGAAGGATTTGAAGTGCTCATTAGGGTATAAATCGCCCAGAATTTCACAACCCTCCATCCCGCCATGCTCGGTTGGACAAATTGGTGTCCATGCATCGGATTGAAACAAGGATCCATATTGGCAGCTCATGAGAAATGGCGCCCTCCGAAGAACCACTGCCACCAGCCGCTGCCACACACATGCGGTTTTTCAAACCACGTAAGGCAGTTCCATCGATATATCTGACACTTCCATCAACAATGTCGGGAGGTCAACTCCCCCAACTGTCAAGCCACCAACTGCTTTTCCCAATTACTGCTGTCAGCCAACCACCAGGCTGCATGCTGTATATGGACTGCAAAATAATATCCAGGCAGGGTACCTCCAGCCCCCTCCTCATAACTCCTCTTCAAGGTGTCCCGGGGCACCCTGCTGCGTTTACCTGCCCAAAGAAGTGAAGTGAGCAATGAATCCAGTTGTCTGAACAGGCTGGAGGGCAGGGGGCATAGGCAAGCACCATCTTAAAGACAGCAATTCTACCCATAAGCGACAGTAGCAATGTATTTCAAACCTTCACCGAAGAACGTAACAAATTCAGCACCCTGCCAATATTGTACCACAACTGGTTTTCTTTTGTGTGAGCTACCATCACTCCCAGGTAGCAAAAACAGTCCAGTTCGCTCTGGAGCCCCAGATCCAGAAGGCGATCCTCTGGAAACCCCGCCAATGCCGCCAGCGGGAACAGTAATAACCTTTCACTATTTAAGCACAGCCCAAACACCTCCCCAAACTCATCCAATAGGCATTGCATAGCTCTAAGCGACTCCCTAGGAGCCCTAACAGAGCCTCATCCGCTTATAGCTTCAAGTGGTCCTGCATCGCTCCCAGTTCTATGCCTCAACTATGCAATTTGCAGCTGACCCAAATCACCACAGGCTCTAGCGCCAACGCAAACAATAGGGGTGATAATGGACAACCTTGTCAGGTGTCTCCCCAATTCCCAACTCTCCAACGATAATGTCCCACTCAGACCCAGGCGCTGGGACGTGTATAAAGCAATCAGATCCATTCCCTAAAATGCAGCCCAAACCCCATGATTCTCAAGACCTCCAGCAGATACCACCAGTCTACAGTAATAACATCTTTTTTGATGTCAATCGAGACCAGCGCCATTTCCTCTGCCATACCTTCTACCTCATGTAAGACGTGCGTAAGTCTCCTCAGATTCATCCCCTTGTTATGACCCGTGATAAACCTGCACTGGTCCTTGTGCACCAGGTCCTTCATGATAGGGCTCAGGCGGTTAGCCAACATTTTACACAACATTTTTGCATCTGTATTAATCATTGTAAGCGGACGATATGCCACTGGATCTGTCCTATCCCTGCCTGACTTTGTCAACATACAGATATCCCTCTCCCTCATGATCGGAAGCAGAACCCCAGTCTCCCTCACTCCTAGGAATACATTTAAGAGCCCTTGTATGAGAGAAGCCGAATAGTCCTGATAAAACTCAACTGGGAAACCATCCCCCTCATGAGCCTTATTCCTAGGAAGCATCCTCAGCACTGCCCTTTAACTTGTCAAGAGTGAGGCCTGAGACCACGTCAGTACCCACTGCCCCACCCAACCGTGCGATCTCAAGGCACCCAAGAAAAGTCCAGATCCGAGTCCCCATAATATCTGGGTTCCCCCTGTAGAATCCCTCCAAGTGTTGCTGAAAGGTGTCCATAACAGCAGCATGGGAAATCTTTGTGACTGGGTGTGAATGTTTGCATTGTTCAGTAATCTATCCATCATTTGTTCCTTTTGCATTTGTCGCCCTAAGTGGGAAGGGTATGCCCAGACACGGGTCCCGTGCTCACTGCGCCACTGAATTCAAACTAGCCTGGCTGATGAGGGGTGATGCCCCGAAACCGGTCCCAGGATGCTTGTTTCCGGTCCAGGGAGGACCTGACTTGGCAGTTTGGGCTGGATTGTTCCCATGAGGAACAGGGACAAGACTGATTTGCATATGGCTGGGTCCAAACTGGGGTGGCGTGGTGAGCAAAAGAATGATGTATTAAACCCAGATCTTTGTGACAGGGTGTGAATGTTTGCATTGTTCAGCATTCCGTCCATCATTTGTTCCTTTTGCATGAGAGGTCGCCACAAAGCCATATGCTGCAATCAAGTGAGTTATTGGGGTAACAGTCGCCACTCTATGCAAACTCCAGGTCAAAAACATTCCTGAGTTATCGCCCTCCTGATGCAACCATTGATGATACTGCTTCAACGTGTATCTATCCAAACTGTCTTCAACAAAAAATGGGGACTCAAGGGCTTGATAACGGGGTCCAGCATACGTGCCCAAACAATGCTCAACAAGAAAGATATGCTGTTCCCCTAAGAACAAAGTGATCAAGGGATAAAAGGAGGGAAGTCCTCCTTGTCGGAACTAGAGTCCTCACACACCCAGCAAGCTAGGTGTCATGCTTCATCATATGGACTTGCTCCTCGTCGGGTCAGCGCTGCAATACCCGACGGGCTCACTTAAAGGGGCACTTTAACGGAGATCTTTAGTTCCTGCCGTTTGGGGCATGGGTGTGAGGGCCCTAAAAAACAGTGTAGATAAAACAGTGTAGATGTGGTGCAGGTGAGTGACGTTAAAAGGTTGGATAGTCCACATAAAATCTTTATTCGGCTGGTAATCCACCTTCTTAAAAACAGAGTGGCTGCTCTCTGGCTCTGTGGTCCAGTGGAGCCTAGCTCATCTCATATCGTATGGTCGACATGTTTCATGCATCGTGGTCAATATTGATCAATTGCATTTCATCAGGACCTTATGTTACTATACTATCTACACGTGGTGGTGGTGGGCAATGAGGCTCCTACCTACCACACTTCTTGGAAGCGAGCACGAAGTCCCGCCAATCCTAGTGGTAACCTAGTTATGGGATAAAACTCACTCCATTCGGTTTTGGGCTTTAGACACCAGATTCGTGGTGTCCTGTCCTCATTGAGACGTGCGCCGGTACACCTCCCGCGCGTGCAGCCGCAAAACACCTTCCGACAAGGAGGACTTCCCTCCTTTTATCCCTTGATCACTTTGTTCTTAGGGGAACAGCATATCTATCCAAACTGTCCCACGTGTCCGCAATGCAATGATGCACCTCAGTTTCTTGGCTCCAGAGCCCCGGGTCAGACAAATCCCGCTTCTGCAAATCAGCCATTCCAGCCTCAGCTGTCTGCAGTTCCCTCAGCCATTGCTGTTGCATCCCTTACGTCAGCCCCATAAGCTGCTCATGCAACATTGTCTTCATGGCTTCCCATTCAGTGGCCCTACAGGAAGTCGACCCCCAATTACGCTCCATACATTCAGTCAGTGCCTGCGATAGCACCTCCCTACCTACCACATTGGTTAGGACATCCACCAGACATTGTCATACCAAGGTCCACGCCATAGCCCAGCCCCATCGCAGTTCGCAACAGACAGAGGTATGATCAGACACAAACCTAGCCAGATACGAAATTCAGCTTTTCATCCAGGGGAATCCCGCTCCCACAGCCGATCCAGCCTACGTTATGCATGAGGTAGTGGCATGTGTATACCCTATATAGCGGTCTGTGTAACTGCCATACATCTGACAACCCCAAATTGTGCATCACAGACCTCAAGGCGGCTGTCATTTGTGTCTTTGCGCCCAGGCAAGGGGGAAGGCAGTCAAGCTCCCCATCCAACACACAATTGAAATCCCCCACCCAAAGAAGGGGCAGGTCCACTTCCTGGCTAACCAAGTTCTGTAGGCTATAGAAGAAATCTAGGTCATCTGTTTTTAGCACATATCGGCCCTCAACGTCGGCCTCCGAATAATTAAGTGTGAGCAGCGTTCCCAGCACCACTCAAATCAACCCTCCCCTGGCATACGCAGAGTAAGAAGTGTGGAATACCTGCCCCTTCTTCTTCTGAGTCACTTTCTCAGCTTCAGCATCGTCCAAGTGCATTTCCTGAAGACAGGCTATGCTAATTTTGTGACTTTTCAGGAAAGAGAGCACCCTGTACCACTTGATGTAAGACCCGAACCCTTCGACGTTCCATTACAATATTCAGTACTTATCCCCCCAAGCGTGGAATTCAAGATTGCAAGAAACTCTCCCATCTCCTGCAGTGCTGTGGCAACCCATTGGAGCTGTCACGCTCATACCATAACAATGTAACCACAATGATCAACATCCCCCTCCCCTGGACACACATAGTAGAACATTAAATCTATGTTTTTCCACCAAAGTCATGTGCCAGGACCAACACAGCATACCCTGCCCCGTCCAACAGGGACAGGGCCCCAAACACTCGACTCCCAACCTGACCAAACAGCTCAAGAAAACCACCCGTAACTGCCTCTCAGGAGGCACAGGCGCCACCCTGCCACTGTCTAAAAAGTGAGGCCCATTTGGGTTCGGATACCCCTTTGTTATCTCACCCACTTCAAAACACACACAGCAATGCACCAAAGCATGCGACCCAACCACCTGGGGCCACCATACAATAAGCATACTATAAGGTAACACAACATACTCTTGCCCCAGTCCCCAAAGCCAAGTCACTCAATAAGGATAACCGAGTACCCACTAAGGGAATCACAACTGTTCCAGTTCAGGCAACATTGTTTCAATCACAACGTCTGCTACAACAGACCCTTGCTCACTTTGCCACTGGATTCAAATAGCCTGGCTGATGAGGGTTTTGAACCCGAAACCGGTCCCAGGATGCTTGTTTCCGGTCCAGGGAAGACATGGCTTGGCAGTTCGGGCTGGACTGTTCCCATGAGGCACAGGGTCAGACTGATTTGCATATGGCCATGTCTGAACTGGGGTGGTGGAGTGAGCTAAAGAATGATGATGGATTAAACCCAGATCAGTTGACTGGGGGTGAGTGTTTGATTTGCTCTAACGCTCCGTCCATCATCCCCTTTGGTATCGCTTTGTTCGCCCTAAGTTGGCAGGGTATGCCCAGACGTGGGTCCCTTGCTCACTTTGCCACTGGATTCAAGATAGCCTGGCTGATGAGGGTTTTGAACCCGAAACCAGTCCCAGGATGCTTGTTTCCGGTCCAGGGAAGACATGGCTTGGCAGTTCGGGCTGGACTGTTCCCATGAGGCACAGGGTCAGACTGATTTGCATATGGCCATGTCTGAACTGGGGTGGTGGAGTGAGCTAAAGAATGATGATGGATTAAACCCAGATCAGTTGACTGGGGGTGAGTGTTTGATTTGCTCTAACGCTCCGTCCATCATCCCCTTTGGTATCGCTTTGTTCGCCCTAAGTTGGCAGGGTATGCCCAGACGTGGGTCCCTTGCTCACTTTGCCACTGGATTCAAGATAGCCTGGCTGATGAGGGTTTTGAACCCGAAACCGGTCCCAGGATGCTTGTTTCCGGTCCAGGGAAGACATGGCTTGGCAGTTCGGGCTGGACTGTTCCCATGAGGCACAGGGTCAGACTGATTTGCATATGGCCATGTCTGAACTGGGGTGGTGGAGTGAGCTAAAGAATGATGATGGATTAAACCCAGATCAGTTGACTTGGGGTGAGTGTTTGATTTGCTCTAACGCTCCGTCCATCATCCCCTTTGGTATCGCTTTGTTCGCCCTAAGTTGGCAGGGTATGCCCAGACGTGGGTCCCTTGCTCACTTTGCCACTGGATTCAAGATAGCCTGGCTGATGAGGGTTTTGAACCCGAAACCGGTCCCAGGATGCTTGTTTCCGGTCCAGGGAAGACATGGCTTGGCAGTTCGGGCTGGACTGTTCCCATGAGGCACAGGGTCAGACTGATTTGCATATGGCCATGTCTGAACTGGGGTGGTGGAGTGAGCTAAAGAATGATGATGGATTAAACCCAGATCAGTTGACTGGGGGTGAGTGTTTGATTTGCTCTAACGCTCCGTCCATCATCCCCTTTGGTATCACAACACAGACTGGCCAAGGGGAGCACAGCAGGCCCCCCCATCAAGTGTCAGCGGGACAGCTGACTCCAACACCCGCATAGTGCCATCCTCCTGAATTGTAACCCAGAACGAAGCCAAGTTTTTGTCCTCCAACGGCCTTGCCATGACTGGCTCCTCTAAGAGCCATGGGCAGGCCCAGCACCCGACCCGGCACAGCATCGCTCAACCAGCCAGCCAAGAGACGACCTGTCCCACAATTCCAGACCTCATCCGGATGCTCAAAGAAATGTGCTTTTCCCTGCAAAATAACTTTCAATTTGGACGTATGCAATAGTATATACTTCAACTGCAAAGCGCACAGCTTTTGTTTTAAAACTATAAACCATTTGCGCTGCTCCTATACCTTCCTTGTGCAATCTTACTGTTCTCAAACATAGGGACCTCTTGCTCCCTGGCAGCTCACAATATACAATCTCTGTGCTGGTAGTTCAGGATTTTACCAATGATAGCCCTCAGGAGGCAGCCAGGCGGGGGAGGCGGCACCAAAACTCAGTGCACCGAGAGGCCCTGTGGCCATAGCTGCTGTGTCACCCATCGTTCCATGAACACCTCAACAGACAAGCCCTCAACCTTCTCCAGGAGCCCCAGCACCCGAATATTACTGCGGCGAGCATGACCCTCTGCATCCTGGCATTCTTGTGTCAATGCTTTAATAAAAATTTGTTAAAAAATAAAAAAAACAGTGTCTTTCTTATTATATGTTTTTAAAATAAATTATGTGTATCTAAAATCCACAACCGATACCAATAACCATTAAGCTATTGGTACTGTTTGATTATTTTATAGCATTGGCTTGCAACCAGAAGCCCTTTCACAGCTTTAGGGTGCTGACAGAAGGCTAGATTATTATCTCTGCCCCCTCAGCGGCATATTAGCTGTAGAAAACCCTGATATATGGTGGCTCATATTAATTTAGTGACATTGAGGGTTACTCTGACAAGTTAGTGTTGTAATACCGTGAGGTGGGTGGCCGTCTACCCCAAATAATAATCCACTGTTTTACAACATAGCTTCGACTTGTACTGCATGCCTCAACTTTCAAAGATGCAAATTGCAAAAAAATGAATGTATCTATGCTAACGCAGATGATTTTCTCAAAATCCCACACAATTCACATGAGGGTGCTAGGCCATTCTGGTGCTGCTCACTGCTGAACAAATGCATGCTACTGATGCCATCAGGTCTAGGAGCTGCCGAAGATGTTGTCAATAAATTAAGGATTGACTTCCTTGAGTGGCAGAGTTACTTGTGATTCCCCACTGCCACTCAGTGAACATCTGTAGACAGGAAGGACTCTCACTCAAATAACATTCCATCCCGGCCAGGCATCCGTGATAATGTTATAGATTGAAACATGTTGGGTGATTGCTTTTGTGGTGCTGCTATAGACAGGAGCATAATTCTTATCACAGGTAACTTAACCACTGATGTCCAAGTTCGGTGTCAATGCTACTGAGTGTCAATCACTCTCTCTTTCCTGTAACATACGTTTTGTCTTATTTGTGAAGCTTATAATTCTCTGAAAAGTAGTTCCAGCTCAAGTGCCTGAAAAGTGCAGATACTGGCCATGGAGCGCACAAAAGAAAGGTCAGCAGCTATTAAAAATTGGCATCCAATAATCCATAGTAGGTAAAAAAAATGCAATACAATTTGAAGGAAAGAAACACGCTAACCCCTCCCTCCAGAAATTTCCAATCATGAATGCAGCCAGGTGAAATTAAAACAACATTCTGCCTAGCAAGGAAAAATCATATATCTAGGAATCATGGTTGGATATGAAAGAGATATGTTTCTGGACAACATCTAGTCATATGTTACGATCTGGTTCTCTTTGAAGTTGACACAACTCCTAAGTAATGTCAATCAAGATAAGTGTTAATATGGAAAACGAGGCATACGTCGATGGAAATGAAATATCGTCTTTATTAACAGATTCGCCCGTTGTCAACCTCGATTTGCAAATATGTAGCTAGGCAGGCCCTGGGAAACAACATGACAATGGTCAGGGAGATTGCCCCAATAAAGCACACATGGCTGGAGGGGTGACGCGTGCTCCTGAAACACCATAAAGTCAGATGCCACATGAGTTAGGAACACATAGCCAATCAGAACCTAGCACACGCAGTGATCACGCTCTTCCCATGCCAGACTTCTGGACAGTGTGTCCACGCGAGGTCAAAAACCTCCTGTAGTAACCATTGAACATTAATGTATGACTCCAAAGGCAGCAACCAACATTCCTCACCATATATGGTATGCCGTATGACTTGTTGTATTTTTGTATATAAGAAGGACACAAACCCAATGTAAATTGAGACAATCCTCAGACCTAGTGCCTGTAACTGTTCTCCTGGCCAAACTGTTTAATTAAACAAACTGTTCCTGTTTTGCCAATCCCCTCTTTTCTTCGTTTTTTTCTAAGCAATTCTAAATCAAGCAACATTTTGACAAGCCACCCTAGGAGGATTGGGACCTTGTACCTGACTGCAGCTGAAGGAAGATGGTCCTGCCCAGACGGATTCACGCTTGCACAATCAGAACAGTGGGCAGATACCACAATTGATTGGAAGTTCTGCTGAATCCATGGGCGAAGGTCCGTTCTGAAGCAGCCGTCACAGAGGGTGACAGGCTACATCCGAACCTAAAACATAGTCTGAAGCATTTGGCATAGGGTACACTAGAAAGAAGCGTAAAAAGATAACCTGAGTGCCCTGCCACTGACAAGGTCTGGCATATTACCTATTTTATATGCCCTAACTGTATCAGTCGTAAGGCGGCCTCGGAGGCATTCCAGTGGAAGTCACCTTTATTCGATAGCTGATGCTAGCTAAGGTGAATATAGTGTATATTTTGAATATAGCCCTTGATAACTCCCAGGATGCTGATTTTTGTGACATAGCAATCCAGATTGGGAGGAGTTGACACCTCAGTCTCATAGTTTTTTAGTTCAATGGTTTCCCAGTGCTAAAGGGGTTTCTTAACACCCGTAGTATCTGGAAGTAGTGTGGGAGGTGCATCTAGCTTGACCTTGGGCACTACAGGGCAGAATTCGGATAAAGGAAAATTTGGACCTAGAAAACTGGGCGTAACTTGTGTGTGAACAAGAGGGGCCTGTAATTACAGAGTTATTTCTAAATGGTTTCTATGATTACCACCTTTGTCTAGGAGCGGATAGTGGCAGACTATCCAGTTCACTTAGGAATGTATTCCATGTTAGTCTTCTCTTGCTAGAGGATAATATGTGATGAATATACTAATTGTGAACATAGTAATTTTTTTTGTCAACCATTATTGAAATGTATTATTATGTGATGATATTGCATTGATTGTCTTTGAAAACTGTATTGTGTGAAAATATGAGATAGTGCAGTTGCTATCTAACATATCACATATTCGACCCATGTTGCAATACTATATATGCAATCTTATCTTGTTTTATTGAAATGCTTGTTCGAACTGTTTGATTTAAAAATTGTAAGCACTGAGCTCATAGTGCGTAATTTTTAAGAGTGCACCACGTACGATTGCTCCTACGATTAGAAAAACAAAACTAGAAAAACGTCATTTGAATTGTATTTTCCAAACTACTAAAATTGCCATGGATTCGCCATTATAACATTTGGAAACTAGATTCCCCAAACAGATAAAAATAATTAATACATTTTGCCAAGAGTGGCATTTACGAAGGCACACACATTTACTTGGCACAAGAAGGCAACATTTGACACAAATATACTTGAACACACTAAAAAAAATAGAAAAACCTAATATGCAGGACAGAAGAGAGACAAAAGGGAGTCAGTGAAGGAATTGTGGGCTATCTTTGAAGAGGTTCAATTCGATAACCCCACGATGCTGATAGCAAACAAGCTGTTGGCACCTCCCCACCATATGCATGGATGGATGTACTCAACCAGCTCCCCTTGCATTAGAATATTCAAACCCAATAATAGTAGGAGCCAACAAGCCCCCCACCGAAAGAAGGTCAGTCAGGTCCAAGGCGAAGAAATTCGTAAGCAAGCCCAGACGCCTTCAGCACAGTCCAGGTTCCTAGGGAAGGTCCCCAAAAGCTTGACTCCCCGTCCACTGCACTCAACACGTGACACCTCAAAGGTGGGTAAAATACACATCCCCACTGGGTCAGGCGAGCATAAACGTGTGTCAGGGAAGTTTGTGGCGGTTCTCGATAGCGACTCAGTGAGCTTGGGAGATGAAGGGAGCTCCAGTCTGCCGGGAACCGATGGCGAGGAGGGTGGCCACAGGGTTTGCCCAGGTAGCCGGGGAGGAAAAGGAGAGCAAATTTGAAGGTGAAGCCAGGCCAACTAGAGCTGCTCATAGCTTTGAGCAAAAAGGACAAGCCAGACAGCGAGAGGAAGAAAGGCATGAATGGAGGCTCGAGAGAGAAAGGGAGTTAGAATAAGAGTATAGGACAGTGCACACTTCTCATGAGGAAAGTGGGGCCAGGCACAGAGCATAGCGCTGGAACGAGTCGGAGGTTGATGAAATGCTACTAGAAGGGCTCAGATCCACATTGTTCGGTCGACATAGGAGAGGGGCTGGCCAAGAGATAAAGGAACAAAGCAGCCTGGTGCTTACCCACTCGTGATACAAGAGAAAGAAAATGGCACATGTGCATGCACATGAGGGAAGCACCAATGAGGATACGTGTTGCTCCTCACGGGTGCAAGACAAAGATAGACAAATCCGAGGGAGATAATAGCTAAAAGGGAAGGCAAGACTTTTGTGTACCCATTTTGCAACCTGTTAGCAGATTGGACTGAGGAAAGGGACCAATATGAGTGGCCTTGGCCGAGGAAAGGATCGTTTGAGCCAGAGGACCTGGCAGTAGCGGAGGATTGCTTCAAGCATGAAGGAGGAAACCCTAGTTGGGACTTCCTCTACATACAGCGATGCCTCGCGAGAGGAGAACTCTATGTTCAGGAGAAACCCATAGAGTCATCTTGAGTGAGAGTGTACCCGTTACCACAGAAAGGCGCGGTGGGATTATATATGTGCTGTGGGCCCAGATGGACAAAGAGGGGTTGAGAACAAAGTTACAGTCATTACTGGATGGGGCAGGGAAATGGATTACATTCTTCGAGAAAAACACTGCAGGTATCAGTATAGCGATAGGAGACATTAGGAGTCTGCTAAGCAGCCTAATTGGGAAGCAGACTAACACGATGTTCGTCCAAGCTCGCAGATCCGCAATCATGCTAACAGATACCCAGCACGACAGGGCTACATTTAACAGGCACAGGCACCGGATCTGGACCGCCATGAAAGAAATATTCCCTGAACGCTCAGATGTAGGAGGGCTAATGGCAGAGACCATGAAGCCAGATGAAAGCATAAATAACTTCCTAAATAGAATGAGGAAAAGATGAGGACAGGAAACTGGACAGCAGTGGACTGATTGGGCCCAAAATTCACATTTTTCTACAACATCTTGAAGAAAGGGTTACCCACTGAGATACAGAATGGGTTGGACAGCGTAATTGGGTTAGATACTGATCCAGCGCGATATTAGCAAACAGCATTCATACACCAAATACTCACTTGGGCCCATACATTCATACTACGCTAATACTTACGCTGGGTTTTATCAGTTGTTACTCTTTATCAAAATTAAGGGTGGGCGGCAAATTCCGTTCCGCTCGCGGAACTTGCGAAATTTCGGCATTTCCGCGTTCCGCGCGGAACGCGGAAATGTCGAAACTTCCGCGATCCGCGGCGGAACGGAATTCGGGTGCATGAAGCACTTACAGATTTAATTAAAGCAGGTGCCCGAGTTGAAGCTCAAATTCTGTAACGCATTAATCAGCACAAAAAATTCGTGAGCAAGGTCGAGGCTAAGCAGGAGTGCTTTCTGCCCAGATCTACCGCCAAACATTAGCTGTAATCCCTGATGGAGGTCTTTGCATCCTTGATTTTCTCGAGCGCAATCCCCGTGTAGGTCCAGTGGCCAGGAGGTTCTTTCTCCTCATCTGCTGCTCAGATCGTGCTCTGACCCTTTATAAACAAGATGCATGGGAACTCGCATGGATGCCCCGCCCGTTTTGCCCATGATGACGTCTGCCAGTGACTACATTACAAAACAGCACCGCACACCAGCTGCACCGAAATAAAACGTTCACACTACTGTATTTTTCCTCACCCCCGATCTAATGTTTAGTCTAAACAGATTTCTGTGTTTTAATACACTTTTGACATGAAAGTGTGCTCTTTTTTAGCCTGTGCTTATAAACCGAGTTGCGAAAATGAGGCGTTAGCTAGTTTATGAGGTGATTGCTTTATGCCTTTATTCTGCTTCTCTGAGGCAGGTTTACTATAAATATGAACCCGGGAACGGTCTGTTCTAGGAGCGCCTGGTTTCCTTTGTCCCACCAACACTTCAGAGTGCTGATAACACTCCTTTTCTCAACACAGCCCTTCGAACTGATGACGGGCAGGTTGGGTAGCACAAAATACCCCCTCCCAATACACACATGCAGAATGTGATGAGGGGCCGCTCTGAATAGTATTTGCAAGTGCGGAGACCAACGGCTGCGATCAAGGACATCTTTTGTCTCACCGCACTCTTGGAAATATTTGTGTGAGTTCACTTTGAATTGAGTCAATACTCACAACTCCAGTGTAACGAAAGCCGGTGTCAAAGGCATAGGAAGTGCTTTTCCTCCCCAGAGTCCGTGCTCATTTGCAGAAAGGAAGTTGGCAGTCGGCCTGTTTGATGCCCGTATACCCCAGCTGGGAAGGGTTTTTAAGGACTCCTGAGTTTTACTGAGGCTGACATCCAACCACCAAGCTTCAGTTTCTGCCTCGTGCGCAGCTCGAAGGGACAATCTTATCACTTGCCTCGATTCAACTCGGACCTTGAGAGCTGCAGGGTGTCTAGAAAAGGTCCGGAGCCCAGCCTGATAGGATTCTCTGACCTGAACACAGAGCAAGCGGTTAAGGGGAAAACGCGTGAAGAACCAGCGCCATGTGTTATCTTGGTAGAATCAGTCGAAGGCCTATTATGAATCATCTGTGGATGTTCTGCTGGGTGTAATCTGGCCGTCTACACCAGCTGCAGGCCTCCTAGCGCCACATAAAAAGACACAATTTCCTCTGAGATGTGGCCGATTTGGAACCACTCAGGTGCAGACATGAACACCATGCAAGCTAGCTGAATGTACATGAAACGCAGCAGGGCATAAGCTGACTCCATGTCACGTGGGCGACTTCCAGTTAATTTTCCCACCCAATAGATATAAGCATGCTAAGACTTGTGGGCAAAGATTTATAGTGTGAGGCGTTTAACTACAAGTCCCATCATGCTCAATGTCACCAGCCCAGTACTCCAGTTGAGTAGAGGTAGTGCACAAAACGGTGGCATCTTCGTGGATAAATATGCAGGGCAGGATTCATTCTGGCACCATGCTACGATGCTCCTGTCACAAAAATTAAACCTCAACAGGAAGCACTTACAGATATAAACGAGCGCAGCAAAATCTCCGCGAGCACGCGAAATTCCGCGTGCTCGCGGAGATTTCTTGCCGTTTCGCGGAATTTTGCGGAACGCAACTCCGCAAATTCCGCCCACCCTTAATCAAAATCCCTGCTACCAATTACCTTCTGATTGAAGAGTAATGACTTACCAATGAATCCTTTGCTAATTGGGAAATTTAAAAGGAGTGACATTCATTATAGTACATAACCCTGAAATAACCACTGAGTCAGGAAGTTTTAAAATGTTTATCTACAGATTTAGCAGAGTAAAATACAGAGCCACATGGTACTTAATCGCAATACCCAAGATTAAGCATAGAAATGATTATTGCTAATCAATGACGGTGTTTAAAGAAAAGGAGAAGATAGAGACAGCAGCGCAACTAAAGGTTGCATTATATTTACCTAAGTGCGAGAACCAAAACCCCTTAGCCAAGGAGTTGAAAGAATAAGACCCAGGAAGGATGAAGAGCAAAGACCTCCTCCAGGATCAGGACAGGACCGGTGACCTCTCTACAACGACACCTGCGTCGTTCCCCACTCTGATACTCGGCTTCTCCTCGATTCTCCCGTGTCTCCCTTCTAATGGACTCCGCCGCCCCCTCCTCAGGACCTCTTCTGGACAGGAATTCAGTCAGCAACCGATCAGCTTGGCAGTCTGGAGCTAAGAGCGCTCTGGCAGCATGGACGCCTGTTCTTCGTGAACGCATGCGCTAACTAATTAACTAATGCTATATTCTATTATACCCTTCTACGCCCATGTACCTCCCCTTAATGTTGCTAAAATATGGGGCCACTACTTCTGATTGGACAGGGACAGGGGGTGGATAGTCGCACCATATCGATTTGGCCTAACTTGTAAAGCCTATTGTTTTTAAATTCCCACCCTTCAATTTAATACATTCGCTTTATTTCCCACCCGTCTCATGACAAATGTAAACCAATTTTCATAGACAATGTATCAATGTACAACAGGAAAGGCAAAGTACAACATCTTCGGCCATCGGGTCGCGGCCTTGGACGACGTCCAGATTGACTTCATTTGGCAGGCACACAGGACACATGCGCAGAACCATTTGCCTCTCGAGTTTCAGAACACCAACCCAGGCCCAAGTTTACGAACTAATAAAAGTGCAAGAAGAAAATATTAAAATCACAAATAAAATGTTTCACTGTATGCCCACTTTTTCAACTCTATTCCCATTTAATTATAAATTCTATCCTGCGTTAGTAGCGTTAGGAAACGACAATTTAGTAATGACATGAGAGCAAGCTGAAGCATGTGAAAACATCAAGCAGCCACTTTACTACACACTGCGCAGAAGCAGAAATTTCCCACCAAGCAAAGAAAGAGACGTCACACCATGTGATATGGTTGCGACATGCGCATTGAGTTTTCCCGCGCATAGCGGCCATTATAGATTACAGACAAGCGTTATTCATCAGTAAAACACATAGGCAAGCTTCCTTCCCTTTCGTGTCGTGAATGCAAAAGGTTAGTATTAACAATACAAGTTTTAATAAATTAATACTGTGAGGAGGATTGAATACAAGCAAGTTTCATTTATGAAACCTTGCTCCATCAATACCAAACCCTTGCAAGAGATGTAAGCTCATATACTCTACTACCATAGGAAAAAGCAAGGAAAGGAATGAGAGAAGCACGAGCAGACTCAAAGTGACACAGCAAAATGAGTTCAGCACACACGATTGCCCTTGAGGGCAACTATGGCCGTAACCATGCAGATGACACCAGTCACAATGAGGGCTCCACTGCAAAACTTTAGAGGTTTCCAAACAGGCAGTCCAGAAGCACAAACAGGTTATGTTAGTGGAGGCCAGGAAAGCTGGTCACAATGAGACCCTAGAAAGTTCTACTATTGCCGTAGGCGGGGTCACCTGGTAGAGGGGTGCCGGATGAAGGCATACCGTGAGCAGCAAAAACAGCAGAGGTTAGTGAGCCAGGGCCAGCCACCACAAAACCCCATAAATGTCCCTCTTCAGTACCAAGCACAGGGTAATCAGAACGTACCATACATTCAGTCGCAGGGATGTTCGCCAGTCACCCCACAACCACAGAAGGGATGAAGCAATTGGATGAGCACGTTGCAGCAGCAGCCACAGACAGGGAACCCAGCACAACAGAGACGGGGGCCACAACCCCAGCAAGAAGAGGTGACAGTGTGAGGAGGTAGCACCTTCGCACAATCGCAGAGCCAGAATACATATTACAATAGGCCCTCTCAGCAAATAAAAACTGGAAATAATAATAATGCCAATGACCTAACCCCCAGCAGTTCGTTTCCGATAGTAAAGTCATAGAGCATACCCCCTTTTTCAGAACAGAAAGGACTACAGACAGTGTTGGGGGATCCAAAAATATTTTACTTGTTTACAGGAATTTAGGGTTGCTGTGGGCTGTGTCCATTAAGTGTCCACATTAAGTTTGGCATCAACAGTGGGTCTGTGGAAGCACAGAATAATTAGATTACCTAAAGAGCCTGCAGAAACTAGGCCCCACTCTGCTGCTGATCCCCCAGGGTAGGGTTCACCAACCCCAACCAGGGGCAGGGCAGTCTGGCGAGGGGGTGAGAAAGAAAAATGTTTTAAAAGCCAACACCCAGGTCCCGCAGCCAAAGTCTAACGGGACACACTCCAATTACCAAGTCAAAAGGTAACCTGTTCTTCTGGGAATCATACCCACCGTCAACAATTCCTTTTGAGCCCCCAAATGTTCCAAAAGCCTCCGAAGCAATGGAGGCCTCCCTTTCAGTTATGAACACAGCCATCCTCAATGATGGGAACCAATGTTCTTTTTATCCTTAGGACGGTAAGATCCTAAAACTCCACAACCCCCAAACACAGGAGTCAATAAGCCTAGAGGCCTCGGTGTAAGGTGACCAGATGTCTCAGATTTGCCCAGACAGTCCCGGATTTTTTTCGTCATCTGTCCCAGCAGATTTTTCCAGGTTTTTGGAAGGCCCCACTGAACTAGCCTTTATGAGCCCGTAGTTAGTCTCGTAGTGGCTAGTGTTTGTGTTGGTTCCGTTGGTGAGTGCCATCTTCAAGGCATTTTGCACCCCTCTGCAATGTGAAATTGTAGTCCTACTCCTATGTTTGTGAAATGTCCTGAATTTTGGGGCTTTGGAAATTTAGTCACCCTACCTCAGAATAATGATGAGCTCGATACTCCAGTCGTGGGTTCACTGAACCTTTCAAGGCAGAGTGGGTCCCGAGGGAGAGGGTAGTGCCAGGGACGGAGGCTTCCAAGTCTCTTCCCCTGCTCCAGATGGATTGCAGAGTACCGGGTGCACCCCTTTCCAGGTTCAATCCCCTTCCAAGCATGGTCCGCTCATGTTGGCCCAACCTTGCAAGCAACCCAAGCCAACTGTCTGCCCTGAATTCGGACCTCATGGGGGGTGGTATGGGTAGGAAGGGACGAACCAAAGAGCAGCCTCGAACCCTACCTAAACTAAACTATAAGGAAAAAGCACAAAAAATCAGCCCAAAAAGAACATTCCAGATAAAAGGAGGGGTCGTGATCAGCCAAACCAGGTATCTGAGGCCACGAGGGAGGGTCATGTTACACAACACGTGCCGGGAAGAGGAAGGTGCACAATCACCAAAACGTATTCAGGGGCATGTAGCAAGCACACACCAGGAACACCAAACGGCAACATTTCCACACATTTCTCACATTTCCACACACATACAGCAATACTGAACTGCACAATGCATAGCAAGCGCAACTGGGGGTAATATCAAAAAGAGGTCACCCCCAGCAGGAAAATAGCATTGGGAAGGGGCCGCTCAGCAACTGTGCTTTTAGGCATGCACTGGGCGAGGCCCCCTTGGCAAAACAAGCCTCACCTATGACTCTTGCTAAAAGCCACAATTCTATCCTTCGCTGTACTCATGAGACCACCTCACAAATATACCTAACAGCAATCTGATCACTCAGAATCAAAAGGTTCAAAAACCACCCATGTAGAATTGGGAGGGGCTCAATGGTTTATGAAAATAAGATCTATCTAGAGAATTATAATCACCCTCACACCCCAAATCACTAATTGATGTTTCTAACAGGGGTTGACATTCTGATATCTCACTAGATCGTGACTAGAAGGTTGACGGGCTCACATCCCGTGGTAAAATACAGGATCTGCAAAGACATTAATAACGGGGTATATTTGATTAGCTGAATGAACAGACAACCAAGTTCTTTCAAAACAGGTAACCGAAAAAACAAAAAATTACACCAACACCGACTTGCCATCAACCCCCATGACCCAAAGGGAAAAGAACATTTTCGCACTTACGCCAAGGAGGAGGAGGAAAAAGCCACGGGCCCTCAGCGAGGGGTCAGCTTAACAGCCACGTGGGTGCACCGTCCCGACGTACAGTCGAACCCTTCCATGGCGATGACACACTTGAACTAAATACTGCAATCATTTTTGAACTGGTTAGAAGAAACACAGCCACTGGAGGGGCCCAGATGACTACAAACGTTATGTATATTTCTGTGGTTATGTACGATCTGCCTACTATGGGTAGATCACACTTGAGTACTACAGAGGAACTGCAGAGTCAAAAGAGATTCACTAATGGGGAACTACATCTTCTGTGCAGGGACCTCTCATACATCACCTACAATTACACCCAACAGAACACCATCATCCCACATGCACTGCACAGCACCCTTTTACATAACACATGGTATCAACACATGACCACAGTCGGGTTCCAAACCTCAACCAGGTGATGTTATGTCTGCTCTTGATCTCACATCAGTAGGTGCAGATAGACTGTACTTGTCCCAAGAAGTAGCCCCTGAGAAAGCAAAATGCCATATACACCTTAATCCATGTAGGAAAAGGGCCAAGATCCAACCCAACAAGATAATACCACCCAGCAGTGCTATACATCTTCAGTGAGCCCACTGATATCCAAACTGAGCCGTTCAGGATGCGTAGGAAGGGATTATAGGGAAAGATATCACTTGGCCCTGAGATTTCCCAGAAAAGGGAGTTTTTGAGGTAGCATATCCCACAACTCAGTGCACAAACACGTCCACGCCAGCATCCACCTGTGGACTGAGAGTGGCTCTTAGTGTATCTGGAGCTGTCTTCTTAAACAACAAGTGGTCTCCCGACATGGAATTCCTGTGTAGGGCCTTCCAGCTCAGGGATAAAAAGGGGAATGAGTCACCTGGAGGAGAGTTTAATGAAAGTATGACTAACCTGTGCCAGGAAATCTGGGACACCGAGGTGGGTGGATGCACTTGGCTGGATGGGAAGGGTCAACCCCTGATTGTATGGATACTTACACTGTTTTTCTTATGTTTCAGAGATAAAGGAACGCTTCTGATGGCACAAATTCTAACTGCGGAGGGATACTACATATTCAGGAGATGCAATGGGGCACCTCCACGCTTATGGATTTTTATTTGCAGTGCGGCAAGCATGCCTATACTCAGCTGGCTCCTGGATGGAGAAGATTATGTTCCCTGGTTACACTGCACACGCCGATCTTGGTCATTCCTGGAAAAGAGCTAACAGACTTATATCAGCACCCGTTAAGGAAAAAGACCACCTTGCTGCACCAAGCTTGTGAAAGGAGAGCAGTGGACTATTTTGGCTGGGCTCAGTTCAAAGACTTTATTGAAGATTCTGTTCCTGAGGCACAGTTGGGAGCAGGAGGGTCAATACCCTTATTCACCCTGCAGACAAATGCTAACCCCTTCTGGCTGCAGATTACATGGTGGAAAATGCTCAAAATGATGAACAGCACTGAGCTTGGTCTCAGTTCAATCAAGGAAGAAATGGGAGCCATCCTCCTCATGGTAATGCAGCACCATTTTGTACTGTCTTAATGACCACAATGGAGGAAGGGGTCTGTGCCAAGATTTGCGCTGCCGGCTGTATGTTCATCCCAGGGAATGACATGGACAATGGAACACTGACGCTTGCCAGTCAAGCACTGCCTGGTCTACAAAGACGCATGCATAAAGAGGGAGTAGGAGTGGTCTTCAAATTGGTTCTCCTGTCTCCCACGATGGATATCCGGTTTATGTAAATCACTGTTGCCAGTTATCATTGCGTTTCTATTGGTTGGCAGGGTTATATAATTGGGGATCACCTACTGTAAAAACGCAGTCCTCAAATTGAGTAGAATGCAAGTAAATAGGGAGTTAGTGGTTGTCAATTGCAAACTTAAGAACAACAGGCCCCAAGTACAGTAATTGTTGAAATGCATGAGTCTGGTAGTGTAGTTGAAAAATCAACTAGAGGGGGATATATTAATATGGAAAATGAGGCATACATCGATGGAAATTAAATATCGTTTTCATTAACAGATTTGCCTGTTGTGAACTCTTCATCAACCTCGACTCTCAAATATGTAGTTTGGCAGGCCCTGAGACCTAGGCCCGGGAATTGCTGATTGATAGGTTACAGGTGGGAGGGTGCATAGCTGGCAGGCAAACACTAGGGTAGGAAACTCTTGATCAATCCCACAGATAATTGAAGCGACATTACAATGATCAGGGGAGATTGCCCCAATAAACCACACATGGCCAGAGGTGGTATGCACGCTCCTAAAAACACCATAAAGTCAGATGCCACATGAATTAGGAACACATACCGATTCGAACCTAGCACACATAGTGATCACACGCTCCCCATGCCAGACATTAGGACACATTCACCATTGGCCACACTGTGCCACACAAGGTCGAGACCCACCTGTATTAACCACTGACCATTAATTTATGACTCCAAATGCTGCAAGCAACATTCCTCACCATATATAGTACGCCAGAAACTTTTATGACTTGTGTTTTTGTATAAAGGATGGACACAAACCAAATGTAAATTGAGACAGTCCTCAGACCTAGTGCCTGTAACTGTTCTCCCGGGCAAACTGTTTAATTGAAGAAACTATTCCTGTTTTACCACACGTCTCTTATCTTCTGTTTTTTCTAAGGAATTCTAACTCAAGCAGCACAGTGTGAACTATGGCATCAAATAAACAAAAGCCTGATATACTTAACCCTTCTGCATTTTCAAAGCTTGTAGTTTGCAAAACTGCAGGCTATGCAGCTGCAAAATGTTGAGTCACAAAGTTCTTAGGGCCCAACTACAACATGACGGATATCTGCCTTATTACAAGTGCATTGTATACTAATGCACTTGTAATAAGGTGGACGGATATTCGTCACATTTGTGACGGAGCACCCATCCACCAAACTCTAAATTGGGCCCTAAGTGTACTTTATGAGCCTGAAATGTTTTTCCGACTCCCAAACTAAACTTTGGGACTGTTTTCAAATTGCATATATGGATGGGCATGAACAGTGGCAGAGTAAGGGTGCCAAGGGTTGCTAATACAGACGAGGAAATCAGGGCCCTATCCCTTAGATTGTTTGTAAAAAACAGCCACTAACTGGTGTGAAATGGACCCTAAAAACCTCAGGTGCCACTGCACCCACTGCTTTATTGATAGCTGTGCCCATGGGCATAAAAAAAAGGGATGCTTCACTCTTCATTTCAATTCGTAATGAGATGCATCAATGCTTTTGGCTGCATTTGCAATCACATTGAATAGATACCATGACCGGACATGGAGTACTCTCTCATCTGTGGAATGTAAGCTGTCCTCACGAAACAGCTTCCACCTTGTGAATGCTGGCTGCTGAAAAATGGGGGACCATACAGTATTCCACATGTCTGCTGTATGCTCCCCCGTTCCCTGTATGCTTGCAGTTTTTTAGGTCTCGGCTCTAGACGGCGCGCATGCATTTGTCTCGAAGAGACATGCTGTATCTACTGTTGTGGATTTGCTGGCTCCCACATCGCTCCTTTATTCCTCCTCCCCACTGGTCCATGGCATGCATGCGTCATGCCTCTTGCCAACATTAGCCCTCCCTGATTGAAATGGCCGATTACTGCTAAACATACGCAGCAGCCATTTTATCACATTGTTTCTGAACAACTTTTTAATTTCTTTACGAGCACTTTTCACAAGCGCTACTGTTTAAACTCACACCGCAAAATTCTTTGCTTCCTGCTTGTGTCAAGATTATTCTCAGATAACTAGGAAACATCCCACCTCCCAAATGTGAGGCTGCAGTATAAACTGGCCACTGATCACCGAGCGTGGAGATGGCTGGCAGAACCTGGCTGGTCTCGGTGTGAGCCTTCTCCCAAATGTGTGCCCAGCAGTTGCCTACAACATTGCATAAAGCTCCCTCCCCTGCCCTGGGGAATACTCCATAAATATCGTCGAGTACCCCTGAAGACTTGAGCCACTAGGTGATTCACTGGGCAATGCACCCTGGACCCGGTGAACCTTGGACTAAATGGCCCCATATAATCCTTGCCCTACAGAGCGGGTAAAACCCTGAAGACCCCAGGACATAACTGTTTGATGCAGAATGGGGGAGTATAAACTTGCTCCTTTTTCCAAGGTACTAATTCCCTGCTTGTCTGTTTATGAACAGGTTTGCTGGTGGGTCTACAAGATCAATCCTGATGGGGAAGCCGAGGGCCAAACAGGTGGGGGTGCCGTCTTACTCTGAGGAGCACTCCCAACCCCCACCTGTGGCCTCTGTTGAGCCCTGATCCCCGACAGACCCTATTCATATCCGTTTAGACAGACTGCTTGCTGGCAATGCTGACACTAAGGCCACCCTTCAGCAGGATATTGGCACGGTGTCCATGAGCCTAGGCCTACTACAAGCTGATCACCACAAGTTGGCGGACAGGGGAACTGAAGCCAGAAAACCAGAAATTGAAACACCAAATGGCGGAACTGACTGATAGAGTGCAGGTTCTTGAACACCGAGCTGAAGATGAGGAGGGACGCAACAAATGAAATAGTATACAGGTGGTGGGACTGCCTGAGAGTACGGAGGCAAGCGACATGGTGGCATATCTTGAATGCTGCTTCCAGACAGAGGTCGCCCCAAATAACCTGACTCCCTTCTTCTCTTTGTAGTGTGCCCATAGGGTACCAGCATGCCCACTGGCACCGGGTCACCCTCCTCGCCCTGTTGTGGCTAGCCTGCTCCAATATAAAGACAGGACTGATATCCTGCAGAGGACGGACTCGGGCCCCTTCACAGTGGCCAACAGTAAGGTGTCAGTGTTCCCAGACTTCGCCTTCACTATACAGACCAAACAAGCTTCCTTTCTGGAAGTCAAAAAGGGCCTCTGTGACGAGGGAATGCAGTACTCCCAGATGTTTCCTGCAAAGCTCTGGATAATACTTGAGGGCAACACACAATTCTGTGATGATCTCAGTATGGCTTGGGACTGGCTGGAAGCGTACAAAACTGGATCAACTCTCTATGGCTCGCCCTAAACCCAATGCTCCTCGACACAGGGCAAAGAGACACTCATGTGTAGCCTCACATGGCAGGTCACTGAAGAGACCATCCCTGTCGCAGACCGAGCAGGAACAGGCCACCGCTTTCAAGGCAGTGGCTGAGATTGTGATGACACAGAGGTCGGACTCAGGGACTGGTACCCCCTCCGAGTGTAAATCTATACTTTCAAGGTCAGAATCTTCCCAAGTAGATAGTACTGGCCTGCCTGTGGTGATGCCATGATCCACAGAAGACCTTATTTGATGCACACTTTCACTGGCTTTTTGGTATGTCAGGGGTTGGGGGTTCTGGGATTGAGGCCGACCTTTCATTGAAGTTGAAGGAGTCAGAGGGGGCTGTTGCCTTGGCAACATTACATGTGTACAGCTCTGATTTTCCTGTTGGGGTTCAAGGCCATGGTAGTGTTGGTTACTGAATATGGGATGAGCTGAGTGCCTGGAAAGTGAAGATGGGCAAGGCCCGCACAATGCCGGTTTTGTCTATATGATACAGCCTACCCCACCCACATAGACCACTGCCAGGTGACTGTAGGAGACGTTCTGTGGACGATGTTTGCACATTCTTAAGTTTGAGCATCCAGCCGTTGTTGGGCTGCTCTTGGGATGGGGAGTTAACTGTTAGGTGGTTTTATTATTTATTGCAGGGATCACTCTACATATTGAGGTGGGTGGCCTTGACGCGGGAGAGACCCGGGTGGGCTGGAGGGTGCACACACACATCGAGACCAGGTGTCTGACCAACACCACTCACTAAAATGTCTGTCTTGGAACATCCGGGGGATGGGCTCGGCCTTCATAACCTCCAAAGGTATTTGAGGCTGATAGGGGTACAGGTGGCCATGTTTCAAGGGACTCATCTCACAGGGGAGGAAGTAGATTGCCTTCGTCACAGGTGGCAAGGCCAGTTATTTGCCATCTCATACTCTGCCTTTGCCCGGGGGAGGGTTGATTTGGATCAGGACAGGGACACCGGTAGCATCCATCCACACCGGTAAACAGCCATTACAACGAGGCTGTTACTACGCAAGTCATTACATCGCATGCGTTACAACGCATGCGATGTAATGGCTATCCACATCGTTGTGAGGAAACTGAGGCTGTTCCATTTCCTCACAACGACGTGAACCGCCCCTCAGTCGACGCTGGAACCAGGAGAGAGGAACCACGAGGAGAGAGAGGTAAGGGGAATTGGGCATGGGGTGGGGGTTACTTTTGTAGGGTTTAGGGTAGTGTGGAAGTAGTGTTGTAATGTTTGTGTAGTGTAGGGTTGTTTTTTAGGATTTAGGGTAGTGTTGGGGGGGTCGTGCAGGGTAGTGTTAGAGTTTAGGGACCGGACTGGGGGTAGGGGGAGGGTCATGCTGGGGGTAGTGTTTTACGGTTTAGGGTAGTGTTTTGGTGTTTGTGTAGTGTAGGGTAGTGTATTTGGATTTAGGGAAGTGTCGAGGTGGTCGTGCAGGGTAGTTTTAGAGTGTAGGGGCCGGACTGGGGGTCGTGCTGGGGGTAGTGTTTTAGGGTTTAGGTAGAGTTGTGGTGTTTGTGCAGTGTAGGGTAGTGTTTTAGGGTTTATGGTAGTGTCGGGGGTCGTTCAGGGTAGTGTTAGAGTGTAGGGACTGGACTGGGGGAAGGGGGAGGACCATGCTGGGGGTAGTGTTTTAGGGTTTAGGGTAGTGTTGTAGAGTTTGTGTAGTGTAGGGTAGTGTTTTAGGGATTAGGGTAGTGTAGGGGGGTTGCGCAGGGTAGTGTTTGAGTGTAGGGACCGGACTGGGGGTAGGGGAGGGTCGTGCTGGGGGTAGTGTTTTAGGGTTTAGGGTAGTGTTGTGGTGTTTGTGTAGTGTAGGGTAGTGTTTTATGGTTTAGGGTAGTGTAGGGGGTTGTGCAGGGTAGTGTTTGAGTGTAGGGACCGGACTGGGGTAGGGGGAGGGTCGTGCTGGGGGTAGTGTTTTTGGGTTTAGGGTAGTGTTGTGGTGTTTGTGTAGTGTAGGGTAGTGTTTTAGGATTTAGAGTAGTGTCGGGGGTCGTGTAGGGTAGTGTTTGAGTATAGGGACTGGACTGGGGGTAGGGGGAGGTTTGTGCAGGGGTAGTGTTTTAGGGTTTAGGGTAGTGTTGTGGTGTTTGTGTAGTGTAGGGTAGTGTTTTAGGGTTTAGGGTAGTGTCGGGGGTCGTGCATGGTAGTGTTAGAGTGTAGGGACCGGACTGGGGGAAGGGGGAGGGTCGTGCTGGGGGTAGTGTTTGAGGGTTTAGGGTAGTGTTGTGGAGTTTGTGTTGTGTAGGGTAGTGTATTTGGATTTATGATTTAGCGTAGTGTTGGGGGGGTTTTTTAATTCAAAAAATGCGTTGTAAAAGTATGCAGGGTATTTGGATCCGTTGTAATGTCATTTTAAATGCATTTCAATACACTTGCGAACTAATGGTATGCGTACTAATAAATTGCGTTGTAATGATACTTGCGCACTAAAAACATCATTGTAAAAGCATGCGTTGTTTTGCTTTGCGTTGAATCGACATATATTCATCCACACCTCCATAGATAAAGAGGGTCGCTACGCCCTGATCAAGGGTAGGTTGTTGGGTAGGGCTATAACCCTGGGAACTATTTATGCCCGAACTAGGACCAGGTGACTTTTCTCCACTCCCTATCGCCTCCCTGGCATCCTTAGTGACAGACGACCTCCTAATAGATGGGGATTTTAACTGTGTAGCAGATGTCCTACTTGACCTCTCCACCCCTCCTTTGCTAGGTGCACCTACCAATAGGACTGCGGAAGGCCTCAGAGACTGGTTAGGACATTGGGACTTAGCAGATGTTTGGAGGACACAACATGGGGAAACTCAAGGTTATTCACGTATCTACCAATTACACACCAGGATAGGCAAGTTCATAGGCTCGCACAGACTTAGTCAACACATGACAAACACTAAATATTTAGGGCGCACTCTTTCAGACCACAGTCCTCTCCTGCTGGGATTGCAATCTGTTGGAGAGCGCCTACGGATCTCCATATGGAGGCTTAATCCACTGTCCCTAGAGGGCAATGCTTCAGAGACTCCCTAGGGATGCAATCTCTGGGTATTGTGATCTTAATCAGGGTTTGCCATCCTCTGGCTTGGTCGACTGGGAGGGATTTAAGGTGGTGGTTTGCAGTCCTTGTTTAGGCCATTCGATCAGCGTACAGAAAGAATTGAACGGGGAGCTTCGGACCCTGGATGGTAGATTGCATTAGTTAGATTGTGCTCTGGTTGCAGATGCCACAGCTGTAGACAGACTTTGGGAGACCTGGAAGCAAAATAATGCCATCTTAGAGCAGTTGTGCTGCCACGATTATAAGAACTACATTACCAGAGCACATGAGGAGGAAGGTCAGCTGGGCAAGCTACTGGCCTGGCTTATTAGAACTGAATCTCGAGGGGCCCCTATAAGACATATCCTGATGGGCGATGGCGAATCGCTTTACTCTACAGGGTCTATTAACACATTGTACCGGGACTACTACAAAAGAAATTGCATTTCTGAGTAGACTACCACTGCAAGAACTCCCCTGGGAAGCTTGGGAAAGCCTGGGAGGGTCAGTATCAGTACAGGAGATGGCAATGGGTAAAACCCCAGGCCCTGATGGCTTTCCTGAAGAGTTTTAACTGCACTTGCTGAGATATTAGCTCCAATGCTGGACTCACTATATGCTGAGTCTTTGTCACTGAGGCATTACTCGATGCTACCTGAGATGCAGTTGTGGTCCCTCTCCCCAAGACCAAAAACCAATGAGCCCGAGCCTCAGAGTTCTGCCCCCTTTCCATGGTTAGCATGGATTTCAACATTCTTAGTAACAAATTGGCCCGTTGGCTGCTTCCCCATATGCTCACTTTAATACATAGCAACCAGAATGGCTTTATTCTGGCCCGCAACACCTCACTCAATCTCCAAAAGTTCTACCATGTTCTTTACCCTCCGCAGGTGCAGCCCACATGCCATGCTGATGTCAGTGTACCTCGAAAAAGCCTTTGATTCAGTGCGCTGGGACTTTCTATTCGAGGTCATCCAATGGATGGGATTGGGGGAACGTTGGCTCAACTGGGTCAGAACAGGCACTGTTATTTTCCTGCAATACAACGTATGCAAAGGCACCAGGCAAGGGTGCCCTTTATCCCCCTCTTATTCGCACTAGCCGTTAAGCCCCTTGCCGAACTCTTTCACCTGGAGGTTGCGGGCATGGACATAGAAGTCAAAGGTCGAGAACACATTATTTCTCTATATGCTGATGATCTCCTACTTTGCCCAGGTGGGCCTGGGGGCTCGACAACAGCATTTGGCCTCCTAGGGGAGATTGAGAGGCTCAAAGGCCTTCAGGTCAATAAGACCAAGACACATGCATTACCCATGTTGCCAGATGCCAAGCGGCCCCAGATCTCCCATTGGACCTGACATGGACCACAACCTCCTTTCGGTACCTCGGCATACAAGTGTTCCATTCCTTGAAAGACCTGCAAGAGGGTAATCTGGGGAAAACCCTCTAATCCATTCAATCCTGTGTTCCCTTTTGGCTCTCTCTTAAACTGACAATAATGTTCTGAATCTCGGTACCCAAGATGGTCATGTTACAAAGATTACTCTATTTCTTTATTAATCTTCTGTTTGGGGTGCCAGTTTCTTGATTTCGACAACTGAACACTCTGCTGCGGGAGTTGATATGGGATGGGGGCTGCCAAAGGGTATCCCTGGAGATTCTACGGCACCCGCCAGATGAAGGGGGCCTGGGTGCCCCAGATTTTGAATTATACTTTTTGGCTTTGCAGCTCCAATGGATTATTCAATCGTTTGACGAGGTCAACCAGGAGCAACTGGGCTCGGTGGGGTGAGCAACTCACTTAGGGGCTTTGCTGGCTAATCTACTTTACCCAGTGGTGGTGATTCCACACATGGATGTGTTGTTGTTGTTGGCATCAAAGTGCTGAAGGCAGTGGGAATGCCTGTTTATGCCCTGGCAGTACCTCTGGTGGGTCTCCCACATAGTGACCCTCTATCCATCTTCACAGCTGGGCAGCTCTTGATCTGGACAGATGGTGGGCTGGTGACAGTGGGTGATTGCTACCAGTGGGGCGCCCTACTCCCCCTAGAACATATGGTGGCCACTTATGACCTACCCACATTGCAGTTCCTCATAAATGAGGCATTGATACATACTTTCAGACAGTTGTGGGCCAGTGGGCACGAGGAACCAACGACCCACACTGTGCTGCAACTATTAGAGTCCTTGGTCACTGCAAGACACATGGTGACGTGGTTTTATAGATCACTGTCTGAGATGGTCTGTAAACCCTTGTTGATGCTATGATGGCAGTAGGAAGCGATACTAGAGTGGGAAATTACGGACTCAGAGAGGTGCAAGACACTGAAAAAGTTTTTAGAAACATGAGGCTGAAAAACACCCAGTTAAATTATGTCCACATGACATTGATGACGCCCTTCAAACTCCAGGTGTCTATGGTGGGAAACCGCGTAGCTGCCCTGGGTATAGGCACTTGGATGCAGACTTTATACACATGACATGGAGCTCTTACGGGCTGCGTCACTTCTGGGACATTGTTGTGGATGCCCTGAACACTACATTAGGAAGCTACCTTCGCTCCTCCCCAGAGGTCTGTTTACTAGGATTGTTCCTAAGACCATATAAACGAAAAAGCAGAAACTAGATTCCCAGATCTGGCTCTAGTGTTGGCCAAGAGGCTAATAGTGATGGCCTGGAAATCCACGTTGGGACCAGTAGTGGGAACTTGGACGAAAGACGTTACTCAGTGGGCCAGGGCTGAGGAGAGGGCACTGTTTAGGGAGGAGGTGTGGGGATACGTAGACCCTGTTGACAGAGGTGGACAGACGTCTTAGAGGCTTGGAAACACACAGTGGGAGACTTCAAAGAGGATTCTGATGGACAAGGGGGTCCAACTGAGTGGGGCGGAGATGACTCTCCAGGAGAAACTATTAGAGAGAGGATACACACTGAACAAGGGTGGAAGCAGGGCTATTAGTGACTCATCCTACCCAAGTCACAGAATGGATGACACTGAAATGTCCCTTCGCCCCTAGGTTCTGGCTTGTCATTCCTGTCACATGGGTCCTTCCCTGTAGATCATGGTGTGGCTGCCAGGTCACAATCCCCCATACCTCTTTTATTAGCACCTTCATTTTCCCTGAACTATCAGAATCGAGAGATCCCTGCATTAATTCGGTTGTTTTGATTCTTTCTTTTTCTCTCGTCTTTTTTCCTTTGAGTTCCTTGCACATTGGATGCTATAGTTCTTTTTGTAATGTTTTTTAGTGCATTGTATCTGGCTTTGAATGATGGCTTAGTTTGGGCATCAATACTCGCTGGGACATTACATAATTTGTGTATGGAGTATTATTTGACGAACCATTCTTGTATCCCACAAGACTATTGTACATTGCAATGCTCTGATTGTTGATGCCACTATACATTACTTTTTTCACCTAGGGTGATGGTCATTATAAATGCCAATAAACATATGTTTAAAAAAAAAAGAGCCTCATCATGAAGAGCTACTCTGGCTCAGAGCAGAGCCAAGTGCCTATGTTTTTGTGCTTGAGGTGTCTAAACTTAGGACCAGACCTAGCAAAGTGTTGCATTGCCCTTATGTCACGCAAGGGCAATGCAGCACTAAAGTCAGATTTACAAAGTCACACAAGGTCACCTTACCCTGTGGTGCTTGGTAAATCTGGAGCAACGCAAGGCAGCGCAAGTTGCTGCCTTACGTTTCTCAGACTCAGGGAGGCACTCTATGGGTGGATTGCGGGTGTTCCCACACATCCACCCATGGGTTTTGGTGCATTCCCAGATTTACCATGAGTGTTAGACCTGGGAATGTGTCAACATGCTACGCCTTCCTATGGGAGGCATAATGAGGAGAAATCTCTTTATTTCTCCTCGTTTTTTCCTCTTTCTATGCACACATACAAAGTGGAAAAAGCCTCAGATGATTGGTTTGTGTGGAAAGGTACCCCATCCTGCACAAAAACAATTCTGCTTGCAGCACAAGCACCCTTGCACGAAGGTGCAAGAGTGCCTTCATTGGCACTGGGCAGCCGAAAGTGCGCCAGCGCAAGGAGAGAGCAGGATGCGCCACATCCTGATAGATATGCCGCATTCCTTCCCTCTCCCTTTCACGCAGCGGAGTAATGTTTCTTGCTGCATTGCGTTGCATGAATAAATGATACATTTGGGCCCTTAATACAAAGAACTCAATATTTTTTCAGCGATAATGCATGAACATAGACTGAACGAGCAGAAAAGCGAGACAGTCCCTGCGACACGTCAAACGCAACAAAAAACCCCCCCAAAAAACAGGCGCTCAGCTGTGAGCTGGCCAGAGCAGCTCTTTGTGAGGCGGTCCCTCATGTAAGATTGAACGTAGTCATACAAGTAGAGTTGTTTTCTTATTATTAATTGCAAATATTTAACTGGACATGAACAAATAAAAGCAACCTGGTTGTGTCGAAGTGGAATGAGACCAGATTAATGCTTTCTGCTGGCACCAGTGTGCACAGCGAGGGAACAGCTCAGGTGGCAGATGGTGACGCCGGAGGCCTGTTCTGAAACAGTGGCATGCGGGCGCAACCCGCACTCTCACTTGAGAGAGGGATTATGAAGCAAATAAACAAGCGGCCCACAGATGAGTCTATAAAACCGGCAAACTGCATTGGGCTAAAACAAAAAACACGTGCGGCAAAGCTACTAACTATTTCCTCATATACAATGTAGTATGCAGGATTACAAACAAACAGTAACAATGGATTTTTGAGGGCAAAAGTGAAGAAAAGAGAACATTTTCGTTTAAGTTCAGGTAAGTAGAATATAAAAGACAGTTTGGCAAAAAGCACCAAAAAATACTCTGGAGGAAATCCATGTGTTCTCAACTTTTCTGTACCAAACGCAAGCGCTTTATATGCACTTTTCAATGTGTCTGTACCCGCAAATTATTTGAAAAAATGATTTTACAAATTTGAAGGATATAATTGGATTCTAACTGCACACAAACAATTCATTTTACGTATTTATATGCACTGTTGGGGCTTCTGTGAAGAAGCATAAAAAATAATCATTCGACTTTATAACAACCAATGGTTCCATGTTTTTTTAGAACCAATGGGCGTCCCCACAGAAAAAAAACAGAAAAATAATTTTGTTGGTAGGTAAGCACAATGGGCTTCTGCCTACAAGCGTGACAGAGTCAGCACCCCCACCCAAGGTTATTTACTTGCCAAACAATGTTTGACCAATCAACTGTGCTTTCTAAGAGTGCTAAATACTGCATAAAATAAATGTTATTGTTCTATAACATAACTGTGCATATGCAATGAGTGTAATGTGTTAAATATGTATATGAATGATTGCTTTTTATTTCGAATGAGCAGATCATACATTGCGGATATAAGCAAATATACTTGCTATTTAACAAAAAATTCAAATGAACAAGGTAATATTTTCATTAATTAATTATATAATAACATAATAAATGACACGGTTCCTATGGGCTAAAACTGGCTAATTAACTATTGTGACTCACACAGTACGATAATCCTTCTAAAATGACCTCTATTCTTATGTACGACAAACACATCATATGATCACATAATACGCAATGGTGCACGCTAGCCATCTTCCATTTTAAAATGGGATACGCAGCAGTGTTCGCGTGACAATATCCCATTTTGTAAGACAGCAGTGAGTGAATGCACTGCACATGGAAAGTTATATTTCACACATATAGTTAAAACATTTCATTCATATAGCATCAAGGGGAATTTGATATATTTGATATGTTTGATGAATTTAATTAAAGTAGGCCTACTATTACTAACGTAGAGCTCACATGAATGGTTAGAGATATTGACCTAAGAAAGGTGGAGAAACAAGATGTAGAAGTATAACTAGTCACATGACAGCATCTTTGTGATGACAGTCTCTAACACAAGAAACAGCCACTCTGGAAACTCCATGTAATCTCGCTGAGTTTTTATGTAACTCTGTGGAATCCGCGGAGTGAAACTGTACTCAATGAAGTCTTGTACTCATACTAAAACTGTCTAGTGTAGAAGGAAGAAGCAGCACTCCATAATAGTCGAGTTATATATTTATCTATACATTTCGGCTATTCTGTTTTTTTCAAAACAGACAAACTTGCTACCAGTTTTCATTTTAGCTCAGTTCCTTGCATCACATGTGATAATTGACATAAACGACAAGTGAAACCATAGAAATAATCTTAGAGTTACTTTTTAAACTTAAGCAATATATATATATATATATATACATATATATATATTCACTGAAAAAACCATAGGTTTTAGGGACAGTTATAGTTAGTTGGACATTGCACTCGTACAAAACCCGTGAAATTCCCCTGTTATAGTTAGTTCAGCTAACTATAACTCGCGCCTCGCAATGCACTGCTGATGACGTCACATATTACATCACTCATGACATGGTCAGTGACATCACTGATGACATCACTGATGACATCTCAAATGACATCACTGATGACATCACTGATGACATCATCCAGTGACTGTGTGTTTCTGTAAAGTTTAAATATGTTTAATATATATAGGGAAAGGCGTATTGAAGAATGAGTGGGTGTATAAGTGTCTGAATGGATGATTTAGTACGTGAGTGACTGACTCTACAAGTGAGTGATTAAACGTATCTTACTGAATGCATGGGTTAGTGACTAAACTGTGTGAATGTCTGTATCCGTCTGTTTGTTGGTGTGTAAGTGGATGCATGGATTTGCGAATAGCTACATGAGTGTCTATATGGGTTATTGATTGGTTCTCTGAGTATCTGTATGGCTGCCTGAGTGTTTGTGTTGGTGGGGTGTGTGTGACTCTATACATAGATGTGTGAGTGGGTGATTCACTGGGTGCATGATTTCAAGAGTGCATCTGTGATGGACTGCTTGGGTGGGTGAGTGTGTGTAGGGGTGTGTTAGTGAGTGAATGTATATCTCAGTGGTACATGTGCGAGTAGCTACATATGTAAAAGGCAGTATATATGTGTGTTAGAGTATTTAAATGGCTATAAGTGAGAGTGTGTTATTGTGAGAGTGGCTGTATGGATGCGTGTGTGCTTGTATCAGTTATTGTATAAGAGCGTAAGAATGTGCTAGTATTTGTATGAGTAAGTGAGCTGGTGTGTGTATAACTGTATAGGTGAGTAAATGGGTGTGTGATTAATTTTTTGCATGACTGACTAGGTGTGTGAGTACCTCTATGGATGAGTGGCGGTGTGTGAGTGTTTATATAGGTGTATGAGTGCATATGATAGTCCTGTACTGAGTGACTGTAAGTATGAGTGACTGTACAGGTGAGTGAGTGGATGTGTGTGTAGACCTAAGAATCAGTGAGTGGGTATGTAGTTTTTGGTGTTGGAGTGTCTATGGTTTTGAGAATGGCAGTCTGTAATTTAGAGTGGGTGTATCAAAAGTTATATTAGGGTGTGAGAAGATGCATGAAATTATCACATGGATGATGTCATCAGTGATGTCATTTGAGATGTCATCAGTGATGTCATCAGTGATGTCACTGACCATGTCATGAGTGATGTAATATGTGACGTCATCAGCAGTGCATTGCGGGGCGCGAGTTATAGTTAGCTGAACTAACTATAACAGGGGAATTTCACGGGTTTTGTACGAGTGCAATGTCCAACTAACTATAACTGTCCCTAAAACCTACGGTTTTTTCAGTGAATTTCAAAGGTTTTTTAAATGCTAATTTCTAACTATAACGTGCCTGAAACCTATGGTTTTTTCAGTGAATTTCAAAGGTTTTTTAAATGCTAATTTCTAACTATAACGTGCCTGAAACCTATGGTTTTTTCAGTGAATTTCAAAGGTTTTTTAAATGCTAATTTCTAACTATAACGTGCCTGAAACGTATGATTTTTTAAGTGAATTTCAAAGGTTTTTTAAATGCTAGTTTCTAACCATGCCAACAGAGGTAGGACATGTGAAGAAAGAAGAAAAAACGCACAGAAAGAAGCAAAAGATGTGCAGAAAGAACCAACAGAGGAGCAGAAAGAGGCCTTGTTGCAAAATCATCCTGTGCCCACAAATTGTTCAGACGGGTACTGGTGGTAACTGACTCTGACTAACCAGAGCCATTGCGCGTTTGCACAGTGGTGAAGGGAGGGGGGGCCTGAGGTGACATGTGTGCAAACGCGCCCCGTGGCGCGTTTTAAGTTGCGGGATTAAGTCCCCTTGAATCCTGAGGGTCCCTGGGGCCCAACTAGCCCCCAGGTACCTACAGTTAGGACCACAGAGCTGAGTTGCAGAGAGGCGTTCCGAGCAAACGCACCTTTTTCACCTCTCTGCAACGCAACTCTGTTGTGCTTACTGAAGGTACCTGGTGGGCTAGTTGGCCCCCAGGATTCAAAGGGAATTAACTCCCCAACTTAAAACGCACCACAGGGCGTGTTTGCGCACATGTCACCTGAGGCCCCGCCCCCTCCCTTCACCACTGTGCAAACGCGCCCCGTGGCGCGGTTTAAGTTGGGGGATTAGGTCACCTTGAATCCTGAGAGTCCCTGGGGCCCAACTAGCCCACCAGGTACTTCCAGTAAGCACCACAGGCCTGCGTTGCAACGCCTGTAACAAATTGTGCAGTTGTGTTTAGGTAGTGAAGAGGGTCGTGCTGGGGGTAGTGTTTTAGGGTTTAGGGTAGTGCAGTGGTGTTTGTGTAGTGTAGGGGGACATGCTGGGGGTAGATTTAGGGTTTAGGGTAGTGCAGTGGTGTTTGGGTAGTGTAGGGAGTCGTGCTGGGGGGAGTGTTTTAGGGTAGTACAGTGGTGTTTGGGTATTGTAGGGGGTCGTGCTGGGGTTAGTGTTTTAGGGTTTTAGGGTTTAGGGTAGTGCAGTGGTGTTTGGGTAGTGTAGGGGATACTGCTGGGGGTAGTGTTTTAGGGTTTAGGGTAGTGCAATGGTGTTTGGGTAGTGTAGGGGTACTGCTGGGGGTAGTGTTTTAGGGTTTAGGGTAGTGCAGTGGTGTTTGGGTAGCGTAGGGGTACTGCTGGGGGTAGTGTTTTATGGTTTAGGGTAGTGCAGTGGTGTTTGGGTAGTGTAGGGGTTCGTGCTGGGGTAGTTTTTTAGGGTTTAGGGTAGTGCAGTGGTGTTTGTGTAGTGTAGGAGGTCGTGTTTTAGGGTTTAGGGTAGTGCAGTGGTCTTTGGGTAGTGTAGTGAGTCGTGCGGGGGTATTGTTTTAGAGTTTAGGGTAGTGCAGTGGTCTTTGGGTAGTGTAGGGGTTGTGCGGGGTAGTGTTTTAGGGATTAGGGTAGTGCATTGGTATTTGGGTAGTGTAGGGGGTCATGCAGGGGGTAGTGTTTTAGGGTTTAGGGCAGTGCAGTGGTGTTTAGGTAGTGTAGGGGGTTGTGCTGGGGGGAGTGTTTTAGGGTTTAGGGCAGTGCAGTCGTGTTCAGGTAGTGTAGGGGGTCGTGCTGGGGGGAGTATTTTAGGGTTTAGGGTAGTGCAGTGGTGTTCGGGTAGTGTAGGGGGTCATGCTGGGGGTAGTGTTCTAGGGTTTAGGGCAGTGCAGTGGTGTTCGGACAGTGTAGGGGGTCGTGCTGGGGGTGGTGTTTTAGGGTTTAGGGCAGTGGTGTTCGGGCAGTGTAGGGGGTCGTGCTGGGGGTGGTGTTTCAGGGTTTAGGGCAGTGCAGTGGTGTTCGGGCAGTGTAGGGGGTCGTGCAGGGGGTGGTGCTTCAGGGTTTAGGGCAGTGCAGTGGTGTTCGGGCAGTGTAGGGGGTCATGCAGGGGTGGTGTTTCAGGGTTTAGGGCAGTGGTGTTCGGGCAGTGTAGGGGGTCATGCTGGGGGTGGTGTTTCAGGGTTTGGGGCAGTGCAGTGGTGTTCGAGCAGTAAAGGGGGTCATGCTGGGGGTGGTGTTTCAGGGTTTAGGGCAGTGCAGTGGTGTTCGGGCAGTGTAGGGGGCGGTGCAGGGGGTGGTGTTTCAGGGTTTAGGGCAGTGCAGTGGTGTTCAGGCAGTGTAGGGGGTGGTGCAGGGGGTGGTGTTTCAGGGTTTAGGGCAGTACAGTGGTGTTCGGGCAGTGTAGGGGGACGTGCAGGGGGTGGTGTTTCAGGGTTTAGGGCAGTGCAGTGGTGTTCGGGCAGTGTAGGGGCGGTGCAGGGGGTGGTGTTTCAGGGTTTAGGGCAGTACAGTGGTGTTCGGGCATTGTAGGGGGTGGTGCTGGGGCTGGTGTTTCAGGGTTTAGGGCAGTGCAGTGGTGTTCGGGCAGTGTAGGGGGTCGTGCTGGGGCTGGTGTTTCAGGGTTTAGGGCAGTGCAGTGGTGTTCGGGCAGTGTAGGGGATCGTGCTGGGGCTGGTGTTTCAGGGTTTAGGGCAGTGCAGTGGTGTTCGGGCAGTGTAGGGGGTCATGCTGGGGCTGGTGTTTCAGGGTTTAGGGCAGTGCAGTGGTGTTCGGGCAGTGTAGGGGGTCTTGCTGGGGCTGGTGTTTCAGAGTCTAGGGCAATGCAGTGGTGTTCGGGCAGTGTAGGGGGTCTTGCTGGGGCTGGTGTTTCAGTGTTTAGGGCAGTGCAGTGGTGTTCGGGCAGTGTAGGGGGTCGTGCTGGGGGTGGTGTTTCAGGGTTTAGGGCAGTGGTGTTCGGGCAGTGTAGGGGGTCGTGCTGGGGCTAGTGTTTCAGGGTTTAGGGCAGAGCAATGGTGCTCAGGCAGTGTAGGGGGTTGTGCTGGGGGTGATGTTTCAGGGTTTAGGGCAGTGCAGTGGTGTTAGGGCAGTGTAGGGGGTCGTGCTGGGGGTGGTGTTTCAGGGTTTAGGGCAGTGCAGTGGTGTTCCGGCAGTGTAGGGGGTCGTGCAGGGGGTGGTGTTTCAGGGTTTAGTGCAGTGGTGTTCGGGCAGTGTAGGGGGTCGTGCTGGGGTGGTATTTCAGGGTTTAGGGCAGTGCAGTGGTGTTCGGGCAGTGTAGGGTGTCGTGCTGAGGGGTGGTGTTTCAGGGTTTAGGGCAGTGCAGTAGTGTTTGGGCAGTGCAGGGGGTCGTGCAGGGGGCAGTGTTTCAGGGTTTATGGCAGTGCAGTGGTGTTCGGCCAGTGTAGGTAGTCTTGCTGGGGGTGGTGTTTCAGGGTTTAGGGCAGTGCAGTAGTTTTCGGGCAGTGTAGGCGGTCGTGCTGGGGCTCGTGTTTCAGGGTTTAGGGCAGTGCAGTGGTGTTCGGGCAGTGTACGGGGTTGTGCTGGGGCTGGTGCTTCAGGGTTTAGGGCAGTGCAGTGGTGTGCGGGCAGTGTACGGGGTTGTGCTGGGGCTGGTGTTTCAGGGTTTAGGGCAGTGCAGTGGTGTTCAGGCAGTGTAGGGGGTCGTGCTGGGGGTGGTGTTTCAGGGTTTAGGGCAGTGCAGTGATGTTCGGGCAGTGTAGGGGGTCGTGCTGGGGCTGGTGTTTCAGGGTTTAGGGCAGTGCAGTGGTGTTTGGGCAGTGTAGGGGGTCGTGCTGGGGCTGGTGTTTCAGGGTTTTGGGCAGAGCAGTGGTGTTCGGGCAGTGTAGGGGGTCGTGCTGGGGGTGGTGTTTCAGGGTTTAGGGCAGTGCAGTGGTGTTCGGGCAGTGTAGGGGGTCTTGCTGGGGGTGGTGTTTCAGGGTTTAGGGCAGTGCAGTGGTGTTCGGGCAGTGTAGGGGGTCTTGCTGGGGGTGGTGTTTCAGGGTTTAGGGCAGTGGTGTTCGGGCAGTGTAGGGGGTCTTGCTGGGGGTGATGTTTCAGGGTTTAGGGCAGTGCAGTGGTGTTCGGGCAGTGTAGGGCGTCTTGCTGGGGGTAGTGTTTCAGGGTTTAGGGCGGTGCAGTGGTGTTTGTGCAGTGTAGGGGGTCGTGCTGGGGGTGGTGTTTCAGGGTTTAGGGCAGTGCAGTAGTGTTCGGGCAGTGTAGGGGGTCGTGCAGGGGGTGGTGTTTCAGGGTTTAGGGCAGTGCAGTGGTGTTCTGCCAGTGTAGGGGGTCATGCTGGGGGTGGGGTTTCAGGGTTTAGGGCAGTACAGTGGTGTTCGTGCAGTGTAGGGGGTTGTGCAGGGGGTGGCGTTTCAGGGTTTAGGGCAGTGCAGTGGTGTTCGGGCAGTGTAGGGGGTCGTGCTGGGGCTGGTGTTTCAGGGTTTAGGGCAGTGCAGTGGTGTTCGGGCAGTGTAGGGGTCTTGCCTGGGGTGGTGTTTCAGGGTTTAGGGCAGTGGTGTTCGGGCAGTGTAGGGGGTCTTGCTGGGGGTGATGTTTCAGGGTTTAGGGCAGTGCAGTGGTGTTCTGGCAGTGAAGGGGTCTTGCTGGGGGTAGTGTTTCAGGGTTTAGGGCAATGCAGTTGTGTTCGTTCAGTATAGGGGGTCGTGCTGGGGATGGTGTTTCTGGGTTTTGGGCAGTGCAGTAGTGTTCGAGCAGTGTAGGGGGTTCTGCAGGGGGTGGTGTTTCAGGGTTTAGGACAGTGCAGTGGTGTTTGGGCAGTGTAGGGGGTCGCGCTGGGGTTGGTGTTTGAGGGTTTAGGGCAGTGCAGTGGTGTTCGGGCAGTGTAGGGGGTCATGCACGGGGTGGTGTTTCAGGGTTTAGGGCAGTGCAGTGGTGTTCGGGCAGTGTAGGGTGTTGTGCTGGGGCTGGTGTTTCAGGGTTCAGGGCAGTGAAGTGGTGTTCAGGCAGTGTAGGGGGTCGTGCTGAGGCTGGTGATTCACGGTTTAGGGCAGTGCAGTGGTGTTCGGGCAGTGTAGGGGGTCGTGCTGGGGCTGGTGTTTCAGGGTTTAGGGCAGTGCAGTGGTGTTCGGGCAGTGTAGGTGGTCGTGCTGGGGCTGGTGTTTCAGGGTTTAGGGCAGTGCAGTGGTGTTTGGGCAGTGTAGGGGGTCGTGCTGGGGCTGGTGTTTCAGGGTTTAGGGCAGTGCAGTGGTGCTCGGGCAGTGTAGGGGGTCGTGCTGGGGGTGATGTTTCAGGGTTTAGGGTAGTGCAGTGGTGTTCGGGCAGTGTAGGGGGTCGTGCAGGGGCTGGTGTTTCAAGGTTTAGGGCAGTGCAGTGGTGTTCGGGCAGTGTAGGGGGTCGTGCTGGGGCTGGTGTTTCAGGGTTTTGGGCAGAGCAGTGGTGTTTGGGCAGTGTAGGGGGTCATGCTGGGGGTAGTGTTTCAGGGTTTAGGGCAGTGCAGTGGTGTTCGGGCAGTGTAGGGGGTCGTGCTGGGGGTGGTGTTTCAGGGTTTAGGTCAGTGGTGTTCGGGCAGTGTAGGGGGTCTTGCTGGGGGTGATGTTTCAGGGTTTAGGGCAGTGCAGTGGTGTTCGGGCAGTGTAGGGGGTCGTGAAGGGGGTGGTGTTTCAGGGTTTAGGGCAGTGCAGTGGTGTTCGGGCAGTGTAGGGGGTCGTGCTAGGGGTGGTGTTTCAGGGTTTAGGGCAGTGCAGTGGTGTTGGGGCAGTGTAGGGGGTCATGCAGGGGCTGGTGTTTCAGGGTTTAGGGCAGTGCAGTGGTGTTCGGGCAGTGTAGGGGGTCTTGCTGGGGGTAGTGTTTCAGGGTTTAGGGCAGTGCAGTGGTGTTCGGGCAGTGTAGGGGGTCATGCTGGGGGTTGTGTTTCAGGGTTTAGGGCAGTGCAGTGGTGTTTAGGCAGTGTAGGGGGTCGTGAAGGGGTGGTGTTTCCGGGTTTAGGGCAGTGCAGTGGTGTTCGGGCAGTGTAGGGGGTCATGCAGGGGCTGGTGTTTCAGGGTTTAGGGCAGTGCAGTGGTGTTCGGGCAGTGTAGGGGGTCGTGCAGGGGGTAGTGTTTTTAGGGTTTAGGGTAGTGCAGTGGTGCTTGTGTAGTGTAGGGGTCGTGCTGGGGGTAGTGTTTTAGGGTTTAGGGTAGTGCAGTGGTGTTTGTGTAGTGTAGGGGGTCATGTTTTAGGGTAGTGCAGTGGTGTTTGGGTAGTGTAGGGGGTCGTGCTGGGGGTAGTGTTTTAGGATTTAGGTTAGTGCAGTGGTGTTTGGGTCGTGTAGGGGGTCGTGCTGGGGGTAGTGTTTTAGGGTTTAGGGTAGTGCAGTGGTGTTTGTGTAGTGTAGGGGGTCATGCTGGGGGTAGTGTTTTAGGGTTTAGGGTAGAGCAGTGGTGCTTGTGTAGTGTAGGGGTCGTGCTGGGGGTAGTGTTTTAGGGTTTAGGGTAGTGCAGTGGTGTTTGTGTAGTGTAGGGGGTCATGTTTTAGGGTTGTGCAGTGGTGTTTGGGTAGTGTAGGGGGTCGTGCTGGTGGTAGTGTTTTAGGATTTAGGTTAGTGCAGTGGTGTTTGGGTAGTGTAGGGGTTTTAGGGTTTAGGATAGTGCAGTGGTGCTTGTGTAGTGTAGGGGGTCGTGCTGGGGGTAGTGTTTTAGGGTTTAAGGTAGTGCAGTGGTGTTTTTGTAGTGTAGGGGGTCATGTTTTAAGATGCAATGCTCCAATACCTGACCAGTCTGCACTACATAAAACTGCAAAAAAACTAAAAATAAAAAGTGTTTTGCACACTTTTGTCATTGGGCTATATGTGGGCTACATCTGGGTAATATTTGTGCTACATTTGGGCTCTTTTTTCACTGGTGGCCATCTTGGAAGACTTCTTTGTTATGAAGTTTCCTAATTTCTTCATTTACTGCAGTCTCCTCAGTAGGAAATGCTTTCAGTTTTTTACTTTGATTCCATCAAGAAGGCATTCAGATGTGTCTCACATCTGCCATAAAATCAGAATGTTAGCACTCTAGTTGCTCATTAGATCACTGGAGTAAAGCTACTGCTCACCAGGGAGTTAACTGGTAGTCTGCTGCTGGTATTGAAAGTGATTGTTTCAGTCTGCATGTCAGAATTTTCTAATGAAATAGAAGAGGATTTGAGATCTCACTTAAAACATGCCCTAATTTTTTCTTTCTGCAGCACTAACCATAATTTCTATTTCAAAAAGAACCCCTCATTTTGTTCCTTTTTAAATTAAATGTTTTAAGTGTTACCGGTTTATTCCAATCAAGATGGCTTCAGGTGTGCCATACTTTTGTCATAAGTAAGGCTGTTAGCACTCTAGTTGTTCTTTATAACACTCTGGGAAGCTGCAGTAGAACACAAAGGCATCAACTGGCAGGCTGCTCCTGTTGAAATATAACAGGAAGATATTTGAGATCACACTTGAAATATGTCCTAATTTTTCTTTCTACAGCACTAACCATAATTTCTATGACAAAATGAACCCCATCATTTTGTTCCTTTTTAAATTAAATGTTTTAAGTGTTACCAGTTTATTCCAATCAAGATGGCTTCAGGTGTGCCATACTTTTGTCATAAGTAAGGCTGTTAGCACTCTAGTTGTTCTTTAGAACACTCTGGGAAGCTGCAGTAGAACACAAAGGAATCAACTGACAGTCTCTGTCCTTGTTGGATGTACATGTTTTACTGAGAATGTCAGACTTCATTCTCACATGAGTGAGAAAGATAATGTGAATTTACAGAAAATATGCTCTCATTTTAGCTTCTGGAGCACCTTCCAAACCTCCATGGGACAAGCATGAGAAAATAGTGTTCTCTCAAACATGATTCATGATATCCCAGCAGAAGGTTTTTCACATGGTAAAATCACCTTAGAATACACCACAATTCCTAAAATTAGTATGGTACCATCAACAAATAAATTCTAATGTAACTAAAGCCTGTTATCACCCTTTATAGTTCTCCTTTTGGTGACCCTCAAAATCTTTTATTCACTACAATGCATTTCAATGAGGTACTATCATTTATATTGGTCCCAAGATGGCTGCCAGCAATTCCAGGATGAAGTGCTGACAGCCAATCAGATCTCACGATGACATGTGTGGTTAGGCTCCGCCCAGATATATATGTGACTTTACTTTTGATTTTCTCAGGAACTACTGAACGGATTTACACCATTTAAGCAAAAGGCACGACACTGAACCAAGGGCTACCTCTTTGCCAAATTTGGTGTAATTCCGTTCAGCAGTTCGGGCTGTAGCTGCGACTAAAGGTTCCTATGGAAAAATGAATGGGGAAAACGCGTTTTGGGACCCCCTTTTTTCTCGGCCCCCGCTTGACGTATCACCCCGAGACTTTCAGGATAGGAGCGGACCGGAGTGCCCCAACAAGTTGGAAACTTTCGCGAAGATTCGTCAACCGGCGCCAACGTTATTTCAAATAGAATGTCGCGGATTTCCTATGGATAATAGGTTTTAACTATAACTATCTACTGGCGACCGCCAGTAGATAATATATACATATGTATATGTTTTTATATATACATATACACACATATATATTCACTGAAAAAAACAAAGGTTATAGGGACGTTATAGTTAGGCTTACATTTCAAACATACAAAACCATAGAAATTCAGCAGTTATAGTTACCTGAGCTAACTATAACTTAGGCCCCTGCAATGCACTGCTCAAGACCTCACATATTACATCACTCATGACATGGTCAGTAACAACACTCATGACATCTCAAATGACATCACTGATGACATCATCCACAGAACCACTCACACACCCACACGCACTCCATACAGTCTCTTCTACACTCACTCACACACCTACAGAGCCATTCACATACCTATTCACAGATCCATACAACTTGTCACACACACACTCCCTCATCCATGCACTCACTCACATATCCAGTCACTCACCCAACCACTCACTCACTCATACAACCACTTACTCACCCATACAACAACTTATAAGACCATACAATCAACCATACAGCTACTCACACACCCACTTAATCAATCACACAATCACTCAGACAGCCAGTCACTCACTCACCCATACAGCATCTCAACAGACCCATTGACACACCCATACGACTACTCATATACCCACTCACATACCCTCACAACTACTTACATACCCATTCATTCTTCCCTACAATCACTCAGATGACCACTCACTCACCCATACAGCCACTCACACAGACACTTACTCTCTAATATAGCCACTCACATACCCACTCAGTTAACCAAACAGCCACTCACTCACACATACAGCCATATTTTATATCCACTCACTCACCCATACAGCCACTCACACAGTCACATAGTCACCCATACAGCCACTCACACACCCAGTCACCTACACATACATCCACTCACTCACCCAGACAGCCATTCACTCACTCACACACCCAATCACTCACCAACACAGCCTCTCACACAGCCACTTACTCACCCATACAGCAACTCACACACCCATTTATTCACCCATACAGTTACTTACACCCCCCACTTATTCACTCATACAGCCACTCACACACCCACTCACACAGCCATACAGCCACTTACACACCCACTCGCACATTGATACAGGCACTCACAAAAGCCACTCAGATGACATATTTTAGAAACAGTATCACTCATTATTAGTAAAGAAAGAATAGTAATTTAACTTATGGTGTAGCTAAATATATATTGTAAGATTCAGAAACATTTACAAAACACTTACACTCACTGGATGATGTCATCAGTGATGTCATTTGAGATGTCATCAGTGATGCTACTGGCCAGGTCATGAGTGATGTAATATGTGTGGTCATAAGCACTGCATTGTGGGGGCGTAAGTTATGGTTAGCTCAGGTAACTATAACTGCTGAATTGCCATGGTTTTGTACGTGTGGAATGTGACCCTAACTATAACGTTCCAATAACCTCTGTTTTTTCTGTGAATTTCTAAGGTTTTTTAAACTCCGTTTCCTAACTATAGCGTCCCTGTAACCTTTGTTTTATACAGTGAATGTAAATGTTTTTTAAAATTCTTTTTCCTAACTATAACATGCCTGTAACCTTTGTTTTCTTCAGTGACGTTCTATGTTTTTTAACATTTTATGTCCTAACTTTCATCAGTTTTTTATAATTGTATTTTCTAGCTATACATTTGTTTTTTTAGTGATTTTCTATGGCATATTAGGGTGGTTGTGAGGTGTCTACAGTAATATGTTGCTTATTTATATAATTTATTTTAAATGTTGGGAGTGGTGGACCCGTCATGGCTGGTCTGGGGAGGGGTCACGACTCCTGCATACTTTTTGATAATATTGAAACAGATACATAGACAGTTTTAAGGTTTTGTTTAAGGTAAGTGGTTTACTAATAAAGCAATAAAAGTAGTACAATTATAGAGAAAAAAACATTTTAAGGTAGTTTAAATTCATTTTTGGGAGTTGTGACCTGCGCCAGCACGTATTTCCAGAGCCGTGGTGGGGATGCGACTCCAGCATTTTTCTGGCAGTAGTAAAAAACAGACTTGCACACTTTAAAGGTTTTATTAAAAGTAGGAGGTTCACTAATAAAGTAATAAAAGTAGCCTATTTATTGAGAAAAGGCATTTTAAAGGTCTTTTTAATGCATTTTATGGAGTCACGACGTCACTGCGACTTGAGCATTACAGTGTAGCACATCCCATGTGACACAGGAACAAATGTATTTGATTGGATAAAGAGCTATCATTACTAGAGGAAGGTTCCGCCCATTTCCTCTATCTTTTAGGTGTAGTTGTGTTTTTCACTCATTTGTATTGCATCAAATATTTTTTGGGGGTGTTTTACACTGTATTTTTGGACACAAAGATGGGATCTGCTGCTCCAGAAAGCCGAGAGGAGCATCCCAACTCTTCAGAGGAGGAAGAAGAACACATGAGGCCTAAGAAGGAGAGCATAGTGTGGAAATTTCTTCTCCATTACTGCAGGAGAAAAAAAGTGAATGCCTGCAAAGTCACCTGCACCATCTGCACACAATTCTTTCAAGAGGTTCTGAGAGGAAATTCTCATGTGGAACATCTAGCATGATGAAGCACCTGCGGACCATGCACTCCACCCGTCTTGCACAAGCAGATTTAGAAAGGGACAGGAGCCAGAAAGAAACCTCTGCTAGAGACGGTGCACAACCAGGCACCTCACCTGCTGCTGCACTTTCTTTGGATGTTCCCTGCCAGTGTCTCAGAGCTTGCGGGTGTGGGACAATTTTGCCTAAAGTGCAAATCAATCTTAACCATGGGGGAGTAGTCAATCCCTGCTCTGGTTCCGCGCATTAACACCCATAAGTGTTAGTTTTTTTGTTCTAGTTGTTCATACAAGTTTTGTGCTTTACATTGAGAAGCACTATGTTTTGTAGTTTTCCGTGAAGAAATAAAAAAAATAAAAAAATAAACCAAATTGTTAGAAAATGCAAAAAGATCTTTAAAAAAGTTTAAAAACAGAAAAAAACAACAGTTCTTCTTAGAACCACAAATTCTGGTTTAAGAAAGAATAATTATATCTTATATGTATGTTTGTAACAGTGTGAATACATCTTGTTTTGCCTGTCAGCATGTGACTTAGTGTATAAATGAGTGACTGGGTGTATAAGTGACTTTGGGTGAATGAGGCATGTGTGAGTGTCTGTATCTGTGAGTGAATGTGAGAGTTATGTATGGATGAGTGAGTGTGTGTGGAAGTGGCTGTATGGGTGACTGAGTGGGTGTGTAAGTGGCTATATAGGTAGGTAAGTGGGTGTGCAAGTAGGTATATAAGTGAATGAATAGAGTATTAGTAACTTAGTTGGTGTGTAGTGGATGTATGGGTGAATGAGTCAGTTTGCAAGAGGTATATTGGTGACTGAAAGAATACTTGAGTGGTGTATGGGTGAACAAGTGGGTGCATGTGTGCCTGATTGAGTGAGAGTGTGACTGGCTGTATATGTATGTGAGTAGCTATATGAGTGGGTGAGTGGAAATATGACTGGTGTATGGGTGAGTGAGTAAGTAGGTGTGTGAGTAGGTATATGGGTGAATGAGTGGATGCATGCATGAGTGGTGTATGGGTGAGTGAGGGGGTGTGTCTGTGGGTGTGTCTGTGGCTCTATGGGTGAGTGAGTACATGTGTCAGTGGCTGTATAGGTGAGTGAGTGGCTGTGTGAGTGACTGTATAGGTGAGTGAATGTGTGTGTGATAGGGTGTATGGGTGCATGAGTGGCTGTGTGTGTGTATGGATGGATGTTTCACTGGGTGTGTTAGTGGCTCCATGGGTTTGTGAGTGTTTGTGTGAGTGCCTGTATAGTTGAGTGAGTATGTGTGTGAGTGGCTGTATGGATAAGTGACTGGATGTGTGAGTACCTGTATGGTGTGTGAGTAGCTGTATGGGTGAGTGAGTATCTATATCAGTGTGTGTAATAGCTGAGTCAGTGGGTGTGTGAGTGGCTGTATAAGTGGGTGAGTGGGTGTGAGAGTGGTTGTATGTGTGAGTGAGGGCCTGTGTGAGTGTGTGTATAGGTGAGTGACTGGGTGCATGAGTGGCAGTATGGATAAGTAAATAGATGTATGAGTGCCCTTATGAATGGGTGAGGGGATATGTGAGTGGCTGTATGGATTGGTAAGTGTGTGAGTCAGTGACTGTATGGGTGTGTAAATATGGGTATGAGTGGCTGTATGAGTGACTGAGTGGGTTTTTAATTGGCTCTATGGGTATGTGAGTAGGTGTATGAGAAGTTGTATGGGTGAATGAACAGAGTTTGAGTGACTGAGTGGGTGTGTAGGGGATGTACAGGTGAGTGAGTCAATGTACGAGTGGTGTATGGGTTAGTGAATGAGTGCATGAGTGGTCTCTGGGTGACTGAATGGATGCATGAGTGCCTGTACAGGTTATTGAATGGATGCCAGGCTGGCTGTATAAGTGAGTGATTGGGTGTGTCAGTGTATGGATGAGTGAGTGCCTGTATCAATGTGCGAGTGGTGTGTGAGTTGTTGTATGGTTGAGCGAGTGCCTGTGTGTGTGACTGTATGGGTGAATGAGTACATGTGTTACTGGCTGTATGTATGAGTGTCTGAGTGGGTATGTGAGTGCTTGTATGGGTGAGTAAGTAGGTGCCTGAGTGTGTGTATGGGTTACTGAATAGTTATGTAACTAGCTGTATGAGTGAGTGTTTGGCTATATCAGTGACTGCATGAGTGAGTGAGTGACTATGTAAGTTCCTGTATGGGTGAGTGGCTGGGTGTGTGAGTGACTGTATCAGTGTGTGAGTGGGTATGCCAGTGGCTGTATAGGTGATTGACTTGGTGTGTGAGTGACTGTATGGGTGAGCGAGGGTATGTGTGAGTGGATGTATAGGTGAGTGAGTGGGAGTTGGAGTGGCTGTGTGAGTGAAAGGGTGTGTGAATGGCTGTATGAGTGAGTGAGTGGGAGCATGAGTGGTGTATGGATGAATGAGTGGGTGTGTGAGTGGCAGTATGGGTGAGTGAGTGAGGTGATGAATGGTTGTGTGGGTAAGGTAGTTGGCATTTGAGTAGTTATATGGGTGAGTGAGTGGGTGTGTGGGTAGCTGTATAAGTATATTAGTGGGTGTGTGAGTGTGTGTATGGTGAGTGGCTGACTGTGTAAGTAGTTGTATGAGTGAGTGACTGTGTGAGTGTTTGTACGGGTGAGTAATAGGGTGCATGAGTAGCTCTATGAGTGAATGAGTGGGTGCATGACAAGGTGCATGGATGAGGGAATGTGTGTGTAGCTGTATGGGTCAAACAGAGTGTGTGTCAGTAGTTGTATTATTTAGCAAATGTGTACAAGTAGTTATGTGAGTTAGTGCCAGGGTGTGTAAATAGGTGAGTGAGTCTCTGAGCTGCTGTATCAGTGTGTGAGTGAGTATCTATAGGGTAAATGAAAGGGTGTGTGAGTGGCTGTATGAGTGAGTGCATTAGTGGTGTATGAGTGAGTGAGTGTGTGTAAGTGTTTTTGTGGGTATGTGAATGAATGTGTTTGTAGCTTTATCAGTCAGTGATTGGGTGTACCAGTCCTTAGACAGGAGAGTGGCAGGATGTGTTAGAGATTATATGTGTGAATAAGTAGATGGATGACTGACTGCTTGAGTGAGTGAGTGGGTGCATGAGACTCTGTATGAATGAGTATGTCAGTGGCTGTATAGATGAGTAAGTGCCTGTGTTAATACCTATATGAGTGAGTGATTAGATGTGTCAGTATGTGTATGAGAAAGTGAGTATATGTAGTTATAAATGTATCTGTAAGAGTCTTGGTCTATTATTGACTGTATTGGTGAGTGAATGGGTGTGTGAGTGACTTAGTGGGTAAGTGGCTGGGTATAGGACTGGGTTTATTAGTGTGTGACTGTCTGTATTAGTGCCTCTATGAGACTCTAACTTTCGCATTTCAAACAAAACAGTAGACATTTTCTATGCTGTAATAGAATTTAACATTTTAGTAATCAATTGTTTCCCTTTTTACTGCTTTCAGGATTTCTAGATGTATACCATAATCAATGGATGGTATATGTCTATTCATTTTTGTTAACAGTGGGGAAAAAACAAACATAAACAGTGTTTAATAAAAATACCCTGCTCAAAATTCAGCACCCGTTTTTTTCTTTTTGCAAATTTAAATTAGTTGCTTTCTATACAATTCTAAATAAAGTGGCATCTGATGGCAGTTAGGTTCAGTTGCCACAGCACAGCAAAGCTGTAAATTGCATGGGATTTTTTTCACCATTTCTTACAGTCATAAGAAACTGCTGAGAAAATATATCAAGTGGTCTTTACACACGAAGACTCTCTCCACGCGTATGTCAAAGAAGTATTTCTGTGGCACTTCAAGTATATAGACACATCTAAAGACATATCACTGCAATCACTGTTGTAAAACAAAAAAAATAGAAATATAAGTTAGTATTTGATTAAAAAAATTGCAGAAACATAATAGTACACATTGCTTATGCTGTAACTGTATATCACAATATAGTAAAACATTTAATTTTCCCTTTTTTACTGTTCTCAGCTTTGATACTTGTTCACCATAAACGATGTACTGTATGAAGCTTCATCCTTGAACAGTGGGGAAATACAATCACATAGATTGTAGAAAAAAAACCTGCACAGTATATCACTGTAATTATATGACACTATGCATTGCCCTCACTACAATTGCTTAATCAGTTGTTTTACCGACAGTTACTACACTACTCTAAACAAACCTATCTTGAAAATATTAGTTTTTATTTTTATACCTGGTACAATACTATAATAAAAATGAACCACACTTGAAATTTGGAGTTCCTTTTGAAATCATCACCTCTGGTAGGTCGAATGATGTCTAAAACACTGATGATCCATGTAGACAAAATCCCATAGATTACTTTTTTTCCAGAAATAATGCATAGAAGTTTACTTGAATAAATAAAAGGTGACAGTTATGTAGTTTGAAAGGCAGTTTTGGTTTATATTTAAGCTTCATATAATTTCATTGTGTCCATCCAATTTCACACTTTAATTAGAGGATATAGTATTTAGTTGCTATATTAACTCCTTTGCGGAAGATAAAAGGACTCATGAATTTTGGAGAAATTTTTAAAGCTATCACTCCTGATAGGCTGAATGATGTCTAAAACACTGATGATCCACTTAGAACAAACACCGTACGTTACTTGTTTCACAGAAATACTCCTTAGAATTTGGGTTGAAGAAACAAAATGTAAGAGTTTGGTAGTTTGAAAGGCAGTTTTTGTTTGAACTTAAGGTTGCTAACATTGCATTCTATCCATCCAGTTTCACTCTTTTAGTAGACAGTACAGTGTCCAGATGTTACATTAAGTCCTTCAGAAAAGATGATAGCCATAGTAGTATAAGTTCTTCCAGAAACTGATATTTGTCCTGTTTTGAAGTCTGTAATTTTGGTTTCCAATTTAGATCCATCTGCTCTGCATCGTTGCAGAAGTAATATAAGGTATTCCACTTCTTTGTAAATGAAATGAAGACATAACATCTGATCTAGAATCTGGGCAAAATATATTTTGGTTAGCCATTTTAATCAATCTGTCAAAAGGCACAGTTTTAAAATCCGGTAGTGATCTGCTAGTTTTAAGTACTGTGGATGGGTGGAAAAACAAGCAAGGAGACTGAATGTGTTTCTTAATGGTGGAGTTTTTATTGTGGTAACAGCGCTTGATAATAGTAAAGTTTTCTTATGTAAAGCCAGTTGGCTGGGATGATTCTTTCTCAATTCCCCTTCTTATTTTTCTTCTTCTAGAGCGTCCACACAGCTTGGGAGGAGGTCACCCAGAGGCTCAAAATAAAAAGAAATGAGCAGCGGTGAGATAAAGCACTTGCTTCAGTACTTATAGGGTTAGATACCATCACCCCACCTAGTGGAGGGGTCTCACTACGATAACTTTAATCAATAAAATGAAAAAGAAGAAGGAAAAAATAGTTACGAAGGAAAAGGAAAGGAAAAAATCAACCCTACTCTTAGGCTGATAGTTAGGACGTCAGGCTGACTTTGTCCTCTATTAAGGTTATTTGTATTTTGGGCTATGATACCATTGAGCTATTTCCCTATGGGTCAATGTTTACTTTCAACAAGATCAACGTGTGACTTGAGAAAAGAGAAAAAAATGCCTTATGACTTCCCCTGATTACTGTGGAGGTGGTTCACTTTTGGGAATTGCTTCCAGAGTAAGAAAAAGGTTAGGCAGCTAAATATTTTCATATGCCTATTTTCCACAGTAGAGATTGGTTGGGATTAAAAGAAGGACGGAAGGAAAAACAAGCAAACAAAGAGATATGCCAATCACCATTTCCCTCCGCACCCAACCTGGCTATGTGCAGGTGGGACATTCCTTTTTACCTCCCGTCCAGCCTCCTGATTGGTGTTTGCGACTAGTCTCTCCTCCCCCCTACGTAGTACAAGGGCAGTCCTGTTTAAATATTTCGGTTTTCAGCTCAGTCCCTCTTTTCTTTTTACAGGTCAGGCGGGGACGGAGATGCGGTAGACATCGTTGGAACCTGAGGTAAGAAGGAGGGGCTTGCTTGGGTCACCTGGTGTTTCCTGACAAGTACGGAAATATCTTGGAATTTATTTGAGTTATGGACGTAAAGGAGCAATCTTTACAGTCATGGTTCTATTTGTAATTCTGTCCAAATAAGTCATCTATGCTTATTTCCTCTTCTAAAACTCCTAGCAGAACCATTTTAAATTCCTCTGCATCTTGTCGAGAGTTCTGAGTAAATAGTACTGATCCACTACATATATCTACTTGGTCTCGAATGCATGAAGCACAATGTATTACTGTCCTATCACTAAGTAAACATTGTTGCAAAGTACACAATGCAGAAAATAATCTCTTTTGTGCTTTCTGTTCTATTACATTTAAAAGATATGGTAAATGAAACAGTACATTGAGAACAACATTTGCATAACAGTTTACACCAGAAGTGTTTAACAACTGGTAACCTACAATCTCTCCCTTATTATCCATCTTTCTCTTCTTAACCTCTTCCTTGTTTTCCTTCTTTTCAGCAACATCTGTATATTCTTTTGTGAGCTTCCACTTTGGACAGATTTTCTGTTTTTCATAAAAGGGATACTGTCCTAAATGAGAAGCGCACACAGTTCTTAACTGATTGTACTTTCTGACACAACTTGCATCAACACTTACTTTCCTGTCATCAAAATCAACCAAAAACAAACTGGACAATGTTCTTACTCAAGACAATGCAACATATGCCATACCTTCTTTAAACTTAAACACAGTATTACCAATATTAATAAAAGCTGCATTTACACTTAAACCTTGAGATTTATGGATAAAGCGTACACTAGAGGCACTTGGAATTGCTACCGCTAGACATATTAGTCCTTTACAAGCAAAAAACGTACTTGACATCAGCCAATCTGCTTCATGCCATCAATCTGATCAAATTTTATGGCTAAGTATTCAACCTCATCCTTTTCTGGAAAATTAATGAAACCAATAAATTTACCCATAGCACCATTTACTAATCCTTACTTAACACTTTCATTTCTACACAAAATTACTCTACAGTTTTTGCATACACGTAAACACTTTTCTAACCCTGCAGTCTTGGATACAGATTTCTCCAATGAATCCAATTTTGCATGTAGCTTTCCACTTAGCAGTAGTGTTACTCACCTGATGCTCCATTTTGTCAATAGCTATAACTTCCAAAATTTGTTTTTTCTCCAGTTTTAGTAATTGTTCATTAAAATTGGAGCACTCTTGATGTGTAGGCATAAAACAAACTGTAGATTTGCCTTCTTCGGTAAAATTGAACATTAGCTGTACTGCTGTGTTTTTAGAGGAGAAATGTTTGTTGATAAGTCGACTTTCTAAGGTACGTTTCCCTTCCTTTGTTAGAAATCTAATGTCCTTCAGAAAATATTGAATTTTGAATGCTTGCCACATATTCCTCAGTAGTTCCTTGAATTCGAAGTTTAGCCAAATGTTTACATTGCTAATACTTCCCAAAGAATTCTGAATTTCATCATGCAACAGTGTCTTGAAAACAGGCTGCCCTTTGACTGGGGTAAGTTGTAGTGGATCACTGAAGACAATTAAATGCTTTCCTCCAAACAGCACATCATACTCTGCTTTTAAAATCTGTTACATTCTCAAATGAGCAAAGGCAAGCATTAAGTTTGAGACCAGGCTCACCTCATCCATGATCAAAAGCTTCAGTTTCTTCACCACTCTTGATACCTCATGACAAGCTTCACCGGATAACTTTTGGTATTGCAATTTGGTATTGTATTTTCAACAGGTAGCATTAGTAGATGATGTAGAGTAATTCCTTTAATGCTGAGAGCAGCCAATCCAGTTGGTGCTGTTACTACACATGATAAGTTTGATTCTGTAGTCCTCTGTAGGTAAGAGGTGAGAACTTTAATTAAAAAGCTTTTCCCAGTGCCAGCTTGACCACTGATGTATAATAGTATTGACTTAAATGATGAGTATTTGCATTCTTTATTCTTGTGGAGGAATCTGTGCTCTATTTTCTCTTTTTCCTCCATGATAATTTCGTTCTGCTCATCATTCGATTGTCCAACTAACTGTTTGAAATCAACACTATCCTTTCTTGCTTGCTCCTTTGCAGTTTCCACTTCATTCATAGCTATTGCAGCTTCATTTTCAATAATGGGTTGTCCATGAGGATCTTGACTCAGTGGTCCAGAACTTTGGCTGCTTTGTGAGCTCTACTTAGCTATCTCAGCATTTAACATTTGCAAATAGTTTGCGAAGAGTGAACACTGAATGCTGTCTTTCACAGCATTGAAAGAATCTTCTTAGCAGTCATAGTCTCCAAGTAAGTTCGATTCAGCACGCCAAGGCTTGAAGAATTGTAGAAGTGCCAAATAGAAAAACTCTCTTCTATCTGGAGTTTGGCAACCAAGTTTTCTGTGGTTAAATAGATTTCCTTTTGCATGTTTCTCCAAACAACCATCACATCCAACTACAGCATATTTCCTTTCTTTCATGATTTCTATTACATTCCTTTTGTATCTATAGTGTTGAAGTACTTCATAAAGGTGCATATGTTCTAGATGTGGACTCCGTCTTGGATAGTATGTGTCTAACATATTTGATTTTGCAATCTCTGTACTTTCTGGGTCAGACTCTGCTAGGTCTTGATTTTCTAGGAAAATCTTTAACACTCTATTTTGTGTCTTTGCTATTCCTATACTTACCCATACATTCCCCTTGACTTTGAGAACAAACTGGCTGAGCTCAATTGGTCACAGCACTCATAGGATCCCATCTCTCTATGAGAAAGTATTTTCAAGCTGAAGCTGTACATTTTTTTAGATAGACTCTTTTCTGCAGAAATCTCCTCTTGCATCTCCTTCATCTCTATCTTCTCTGATTTTTTAATGTATGAAGTGACATACCAAGCAACAACGATGTAGTTTTCTGCAACAAATTGTAGATAGATATTTGCATTCCACATCTTCAGAATCACAGTGTTGTAGTTGTTAATATACTTGGAAGAAGTTCTTCTCAGGTTGTATGTGTTTTTCGGTGATTTCCGTGTCAGTATATTTCTGACTGCAAACAAAACTCTGTTCACTTTTCCTTGAGAAATCACGGGTCGTGGGAATCTAAATTGACATCTCATGTAAAATTTTCCTTTGCATCTGTATTTTTGACAACAGTACTTCCCACATCTATGAGTTTGACAGCGTAGAACTTGTTGTCTCAAGCCCTTTTCACCACTGTCTTTTGGGATAGTGCATGTCACATACTGTCTTCAAAGACAAGACAGACTCATCACTGTCTGTTCCGAATTCAGGTGTATCTTTTATCCATGACAGCATGTGAATATGAGGAGCACCTATTGCTTGATGATCTTTTTTCCAAAAGAAATCAGTTACTTTGCCAAGAGGAGGATTTCTTTTGATGCATCTGAAAGACATCATAGCTTGAAACCTGTGGTTAAAATATCTGCAAACATTAGCGGCATCCAAGAAGCAAAGTTCTCTGACTGTCTTCACTTTCCTTAATGTTACAGTTCGTATCTCTCAAAAATTCAAGCAGGTCATCCCAGGTGTACGCACCACAACTGAGTGTCAGAAACCAAGTAGGTGCACCTAGATTTCTCAGCATACATTTTGGCTCTCCATGACGCCGCTACCAATACTCGTTGGTGCCACGTTGGCACACCATCAAATTAATCAAGTTGCACTCCAAGTTTTCATCCTTGCCATGAACTTTGTCAATGAATTCCTTTGCAGAGAGATGTTGAAGATTAACTCATGTCTTCAGTATGTGGTTAACAGCATATCAAAGTCCAGACAAGTCGCTCTCAAACAGAAGATGGAATATGTAGGGAATACACTGCTGAAATCTTGAATCCTCTGAGTATAATCTTATTGACCGTTATTCAGCTGCTGGTATCTGTACAGGGCGGTCATCAAAGTGGCATATTTTAGATGCAGTATAGGTGAGAGAGGGGATGTATAACTGAGCATATGTGTCTGTAAGTGTGCATACAACTCTCTGAAACTCTTAACTATATGTCTTACCTTCTAAGCAAATAGCACCCTGTCCTATGCCTACCTACAGCCGACCTTAAGCCTTACTTGTATGTAGTAGAAGGGAAGTTTAAGGCCTGACAAAGAGTTTTAAATGCCAACTTGACATGGCAGTGAAACTGCACACAAAGGCTCTACAGTAGCAGGCCCGAGACATGAATAAATGGCTACTTGTCTGGATGAGTGACTTGGGTATGTTAGTACCTAAATACATATCCGAATGACTGTATCAGTCCCTATATAGGTGTGTGAGTGTTTGTGTAAGTAACTGTTAGAAAAGTGGGTCTCTAGTTGGCAGTGATTTGTACCCTTTCCAAGTAGGAACCCTTATTCTAGCCATGGTAAGGGGATTACACAGCTAAGACAACTCCGATGGTGCTGACACTAATCAGGGATTGAACCAGGGACTGGATGGAACTCATCAAACCTACTACTGATTACTGTGAATATCTAAATAAGGATTCATGAAAACTCCAAACTCATTGTACTTACAAGCCTTGAAAAAGCCCCAGGCGAATGGGCCTTAAGGGGGTGAAACATGTGTCGGCTGCTCTGGAACGTCTTGGCACTTATTATGATGATGAACATTCTAATAATGATGAATTGAGGAAATTTCTCATTGTGAATAAAACTCACAATTGAACAAAACGTCTTACAAGCTATCTTGGATTTATTGTACTATGGAACACTATAACTATGACTACATTAATCAATACAGTATATGAAAGGAGAGGACGTACTCTTTTCTTTTGTACAGCTAAGACAACCTCTGCTCACCCCCTTGGTAGGTTGGCACGAGCAGTCAGGCTTATCTCAAAGGCAATGTTAAAGTACTTGTACACCCACACACACACACAACACACACACACACGCACACACACGCACTCACACACAAACACAGTAACATAGTGAAAACATTACAAATGGACTCCACACCAATTTATAAAAATGACCAATGTGTATCTGAATGAAACAAGGCCAAAATAACAAATATCCAACATACACAAGTAAAGATATAACTTTTAAAAGGTTCAAAACAGTTCAGTCAATAGGAAACTATGGATGCATCACTTTCATCACAAAGTACATGGGATGCATCAAAATTAGGCTCCAGGTTTTCTGGATTTTTTTTAACATTTCCATATGTATTTATCCAAATTTATTTTTGGGCCATTACACTGGTATTTATCCATATTTATTTTGTGTTTTAAGAATTAAAAGAAGTGGAAAAATGGTGTATTTCCACATTTATTCAATTGATAAACATGCATTCATACATCAATGCCTGTCTCGTTTTTGCAAGTAAAGCAGACAAATATAAACAAACACTACATCCAAAGGTAAATATTAACATTATATACGAATATATATTAAGATATGCCTGTATTTAAGGAAATTTAATCATCTGTTTTAACTCCCCATGCTGTCTATCTTCTCAGCTGTGTCCTGGAATTCATAAAGAACACCATGGAGAGTCACTCAAAAAAATCTATTTTCTGTATTTTTCCACTTTTGAAAATAACTACAGCTTGGAAACACATTGTTTTCTGTCTGTATTTATCTGTAAAAATCTGTAAAAATGGAAAACTGGGACCCTTAATCAAAATCAAAGACAAAAACAGGCACAGGGGAGGTGAGGAGCTGGAAAAGCAAAGCGATACATTGATTCCTTTCCCCCAGGGGAGGTGATGCATCGATTCCTTACTCCCAGGGGAGGTGATGTGTCAACTACTTACTGTGAGGGAAGGTGATGCGTCGATGTCTTACAGTGAGAGGGGTTATGTGTCGATTCTTTACTGTAAGGGGAGGTGATGCATCGATCTTTGGACCCGTGGTCTCAGTTCCTTATTCCTGGTCGACATCGATGAAGAACTTGGCGCACAGGGACGATGCATCAAAAACTAGATGTGCTGGGTCGATGTGTAGGAACAGGCGCTGTGTCAATTTCGCAGCCTCGGAGCAGGTGATGCATTGATTTCTTCATCCGTGCATTAGGGCCTGCGTCGGAGTCAGAGCGGGCACCACGGACATCGGTGACATGGTGCCTGGGACACGGGTTGTGGCTATCTTTTAGCCGCATGGCAGGTGCTGTGCCGCTTGTTCGGCCATGCATTGGTTTTTCAGATGCACGGCGGTGCTGTGTCAGGAAAAACAAGCACTGAGAGTTGATGCATGGATATTATTGGGTTCTTTGCAGCAAAGCCACCTCCAAGGGCCCAGAACTGGAATTGGCACCACTTGGCAGGTCAGAACTCCCAGCATAGGAGTTCAGGGGCTGCAGATGAAGCGTTTGATGGCCCTGAGACTTCTTAACAGGAGGCAAGCACACACAAACCCTTGGAGAACTTTGGTAAGCAGGATGTAGAAAGCAAAGTCGAGTCCTTTCGCTGCCCAAGCCAGAAGTAGCAAGCAGCAGGCCAACTCAGCAAAGCACACAGCAAAGTGGTAGTCCCTCCTGACAGCTTCTCCAGCTCTTCTTCTTGGCAGAATGTCCTCTTAGTCAGGAAGTGTTCTGATGTTATCGTGTCACAGCTCCAGTTCTTATACCAGTTTCTGCCTTTGAAGTAGACAAACGTCAAATGAAAATCTTTGTAGTACACAAGACCCTGCCTTTCCCTGACCTGGTTCCAGACACACTACAGGGAGTGGAGGCAGCTTTGTGTTAGGACAGGCATAGCCCTATTTAGGTGTCAGTAACAACTCCTCCCACCACTCTAGCTCAGGAAGGCCCATCAGCCGGGGCCATCATGATATGCAGGGCACACCTTAGCTCCCTTTGTGTGACTGTCTAGAGTGAATGCACAAACAGCCCAACTGTCACCATCCCTCAGATGTGGATTCCACAGACAGGGCAGAGGCACGGTATGGTAAAACAAGAAAATGCCTACTTTCTAAAAGCTGTTGAAGCTCGGATGGGCATGCAGAAGGCACCTGGAAATAAAATTAAGATCTATGGTGAATTACGCTGCCTTCGTAGTGATTGTGAACTTATGGATGAATTTTGGATTAAGGTTTTGACAACATCATTGGTTTATAATGATTGTCTTTGGCGCGCCGAAGGCGCGCCAAAGACAAGCCCGTCTGCGCCCAGATCGCGCCGTGCGCCAGAACCCCTGTGCAAAATCCAATTATCACCTATACTAGAGCTACTCTGTTATCCATCCGAGATAAAGGTGACCAAAATAGATGCGACGCCTTACATCCCACAAGCTACTCCTTGGCCCAAATTTGCCCTACATGCAACTTTCATTTTAACGCCATGTCCCTAAACCCTGCTGGTAATACGAAACAGTCGGATTCACGTTTAGGCAATAAGCGTGCCCTAACCTGTGTCCTACTGAACATTCGTTCACTTTCTAAGCATAAATATGAACTTGCCGATTTCTTTGAACAATATAAACCAGATATAATGTTCCTTACTGAGACATGGACCCATAGTTCCTCTGAACCTGATTTAAATATCGCTATACCAGCTGGTTACGACTTGTTCAAAGTCAACAGAGAAGGACAAAGAGGCGGAGGGGTGGCCATTGCTCACCGTTCCCACATCAAAGCCATCTTCACAGATATTCCCCAATTAAAGGAAGAAGCTATCTTGTTCACTTTCAAATGCTATAATACTTCGGTATTCAGTGGACTATTAGTATATAGACCACCAGGGCCTAGAATCCCTTTTATTGAATCCTTACTTACAGTCATGGAGTCTTGTATGGAACACTCTAACTTCTCCATTTTGGGGGATTTTAACTTCCATTTAGAATCCATTGATAGTACGGACACAAATACCTTATTAGATAGTCTAAACGGCCTAGACTTAAAGCAAATTGTCACTGAGCCCACCCACATTGGAAAACACACTTTGGATGGTATCTTCACCAACTACACACAGATAAAATTTATCAACACACTACCAATGCCCTGGACAGATCACAGCGCTGTCTTTTTCGAGGTATTCATAAACGGTCCTCCCACTAAAGCTCAGAACAATAATAGGACAGACTTAGTACGCCCTTGCAGGCATATAAATAGTCCAGATCTAGAAGATGCCCTAAGATTACATAGCCCCCTCATCGACATCGATCCTGATCAAGCAGCATTAAATTTTAATAGTTGGATTGACTCAGCAGTAACTAAACTAGTCCCTGAAATGCAGACCCACACTGGGAAAAGATCATCATCAGCCCCTTGGTACACGGGGGGGGCTAAAAGATTTAAAGAAGATTTGTTGAGCGAAAGAACGGAATTGGAGGAAGGAATACTCTGAAATTGGGAAAAAACAGTATAAGGAGGCACAAGTAAAGTATAAAGAAGCTATAGTTTCTGCAAAATCCTGTTTCTTCGCCGAGAAAATTATGGCCTCCAAAAATTCAGCTAGAGAACTTTTAAGACAGTTTCTACCCTAGCCAATTTCAGAAATAGCAAGCAGTTCTGTCCTACAAAGCAGTTCTGCAATAAGCTAGCAGAGTTTTTTCATGATAAAGTAGTTAAGGTCTACGACGAGTTCTCTAACAACAAAGAGAGAGTCAGGTCAGATGAGCCAAATAAGGACAGGGCAATTACTCAAGTTTGCTTACAAAAATGTAGCCCCTTAACATCGGATAGAGTTGAGAAGTTTATACTCTCAACTACGTCAGGATCCCCTCTTGATCCATGCCCTGCCACAGTTTTCCATATGGCCCCAAACATAATTGCTAATTATCTAACACCTCTTCTTAATAATATCCTTGACTCAGGACACTTTCCTGTCACATGGAAGAAATCCTTGGTTAGACCCATCCTCAAAAAGCCAACTCTTGACCCCACCGAGGCAAGCAACTACCGTCCCATTACCTGTCCACCATTTCCATCAAAAATATTAGAAAAAGCCCTAAATGAAGAACTGTTATCATTCATAGAAATCAACAATATACTTGATCCAGCGCAACACGGTTTTCGACCAAGGCACAGCACTGAATCCGCATTGATTGTTGCTACAGAGGACATACGTGTCCAACTTGACCAGGGGGGGAAAGCCATACTGATTTTACTGGATTTGTCGGCCGCTTTTGATACGGTCGACCACCATATACTTATCCAACGACTGGCCGAAATAGGGATCGTAGACAAAGCCTCAGACATTCTTCGGTCGTACTTAACCGAAAGAGAACAATCCACAATGATGAACGAGCACAAATCACACCCCTACGCATTGCCATGTGGGGTCCCCCAGGGATCGTCACTTTCTCCAACCCTGTTTAATGTGTATGTCACACCTTTGGCAAAACTCATACGATCCCATGGCTTCTCGGCCATCTGTTACGCCGACGACACTCAAATAGTCGTTTCTTTATCCTCCAAACCAGATACTGTGGCCGTAAGCTTTAATGCCTGCATGAGCCACATTATCAGATGGATGCATGACAACTGCCTGAAGTTGAACACCGGTAAAACGGAAGTGGTTATGTTTGGAAGAGATACCTCCCTCTGGAATTCCACTTGGTGGCCGGACATAGCTGGGCTTTGCCCTCAGCCGGCAAAAAGGTTAAAAACCTTGGAATTATCATAGATGACCATCTTTCACTATCAGACCAGGTAAATAGCGTTACTTCCTCCTGTTTTCACACTTTAAAAACCCTAAGAAAGATTTTACCTTTTATTCCCATTGCCCTCAGAAAAACTGTTGTAACTGCCTTGATACTGCCCAAGATCGACTATTGCAACTCACTCTACCTGGGTGCAAAAAAGTGTGTGATACGTAAATTACAGACTTTACAGCATGCGGCCGCCCGTATACTACTTAAGATTCCCAAATTTAGCCCAATAAGCCAAGCTATCCGCGATTTGCACTGGCTACCTGTCCAGGCAAGGATCCAATTCAAAGCTATGTGTATCGTGCATAAGACGCTGTATGGGGTGGGACCTGCCCAACTTAGTCAACATATTAAGCGCTACACTCCACAGAGAAGCCTCAGATCATCATCCGCCTCACTACTTGTAGTTCCTAGGGTCAAAACCTTGAAATGGGGTGGCAGAAGCTTTCGTCACTTGGCCCCTAAATTATGGAACTCATTGCCTATCCACCTCAGAAACCAAACCAATCTACTATCGTTCAGGAAGGACTTGAAGACATGGCTATTTGTCCCTAAACCATAGTCACTCCTATTTTCCCACTGTGAAAATTAAGGGCAGTAAGCGCTAAGATGCCACGGCAGACACGCGCTATATAAAAACATTCATTTCATTTCATAATCTTTGATCAAATTTGGAAAATTACATGTGTAATAGTTTACTGTGAGGATAAATTCCCACATTACGCAGTGCGACTGATGGGCGCGTAAGCCACGTGCCTTTTGGGTCACTTTCTAAAAGTGGCATTTTTAAAAACACAATTTAAAAACCAACTTCACTAAAAGATGTATTTTTAAATTGTTAGCTTAGGGACCTCCAAATCTTGAACTCTTCCCGATTGGAAGTTGCACTTGTAAGAGGTTACAAGGCAGCTCCAATGATAACCTATGGGGGAGATAGCCCTTGCAGTAGTGAAAAACGAAATTAGCAGTATTTCACTATCAGGACATGTCAAACACATCAGTACATGTCCTACCTTTCAAATACACTGCACCCTGCCCATGGGGCTACCTTGGGCCTATCTTAGGGGTGCTTACATGTAGTAAAAGAGAAGGTTTGGGCCTGGCAAGTGAGTGCACTTGCCAGGTAGACATGGCAGTTTAAAACTGCTCTTACAGACACTGCAGTGGCAGGCCTGAGACAGGTTTTGCAGGGATACTTATGTGGGTGGCACAATCAGTGCTCCAGGCCCACTAGTAGCATTTGAAATACAGGCCCTGGGCACACAGAGTGCACTCTACTAGGGTCATAGCAGGAAGTAAAACATGCCAATAATGAATAACCAAACATAATCACAATTTACACAGGGAGCATGTGCACTTTAGCACTGATCAGCAGTGGTAAAGTGCCCAGATTTCTAAAACCTATATAATATTGAAGTCAATGGGGTGACCCTGTGTCCCTCGGATCCTGCGTAATAATGATATAAACTACAAGTGGTTCCGTTGGGTAGAACCAAAAATTACTTTTATGACCTCAATAATTCTTGAGAAGGAATCAAATGATAAATCAATTACCATAAAATGCACACAACAAGAATTCAGGGTAAATGAACATTTCTTATTGCCTTTTAGTCAAAAATGATTTTTTATATATCAAATCGGCTGACAAACAAAATTCAACATATTTATTTATTTATTTTATTTATTAGGAGTTTTATATAGCGCTGGCCAGACCCGAGGGTATCGGAGCGCTTTACAACATTTGTCAAGTAACAATCGAGTTCAAAGAGTAGTAGTAGTAGGTACAGAGACATACGTGACGGGTCATTGTTCAAAGGTGCGAGACAAGAGGTAGATGCTGTAAGAAGTTATTCTTATCACAGTGACTGGATGCTCAGGTGGGCGTGATTTCGTCTTGAGAGTCCGCTATCACTTCTAAAGAGTTCGATTGAGGTAGAGGACTTTGAGCTGGCTTTTGAATTTTTTGAAGGAAGGGTTAGTCCTGATATGGACTGGGATGGCGTTCCAGATTTTGGGGGCATTTCCAGAGAAGGAGCGTGATAAGGTTTTTTGTTTGCGAGATTTCAGAGGGATGAGAAGTAGAGTGTTGGTGCTCCTGAGATTTCTTGTCTGCCCAGCTTTGTAGAGTTTGGAGGCCAGATATGTGGGTTTGCCAGTGTGCAGAGCTTTGTGGGTGAGGCAGGCAGTTCTGAAGTTGGCACGCAGTAGCTGCCCGTGGTGGGAGTGCTGCCGAGCGGTGACGTGGGGCGGGGGGTAGTAAAGTATGGAATATGGCCGAATAGAGGTAAGTAAACATATAAATAAATAAAACGAATTTCGTTGCGCGCGCTGCATCGCATTTGGCGATGCAGCGCGGCAACGAAATTCGTTTTATTTCTTTATATGTTTACTTACCTCTATTTGGCCGTATTCTGTACTTTACTACCCCCACCCTGCCCCTCTCCCGCCCATGTCACCGCCCGGCAGCACTCCCACCACGGGCCGCTACTGTTGGCACGCATTTCTATTGGGAGCCAGTTTAGCTCTCTGAGAGCGGGGGAGATGTGCTCGAATTTCTTTACTCCGGTCACCATTCTGGCTGCTGCATTAAGGGTTGATCTGAGAGGAGCAAGGTGTGATTTTGCCGTGCCTGTGAGGGTTGCGTTCCCGTAATCTAATCTGGATAGCACAAGGGATTGCGTGGCTTGCTTAAGGTCTTTTGGGGGATGAAGGGTTTGATTTTGTTGAGTAGTTTTAAGTTGAAGAAATCACTCCTTGCGGTGTTCTTGATGTGTTTGACCATGTCTAGGTTAGGGTCCAGAGTGATTCCCAGTGATTTCACAGCGTCGGCCGGGATGAGAGTGCAGCTGAGAGCATCAATAGATTTTAGACATTCTGTGATTCGGGAGTCTGCTCTTTGCTGGCTATGGGGAGGATTTCAGTTTTGTCCTGGTTGAGTTTCAGATGGTTTTGGGAAAGCCATTGTTGGACTTCTATAAGGGTGTCATTAAGTCTTTGCATGTCAGCCATGGTGGAGGTTTCTAGGTAGATCTGGGTGTCGTCAGCATAGAGGTGGAAGGGTATGTTGGCTTTTTTGAGTATGGTGGTGAGGGGCTCCATGTAGATGTTGAACAGTGCGGGTGAGAGAACTGATCCTTGGGGAACGCCTCTGCTTATGGGGCGTAGGTCAGACGTGAAGTTACTGATTTATATTCTTTGTGAATGGTTTTGCAGGAAGGAGGTGAACCACTGTAGGACCACCTCTTCAGCACCTACCCTTTCACGAAGTGCATTGATGAGTAGTTTGTGGTCCACCGTGTCGAAGGCCGCTGATAGGTCCAGAAGTATGAGTAGACAGCAGCGGTCCTTGTCGAGTGATTTGTAGACGTCATCAATGACATTCAGGATAGCTGTCTCTGTGCTGCAGCCTTTTCTAAAGCCCGATTGGTGAGAGTCTAGAAGTTCGTTGTTGTCCATGTGAAGGGTACGTTGACGGAGAACACATTTTTTAGCAGTTTGGCTAATAATGGGAGATTGGAGACAGGCCTGAAGTTATTGAGATCGTTTGGGTCAGCGCCCGCTTTTTTCAGTAATGGTGTTACTTGGCCGATTTTGAGGCATTCAGGCATGATTCCTGTTTTCAGGGAGCTATTTATAATCTTTGTCCAGAGTGGGGCTAGGGAGAGTGAGTTTTTTGGCCAGTTGGGCAGGGAGGGGGTCTTGAATGTGTGACGAGGGCTTGGTTCCAGTAGTCAGTTCCATAATTTCTGTTTCGGCGATAGGTATGAATGATTTCCAGTTGATTGGGGGTTGTCTGGGTGGGATTTTGACTTCATTGTATGGGGGCGAGCTTTCGTTGGGTGGACGGAGGTGGACCTCCAATGAGAGCTCAATCTTTGAGATTTTTTCGTTAAAGAAATTAGCAAAGTTGTCACAACGGTCTTTGGAGGCCGGAATTCCGGAAGGGGGAGGTTTGGATGTTTGCTGTCTAATGAGATTGAAGAGTTATTTGGGGCGATTTTTAGCATTGTTTATTGCACCGCAGAAGAAGGAGGATTTTTCATTTTTGACGTGCTTTTTATAATTCCTACGTTCTGTTTTGAGTTGCTCAAGGTGGATTGTCGAAGGGTTGTTACGCCAGAGTCTTTCTGCAGCTCTGAGTTGTCTTCTTACCGAGTTTAGGTCTGTGTTGAACCACGATCTCGATGGAATATTCTTGACTTTTTTTTGTTTCAGGGGAGCTATTTGGTCAAGTATGGCGGTCATAGTCACATTGTAATGTGAGGTAAGTTCTGTTGTGGAACTGTCGCATGCGGTGGAGGGGAGGAGTGTACTTATCTTTTCTTCTAGTTCTGTGAGGGGGATCTGGATTAAGTTTCTCGTCCAGTGAAACGGTTCCTTTGTGCGAGGAAGTCGTTGGGTCTTTTGATTGATGTGAAATAGAATGATATGGTGGTCTGACCAGTCGACAGGGAGGGTAAGGTCGATGGTGATTGAGTCCTCGTGTGCTATGATGGCATCCAGAATTGAGCCTTTGTTGTGGGTTTGCTCGGTGCAGTGTTGGGTCAGATTATTATTGCGAAGGAGCTCATTCAGGGATTGGATCAGAGGGTTGTTTTCATCATTCCAGTGTAGGTTTAGGTCGCCTAGTATTAGGTTGTTCGCGTCTGAGAGTGAATAGTGTGTTATCAGGTCGGAGAGGTGTTCTCCAAATGCGGGGGTGTTGCCTGGTGGATGGTAGAGGAGGTGGCAATAAAGCGTTTTGTTGTCTGTCGTCTTAATGGTGGCGGTTAGGTATTCACATGTGTTGTATTTGAAGGAGTCTGTTTCCGTTATAGAGATGTTACTTTTGAGGATGATTTCGGTCCCCCCACCTCGCTGGTTCTTTCTGTCTTTATTGATGATTGAGAACCCCGGGGTACAAGCATATTGATGATGGGGTATGAGGATTCATTCAACCAGGTTTCTGTGATGAACGTGATGTCAATGTCATGGGTTAGGATGGTTTCTGCCAGTTCTGTTGTGTGTTTGGTTGCAGATCTGCAGTTTATGAGCATGCAGTTGGTCACCCTCATGTTGTTGTGTTTTTCGTTTGGGGGAGCCATGGGGATATTGGTGAGGTGGGCTTGAGGTCTCAATGTTCTCGGTGCTATATGGTCTCTACCAAATCCAGTGATAACCTGGATCGCGGAGCTGGGGAAGACATCAGAGGTTGCTATATGGGATTCGGCGAGGTCCCTTGCCTCTTTCATGATAGTAGCTTTATAGGATTCGGCGAGATCCCTCGCCTCTTTCATGGACATTGCTGCGCTTGCTCTTTTGGGTCTGTGCGGCTGGTCCCTGAAGGGGGTTGTGTTCCATCTGAGATGTTGGGCCTTATGGGGGTTTGTGTGTTTATTGAGAGTGCCTGTGGGTGTGGGTGGAGAGCGTTGGGTGTGTTCCATATAATAACGGAATAACAATAGCACAATAATTGGTGTCTGGTGTGACAAATGGTGGAACAACCAAAATTATGTCAAATTCATACACAACAAGACAACAACATAAAGATAAAAAGTCTCTGTCCTTTTTTGAATTTCAACAGTAACCTGCAATGTCTATGAGTTTATGGTTACAGTGACTCAGGACATGCGAGAATACTACGTTGACGTTTCAACCCCGGTATCTGTGTGATTTTGGAATCATCAATTAGGGTCTTCCTCAGGACAAGATAAAGCCTAGTGTCAGTCCCAGTATTCCAAAAATAAAGGCGAGTCAACTCTTCCAATTATGGTAGGAGCGTAGTGGACAATCCAAACGAGTGGTGTATCTCGTTAAACTGGAAATCACAATGCACCCGTACCAACTCGCGTTCTTCCTCTACAGGTCCAAGTCAAACGGAGTCCGTGAATTTACCTCGAAATTTGCCATAGTTGTAGGCATTTTTAAGGAAGGTTGATTAACTCTTCCATAACACGCGATTGAAAACCAAAAATCTTTACCTGCGGGTGCAGCACCGAGAGTTGGTACAGGTGCATTGTGATTCCCGGTTTAACGAGATACACCGTTTGGATTGTCCATATTTCGTGACACTGTTCTGTACGAACCTGGGAATACCCCATCGGAAATATACCGGTCCAATATGTAGGATTGATGGAGGTGGAGACTTGACTGATGCCCTATTACTGAAACCATAGGCTAATCGACCATACATTGACAATTTTCGGTAGTTGAAGTTAGCCTTTCGCCACTACGCTCCTACCATAATTGGAGGAGTTGACTCACCTTTATTTTTGGAATACTGGGGCTGACACTAGGTTTTGTCTGTGAGTAGGTCTGTGACTGGGTGCATCAATGTCTCAGTGGGTCTGTGAGTGGGTGCATGAGTCTGTGAGTGAGTGCATAAGTGTCTGAGTGGGTCTATGAGTGGGTATGTGAGTGTCTGAGTGGGTCTGTGAGTGGGTGCATAAGTCTGTGAGTGAGTCTGCGAGTGGGTGCATGAGTCTCAGAATGGGTCTGTGAGTAGGTGCATGTGTGCCTGAGTGGGTCTGTGAGTCTCTGAGTGAGTCTGTGAGTGGGTGTGAGCATCTGAGTAGGTCTGTGAATGGGTGTGTGAGCCTCTCAGTGGGTGAATGAGTGAGTGGGTACATGAGTGTCTGAGTGGGTATGTGAGTCTCTGAGTGGATCTGTGAGTAGGTGTAAGTGTCTGAGTGGGTTTTATGAATGGGTGTGTGAGCCTCTCAGTGGGTGAACAAGTAAGTAGGTGCCTGAGTGGGTCTGTGAGTGGGTGCATGAGTGTCTGAATGGATCTGTGATTCTGTGCATGAGTCTCTGAGTGGGTCTGTGAGGGAGTGAATGAGTGACTGAGTGGGTCTGTGAGTGGGTGCATGAGTCTCTGAATGGGTTTGTGAGTGGGTGTATGTGTGCCTGAGTGGATCTGTGAGTAGCTGCATGAGTGTCTAAGTGGGAATTGTGGGTGCTTGAGTGTCTGAGTGGGTCTGTAAATGGGTGCATAAGTCCGTGAGTGGGTCTATGAGTCAGTGCGTGAGTGTCTGAGTGGGTCTGTGAGTGGGTGGTTGAGTCTCTGAGTGGGTGTGAGTGAGCCTCTCAGTGGGTGAATGCGTGAGTGTCTGAGTGGGTCTGTGAGTGGGTACACGAGTCTCTGAGTAGGACTCTGAGGAGCATATTCCCAAAGACTTATCGCCGAGTTAGCAGCACTTTATCTCAGCCAAAGTGGCGATAAATTTATCGCACCATTCACAAGCAGGTGCTAACAGCCGACATCACCAGTTTTCCTGCGATAGCAGCCACAAAAAACATTGCCACAAATGATACCGGCAACTAACGCTAATGATATGCAGAGTAGGCGTTCCCGTGCAAAAAGCCGCGAAAACACCACTTTGCAACATTCTCAACAACCAGCCAGATCTGCGATAAGATTCAAAAACATGCGATAAGGCGTGTTAGCAGCAGGGATTTAACACCTGCTCTTACCTGGTGTTAAGTCGGACGACAACCTGCACCATGAAAGGGAGCCCAGCCCACAGCCACACCAGAAGAACAACAGATGCCATGGAGCTACTGATCATGCAGCTCGGAGCCCCAAGAGGGCCACAACACCCACCTCCACCACACCCAGGCCCCCCACCCCCCCAGGTCCCCCCCCGGACTACCACACCGGCAGTGGGGTATGTGACGTGCTAGGCCCCTTTGATTGGCAGGGTCACATGTCCTGTGACGCCTGTGCTGGATGGGTATGGTGTGGGTCTGAACGAGCCCTCAGGGAGTGGCCGTGGCATGCTGACGACTAGACCAGTGATCAGCAGATCACTACAGGGACGACCTGGGACATTTAGCGTTGTCGTCCCCCCCTGTAAGCGTAAGCGGAGTGGACTGGCATGGCGTATGGCAGGCCAGTGTAGGGGTGGGAACAATGAACCCGGGGGTCTGGGCGTGCTCCAGTTCTGGGCTGGACATGGAAGTAACTGATGCGTGTGTCCCTGTTGTAGTGACTACGCCCCCCGGACTGCAATCGGCACTGTTGCACCCTGTCACTCAAGTTCCACAACATAAGCAACATGGACGTCAGGGGGTATCTCTCACCCTACATTCAACCATACTCACATACGTGAATGATCAAAGGCACGACACATCTGTGCGATTCTGAATGTTTAATTCACATCCGGTGGAGTGTTGCAGCTGGAGCAGTACAGGGCCATGCAAACCCCACTTCACATTACTGGCCCGTGGAGGGCCAGCCAGAGTCCTTCAGGGAATGACAAGTACATCGGAAGTGGAAGAGTTCAGTCCACAGTCTGATCTCTGTGTCATTGGTAACCAAACAGGAGATGGCAGTCCATGTCGAGGTCCAAGGTGAGTGTCGTAGAGTGTATCGGGGGACAGTGGAAGGTGATGATGCAAAGGGCAGGACCAAGAAGAAACCCGCCATTTTGCGGAGATGAATGCTACTGCCTCCTCCTTACCAGTAAGGTTGGTTCACCCGCATCTTCATCCTCTGATGGCACATGTGCCTCACATGTGGGTGGTGGTGGATTGCCTGCCGCACTGTGAGGCACTGAGACATCAGGGGGCGAAGATGTGGATGTAGAAGCTGCAGCAGCACTCATCTGAGCAAGGCCTTGAGGCAGCAATGCCATGACGATGTGCTGCAGGGCATTGAAGGCCCCAGCCACATCCCGCTGGTGTGCAGCCATGGCAGCCATTCTGTCCGCCGCCATCCGCACCATGGTTTCCATGAGCCCCCGCATCTGTCCCAACTCCCGGCAGACATCGCTGGAGCCACTCTGACTGGACAGTTGTTCTTGTCTCAGTATCATGACTCCAGCGATGTCAGCCGTGGATCACTGGAGAGCATGGAGCAGACTGTGGGTGTCCGTTAGGGACTGAAAGTGGTCCCTGATGGGAATCAGACACCCATGTATGGCATCAAGTTTGGCTGCCATGCGGTCAAACCCCACCCGCACCTGATCAGCCACCTTCTCCTGGCACTCCAATACACGGCGTTGGAAGGCCATGTGTTGTTCGTGGGGGTCCTGGGAGTCAGCCATGGTGGTAGGTGCTTCCTGCTGTGTGGTCTGTGCAGGGGGTGGGGTTTCCTCGATGCAACTGGGCTGCCCTGCTCCTGGGCGTGGGGTCCTGAGGGTGTCCATGAGCTGTTGGAGGGCGTCGGGGTCTATGGTGGTGTGGTCCTCTTCGTCATCAGTGAAGAGAGGTTGGGTCTGCTCTGCAGGAGAAGTTGGTTCTCCCTCTGCAATGTGAAGGGTAAATGTAGTTTAACATTGTGTTCACATGTATATGTATGTTGACGCATTGTACAATTTTACATACAGACTGCATGACAATGTACATTGTGACTGTTTGGGAGGAGCTGCCTATTTGATGCGGGACAGTGGACATTTCGACAACATCACAGATGTGTGTTTGTACTTGTACATGTTCATCCCACGTTTCCCTGCTATGCCAAATGTGATTGGCCAGTTTCTACACACAAGCGGCACCACTTGGGTCCTCTGTTCTGTTGTGAACGTGTTGCAGTTCATACCACATTGTTGTCAATGTTGATGTGCTCTGAATATTATGTGTGTGTGCTGCATTTTGGGAGAGTCGCCCCTGTAGCTCTGATGTGGCTGGCCCTTATCCCTTTCAGGCGGTGTGCCTTGACTTCTGTGCTTCTACAGTGCTGAGATGTTGCATACTTGGGTAAATTGGGCTCTTGGTGGGAGTTGGGACTGTGGGGCATGGTTTGTCTGCAGGTGTGTTGTTGAGGTCAGGGGTTGTTTGTGCAGGTAGATGTGTCAGAGTGTCCCAGGCAGGGCCTCCGTGGGGCTTGTGGGGTTCTGGCCGTCCTCTGTACCGGCTCCGGCTGCCTCCATTGTGCTTCGCTGTGGTTCGTTTTTTGTTTGTGTTTTTTTTCCTGCTTTTATGGTGATTTTTCTCGCCTGACATGTGTGATTTGCAGGCCTGGCGCTGCTTTTTGCTTATTGTCTTATCGCGATTGGGCCCATCGCAACTTTTTTCACGTTCGGTTTTGGATTTTTATCGCCGTCCCGGTGTTTTACTCGCGGTCATTTTACGCGTTCTCGCGAAACTATCGCATGTTACCGCCGTGTTGGGAATAGGACGTTAACACGGTGTTATTTTCCCGCAATAGACTGCGATGTGAGAAGTTGCGTTAAGCGAATTTGGTGATAGTTAACACACGTTCTTGAGAATATCCCCCTGAGTGAGTACATGAGTGTCTGTGTGGGTCTGTGAGTGGCTGCATGAGCCTCTCAGTCGGTGAGTGAGTGGGTGCATGAGTGTCTGAGTGTGTCTATGAGTAGGTGCGTGAGTCAATGAGCTGGTCTGAGAGTGGATGCATGAGTGTCTGAATGGGTCTGTGAATGGATGTGTGAGCCTCTCAGTGGGTGAGTGAGTGTGTGCATGAGTGTCTGAGTGGGTCGGTGAGTGGGTACTGATAACCAGCAGACTGGACTACGGCAACGCCCTCTACGCTGGTATCAACAGAACTCTTCTGCACAAACTCCAAACCATCCAGAACTCCGCAGCCAGACTCGTCCTCGGGACACCGCGCCACGAACACATGACCCAACACCTATGAGACCTCCACTGGCTCCCCGTCGAGAAGAAGGTCACCTTCAAACTCCTCACCCATGCCTATAAATCCCTGAACAACATCGGACCCAAATACCTCAACGAGAGAGTGTCCTTCCACGTACCCAATAGGAACCTCCGCTCCGCCGACCTCGCCTTGGCAGAGGTCCCCCGCATCCGCAGAAACAGAGCAGGTGGGAGAGCCTTCTCCTACATCGTGGCCAAGACCTGGAACAAGCTCCCGGTGAACATCCGACGCTCCCCTACCCTGCAAACATTCAGGAAGGAACTCAAGACCTGGCTCTTCGACTGATCCGGAGCTGCACCCCCTCACCCCCCCAGCGCATTGAGACCCTCACGGGTGAGTAGCGCGCTTTATAAACCCCTGATTGATTGATTGATTGGGTACGTGACTCTTCGAGTAAGTCTGTGAGTGGGTATGTAAGTCTGAGTGGGTCTGTAAGTGGGTGTGTGAGTAGGTCTTTGGCTGGGTATGTGAATCTTTGAGTGGGTCTTAGAGTGCATGCATTAGTGTGTAAGTGAGTGTGTGACTGTACATATTTTAAAAAAATATTTTGGCAAGGTTTGTCACCCTGCTGCAACACTACACGGGGCGGGGGCATGCTGAGCGTTGCAATGGGTCCACAACTCCAACAACATGAAAAAAAAGGGTTTGGGGCATTTTGATATGCATCCGAGTCCTTATGATGGAAAAGCAGATATTTGAGATGAGCAAATTCAGAGTTTTGCTGGTGTTGCTGGGTGCTCTATACAGGAGCTGCTCTCCATCTAAACTTGGGAACTACCCAGAGTTCTCTGCTTCTTTTTTGTATAATTTATGTGGCACTCCATGCCTGAAAGGCTATTATTTTGACTTATACTGGTTGTCCCTTGTGTCTGGACAAAGCTAAATCTCTCTGAAGAGCTATAATGAGATCAAAACATGTAATGTGTCAGGGGTTCCTTTTATTAATTCCAGGTTTGCTTGGATGGTATTTTACCAATCTAAAGCTGTAATACTGTGCCTGGAGTAGAAAAAGGCTTTTTTCATTTTACAGCTCAGCGTGGATTGCACGGTGAAAATCCTATGCTTAAGGACTTTGCTGTTGAATTGGCAGGAGACTTTGTCCCTTTCTATCTCTGCATGGATGGTAACGTGCTAATCCTATGCTTAAAAACTTTGATAGAAAAACATACATTTGAGGTGAGCAAATTCAGAGTGTCTCTGATGTTGTAGGGTGCTCTATACAGGAGCTGCTCTCCACCTAAACTTGGGAATTGCCCAGAACTACCCAGAGTTCTCAGCTTCTTTTTTTTATGTGTATATATATATATATATATATATATATATATATATATATATATATATATATATATATATATCCCAAAGCAAAGTGGCGCACTCTGGCTGCTGGTGCGAGCATTGGGGATATGACCACCTTCCCCTAAGAACATACAACTCCAAACAACAATGGGGGATATTCTCAAGAACGTGTGTTAACTGTCGCCAAATTTGCTTAACGCAACTTCTCACATTGCAGTCCATCGCAGGAAAATAACACTGTGTTAATGCAGTTTTCCCAACCCGGCGGCACCATGCGATAGTCACAAGATAGCGCGACAAATGCCCGCGTTAAAATTAAAGCGACGGCGAAAAAATGCGATACACGAACGCGAAAAAAGTGGCGATGTCCCCAATGGCGATACAAAAATCAGTGAAAACCAGAAACAGGCCTGCGATTCCCACGCGTCATGCGTGAGAATGCACTATAAAAGCAGAGAAACAAAAAAAGACAAAAAAATGCAACTGCGTAGCACCATGGACGCACCCGGACCGAGTGCAGAGGAAGACGCGAACCCCACAAGCCCCACAGACGACCAGCCAGGAACCCCGGGGCCAGGGAAGGGCAAGGAGAAGAGGAAGAGGAAGACGGGGTTCAGTCCGCAGGAAAACCGGATCATCGTCACGGAGGTGACAGAACACTACCAACAACTGTTCGTCACCTCCACTGTGTCATCGGCAACACAAACGGAAATATGGCAGTCCATCGTGAACAACGTGAATGCAGTCGGAGTGTCGAGGAGGTCAATGGAGGAGGTCATGATGTGAAAAGCCAAACCAAACTGAAACTCGCTGCCAACCTGAAGGCAGCAACGGCGACTGGAGGTGGGAGGCCTGCCCCACAGGAGGAGCTGGATGAGCTGGAGGAAATGGTGGCCACAGTCATCAGTGCGGAGACGGTGCAAGGAGTTGGGGGTACGGACACTGCTCGAATTGACCTGACCATACAGCAACAGAGTGAGTAACGACCAGGGACTGGGGGGACGGGGGGAGACGGGCCCAATGGCACACATGCACAATTATGTGTAGCACACTGCACACCCACAATGACTGTGGAACATGTCCCTGATGGCCTTGGCACACTGCAGCACACATAGAAACACCAAGTAGGCCCCCGTCCACCATGTGCACAAATGCCCCCCTCACTAATCTCACAACCCACCCATGCACATGTGCTGAACCCAGCAAAGCAGCGGCTCTGTGAGCCACACTGACAATGCAAGTGACACAGCATGACCAATAGCATGGCTGCAGTCAAAATACATGACATGGTGCACGCCAGACACTGAGGTGGCCCAGTGTGGATAACATCCTCAAAGGAGCAGGTCACACACTGACAAATCCACGTGCACATACAACCACTGACGTCAACAACACATCTGCAGACAAACAATGCACAAGAGTCCAAAATCCGTCCAAGAGCACAAATGACCCAAGTCGCCAACATCTCAGCACCGTAAAAGCACACAAGTCAAAGGCACACCGCCTCAAAGGGATAAGGGGCCGCTAAATCAGAGCTGCAGGGGCGACTCTCCCACAATGCAGCACACACACATATCAATCACAGCACATCAACATTGACGACAATGCGGTACAAAGTGCCACACCTACACCACAGAACAGAGGACACAACTGGTGCCGCATGTGCGTAGAAACTGGCCAACCACATCAGGCATAGCAGGAAACTGTCAGATGATAATGTACGAGTACAACCTCACATCCGTCATGTAGTCGAAATGTCCACTGTCCCCCATCAAATACCCAGCTCCTCCAAAACAGTCACAATGTACATTGTCATGCAGTCTGTATGTAAACATGTACAATGCGTGCACATACATGGAACACACTGTTAACCTGCATCTCCCCTTCACATTGCAGAGGGACAATCAACACCTCCTGCAGAGCAGACCAGACATCTCTTCAGTGATGATGAGGAGGACCCCCTGGCCATCTGCTCCGACACCCTCCAGTGGCTCATGGACAGCCTCTGCACCACACCTCCAGGAGTAGGGCAGCCCAGCTGCATCGAGGTGATCCCACCCCCTGCACAGACCACACAGCAGGAAGCAGCCACCACCACGCCTGGCTCCCAGCACCTCACCGAAGAACACGTGGCATTCCAATGCCGTGTGTCAGACTGCCAGAGGGGGCTGGCTGAACAGGTGCGGGTGGGTTTCGACCTCATGGCAGCCAAACTAGATGCCATACGTGGATGCCTCAGTCCCACCAGGGACCACTTACAGTCCCTAACGGACACCCACAATCCGCTCCATGCCCTACAACAATCCTTGGCTGACCTCGCCGGAGCCATTACTCGGATACAAGAACTGTCTAGTCAGACAGGCTCCAGCGACGACAGCACAGAGTTGGCACAGATGCGGAGGACAATGGAGAACATGGAGCGGATGCAGGCAGGAAGGATGGCTGCCACGGCTGAACACCAGCGAGATGTAGCTGGGATCTACCATGCCCTGCAGATCCTCAACTTGCCATTGCTGCCACAGAGCCTGTCCCAGATGACTGCTGCAGGAACTTCGACACACACATCTCCGCCCCCTGATGTGTCAGTGGCACACAGTGATGCAGCCATACCACCTCCGCCCCCTGATGTGTCAGTGGCACATAGTGATGCAGCCATAACACCACCACACACACCTGGCACACCTGACACAGAAGACATATCAGAGGACGAAGATGTGGATGTTAATGACTCTGTGTTTAAAAAGGAGGTTGTAGCATTCATCCCCCGCCATATGGCCTGTTTCTGCTTGGTACAGCCCTCTGCATCATGCCCTGGTACAACACGTTCCACTGTCCCCCAGAACACTCTGCGACATTCACCTGGACCCCGACATGGACTGCCATATCTGCTCTGGTCACCAATGACACAGCAAACAGGCTGCGGACTCAACCCTTCCTCTACCGATGAACTTGTCATCCCCTAAAGGACTCTGTTTGGACCTACACTGGGCAACCATGTAATGTGGGGTGTGCATGGCCATGTACTGCTCCAGCTCCAACACTCCACAGGATGTGAATAAAACATTCCTAATCACACAGATGTGTCATGTCTATGTTCAATCAAGTATAACAGTATGGATGACTGTAGGGACATTGATTGCACAAAAAGGTACACCCTGGGAAATGACATCAATGCGCATGTCTGACCGTGACACACATGGCCAATTAGATGACTGTGAAGGTGTGAACTAGCTGTGGCCCCATTGATCATGAACAACAATCTCGCAACCCCCAACATAGCCCAACGTCCATGTATTAAATAGGGCTGTGTTTTCCAAAATCTGTAAGACGGTAGGAGGCCTAAAGTAGTGTCCCACATCACATGTGTCAACAGAACATCTCTTCGCATACCTACACACACTCAACTGTGTGGACACAGCCTGGTTTGATAGTACACATTGATCCACATGGCAAGAAGTTGGATACCATACTCACATTGCTGAAGACACGTAAGCGCACAGGTCTACCAGCAACTCTCCCAACCACAATGTCTGGCTCACAGAGGTGGAGCCGGCAATAGGGACCCACCTCTAAGTGAAATGCGCCAGTCAGTCCCTCCCTGTGTACGGACAATGCTCATTGAGGCACACGATGTGGCATGCTAATCAACACTCATCACAGTTGAACACTAGTGAAGTTGCGTACACTTTATTAGCATCTGCGTATCAGTACGGGCAAGACAAGAGCCACAACATGCAGACCAATGCATCATACACTAACAGGCAGCAAAGGAACATGTAGAGGTGCAAGACATGGGGAGGCACAAATGAACACCAATCATTAGGGATGCCAACGGCCTCAGCCCACCTTGCCTTGCTGGATGAGACATGTGGTGTTTGGCGAATGCTCATTGCACCGTGTCAGGGGACACCACTCACAGCCCATGGGATCTGCATAGTCCTGTACCACCGGACTGCGCTGACTGTCTGCTCTGCTGACAGTGAGCAGGTGAAGGAGTCCAACAAGGTCACATGTAGTACTACATTGCCATGTGTGTACTCTCCCTCCAGCGGTGTGTCAGGTTGAGGAACGTTGCCAGGCGCCGCTGTCCACTCACCTTGCACAGGTGTGTGTCAACCCGCAGTGTTGCATGCACATGCATTTTGAGTCCAGGCGAATGCAGCCATGTCCACTGTTATGGTGGGATATGTGTCCATTTCTCCAAGATGCAAAAGGGTGTTGGGACCTGTGCTATGGGTTACAATCTTTTGTGGCTGCAGGAACGTAGTTACTGGTCCATGAAAGCGAGCGCAGCTTCATGGGCAATCAGTTCCAAGAGTATGTCGTTGTCGACTTCAACGAACACGGGAGTGAGCCAATCCATTAGCTGGTCCGGACAGATGTGCTCCGTCCACGCCATTACACCAATCCTCAACACAGCCCAATAGGGGAGCGCTTCGATGTGGTCACTGCACACGAGGAATTGTGCAATCTCACATGCCCAACTGCCAGCACATACGCCAGATACCAAGGCATCCCATGAACGGGTATCACGGTTACACTCCTGGTCGTGGTCCAACAGGGGTGCACACACATGTCATAATCCAGTTCAGCTACCGTTGTGTTGGATAGGCAGACATCCATGGGCCACTCGAATATGCATGATCGACAGTGGAACCAGGGCTGGACGCAGGTGACGTACGCAAGACGGAAGCTCAGACGGTAACTGATGCGCAACACTGCCAGTGGCAGTGCCCCCAACAAATGCAGCATACGGTCACGGTACAGTTCCACGTGACAGGCGTTGTGCATGCACCCGGGATGTTCTGACATTGCATTGTTCGCTCCCGTAGAACCGGCACTCTTCTGACCTGCGGCTGTTATGTGGATGATATGCCACAGCTCGGAGCAATGAGTCGTATGTGTGTGCAGAGTTTGGACGTATGGGTTGTCCTGTACGTAAGTGTCAAGGCCATTCCATGCAGGAGTACCTCGAGCAAGGACTTCTGTGTGTGTGGTGTGGATACGTTGATCTTTCATTAGCGCTGTGTGTTGTGTGGGAGTCGTCATCATCTGCCATGGTATCTCTCTCAGGGGGTGCCTGCCACCTGCAATTCCAAGGTCGGAGGTGCAGATGTCCTTCCGCCTTCTGAGTTGAGACAAAGGGGCTTTCATCCCTAATGTTAGTCTGACTACTGCTTGTATCCTGGGAATGTGATGTGGCTTTCGCGCTGCAATTGAGGCTAGGCCTTGGGCTTATGGTGCACCAAAAGCGATGAACACACACAACAGTTGGCATGTATGTGCCAAGACCCGAGCGGCCTTGCGCTCCTTGTACAATCCCTTAGTGCGCGGACGCCCTCCGGGTGCATGCAACATTGCAACATTGTCGATTGCGGGCCATGTGGCACAGACACAGCAACAGAGACACACGCAACAGTTGGTTTCCTGTGCAGCCCAGATATGAACCACGCCCAGATGCAAGGGATATTTGTTCACACCCCTACGCTGGCCTGGCGTGTGCCGAGCCAGCCCACTCGGCTTACATATAAAGGGGACGGCGACGACGCAACGTGTCCCAGGTCTTCCCCACTGCCTGAGGTGACATGGCTGCGTCCGCCTGCCATATGACGAGGCTCAATCAGATAGGGTCCATGACTTGCATTGCACGGAGTCGGTGGCACCGGTTACACTGCGGCAGGCACGGGCCTACCACCACGGGAAGGTGACTTTCTGTGCACTGAGGTAGGGGCACCTAAAGTGCTGAGCGGTGTGCAGCCTGCGATGATGCCGTGTGCACAGATATGGTCTCTGCCATTGCAATATCAAGACCCAGAATCAAGTGTGCGACCTGGTGGACCGCAGTGTAGGCCTGAGCCAGCGGACAGCGCGGGCCTACCGCCATGTGGCGTTGCCTCGCGGTTCACAGAGTTAGTGGCACCTATGGAGCTGAGCGGGTGTGCGGCCTGCGATGATGACCTTGCAAAATCAAGACCCAGAATCAAGTGTGCGACCTGGTGGACCACGGTGCGTGGCTGCATGATGTGGAGGCTGCCAAGGTCGCGGGCCCCGGGCTTGGAGTTTGCACCTGCACGTGGTGGGCCCTCTTGGAGACACGCCGGTGGTGGAAGGTGAGCAGTGAGGCCTGTGTGCGCAGGGGCGGGCAATCCCCGCTGGGTGGCGGGAGGGGCTGGGGTGCAGCAGCCTGTGTGCACAGGGGCGGCCAAGCGATGTTGCCGTCTGCACTTATATGTACTCTGCCATCATTAGCTGTGGACTCTGTTTCAGATGAGGGACCTGGTGGACTGCAGTGTATACCAGCACTTGGTTGGAGACACACCGGTGGCAGCAGGTGAGCTGTGAGGCCTGGGTGCACAGTGTCGGCACTGTCTCTCCCTGTCCCTCTCTTCCTTTCACTGTCTCTCTCTCTCCCTCTTGTTCTCTATCTTTCTCTCTCTCACTCTCCCTCTCTTTCTTTCACTGTCTCTCTCTTCCTCTGTTGCTCTCTCTCTCCTTCTCCCTCTCTCCCCCTTTCTCTCTCTTTCTCTCTCTCCCTCTCGTTCACTCTCTCTCTACATTTCTTTCTCTCTCTCTTTCTCTCTCTCTCTGTCCCTTGTTGGGCGCATGACGCACCTTCTTATCTTCAATTTTGTCTTGCAGGTTTTGACTTGCAGATTGTCCAGAGGAGACCCGCCATGACTCTTCCACTTATTGGTGTTTAGTTAAATTTGAATAAAATAATTATTTTTGGAATTCTAAGATGTATGAATGTTTTTCCTTTTTCTGGCCACACATGAATGTTAATTGTTGTACTTGTGCGACATCAGGCAAATTGTTGTGTTCATGAATTTGTATGGTAGATGTGAGATATCTTTGTCCGGGGGGGTGCCCAGGGTAGGGCCCCGGGGGGTGGGGTCCGGGGGGTGGGGGGCCTGGGTGTGGTGTCGGTGGGTGTTGTGGCCCTCTTGGGGTCCGAGCTGCATGATCAGTGGCTCCATGGCATCTGTTGTTCTTCAGGTGTGGCCCTGGGCTGGGCTCCCTTTCATGGTGCAGTTGTCGTCCGACTTAACACCAGGTAGGAGCAGGTGTTAAATCCCTGCTGCTAACGCGCCTTATCGCATGTTTTTGATTCTTATCGCCGATCTGGCTGGTCGTTGAGAATGTTGCGCAGTGGTGTTTCCGTGGCTTTTTGCACGGGAACGCCTACTCTGCATCTCATTAGCGTTAGTTGCCGGTGTCATCTGTGGCGATGTTTTTTGCGGCTGCTATCGCAGGAAAACTGGTGATATCGACTGTTAGCACCTGCTTGTGAATGGTGCAATGAATTTATCGCCACTTTGGCTGCGATAAAGTGCCCCTAACTCGGCGATACATCCTTGAGAATATGCCCCAAAGTGTGTTGCTGCACTTCCAGGGGACTCCAGAATAACAGATTTTATTGGCATCACCAAACTTCAAATAGCTTGTCACCTACGCGTTTTGATCATTGGTGACTGCTTTGCTTTGGGGTTATTTACATAACGGCTGCACCCGACGTGAAAGGCACTTGGGAGACATAAACATTTGCAAGGACAAACAAGCGATAATAATCGGAGCAAATTTACTCAACAGTGGAAGACTTCAATAGCCCAGATAGGCAACAACTTCCAATTGCCTTGAAAATCCCTGCAACTGTCAGCTAAGACAGACTCGTGAAATATGGTTAGTGCGTGCCTTTAGCTCATTTTGCCTTCATGCCGATGCGATCTCAGAAGTGTTGGGTTCCGGGTGCGTCAGAATTTTTGCTGGCAGAACTGTCAATTACAAATGCCTCATTAAAGGAACTGGTGACTTAAAAAGGAAACCTATAAGTTTAAAAGTGGTGCTGGTGAAAGGTTAACACGCACGTAAAGGAGTCTAAGGAATTGGAAACAGAGTGGGGCGTTTTGAGCAGACTGAATTTGCATTATGCCACATTAAAATCAGGCGGACTCCCCACAGTGTCATCTGGAAGAATTATTATAACAAAATCATGATATAAGAATCCTAGTCATATTAATGACTGTGCGCACCCAGCAACAAGTTAAGGTTTAAAATCATTGGACTTCAAGTACCAGAATGCCTGTAGACAATATAAGGCCGGTGAGCACAGGACATATTTGTACATGAGATCCAGCCACCGTGATCAAGACCGCAATGGTCGAAACGCGTAGGTGACAAGCTGTTTGAAGTTTGGTGATGCAAATAAAATCTGTTATTCTGGAGTCCCCTGGGAGTGCAGCTTCACACTTTGTTGTTTGGAGTTGTATATATATATATATATATGCCAAAATCATTCGTTTTTGAGCAATCCCAAATGAAGAACAGCGGCACACCAAAGGACAACACAATTCATTTATTGTGTCCACAACGAAGCGTTTCGGCGTAGCCTTTTTCAAGTTGATGACCTGTGCTCCACCTCCCAAAGAAATACAGGTCACAGTTTAATAAACAGTGAAAACATACTACCATGATCGTCTGCAATATGAGCAAATTATCAATTCATTTAACCCAGTTTTAGTGTGAAATCACAACATATAATCATTTAAATTACATATCTGTGGAAACTTCATTATTGCAGCAAATTAGAAGCCTATAATCACTTTTCAACCATAATATATTTTTTCTCATCTGTAGACGCATGCTTTCGAAAACTAAAACAACAACAATCAATCGTACTGCCCATCGGCATGTATGGTAATTTTAGCTTGTAGCTTCCGTATTATGGCACTAATTCCAATACTATAAGAACATTATATACATTTATATACATATGTATTGCATGATATAACAGCTTACACTAATTCAGGTAATATACCGAATTATAAATTGCATATGCAAAATAGCTTTACAGATACGCGCTATCTACAATCAAGGGTTATGTACCCACTAAAAGCACTCTCTGCAATCACAGGTCATGTACCCATACAGAAACAATCAATATGTTTTACAAAGTATACCAGCCAATGCTGCGTTCAAATGAAGTGCCTAATACAATAACGATTTGATATTCTCAAAAGCACTTTCCACAGTCATAGGTTATATGACTATAAACCGATATCATGGACCTAAAAAGAATAACTATAGGCAATCTACATGACGATCAATATGCAGTAGTTATATAGTGGGAGTTATATAGTGGGAGTAATAGGACTCACAGTACAACGTGGTGCACCAAATAGTGAAAGAAGTGATATGAGAGAATTTTTTTAAAAATAAGATCAGGTGTTGCTATGGGCACTTGTTTCGCCCCCAGTCTAGCGAATTTATTCCTGGGCTGGTGGGAGGAACAGGTGGTTTTTACTGATATTAATGAGCAGTACACTGGGCACATCCCTATCTGGATCAGGTACATAGATGACCTGTTCCTGATATGGGATGGCTCGGTTGAGCTAGCACAGGAATTCATCTCGACTTTAGGAAAGAATCAGTTAAATCTAACCTTTACACATAACATAAGTACATCCTATTGTGAGTTCTTAGATGTAGCTATCAATATAAAGGAAGGACAGATAGTTACTGGCTTGTATCGCAAAGAAACAGCAGGAAACACCCTGCTGCATGCTAACAGCCATCATCCAGCTCCCTTGCGGAATAGCATTCCATATGGGGAACTTCTCAGGGCTCGTAGAACGTGTAGCACTGAAGAAGCTTTCAATAGGGAACAGGAAACAATGGAAAACGCTTCAGACAAAGGGGATATAAAAGAGAAATCATATCTTCTGCAGCACAGAAAGTGCATAAGATTACACACAATGAGGCTCTATTCTCTAGCATAAAAGCTCAGAAGGTGGAGGGGAACATTCCCAGAAAGATTACTACATACAATGTCAAATCTAAGATGTTACGATATTCTATGAAACGCCATTGGGGATTATTAGAGACGGATCCCATCATTGGTAAGAGCATTGGTAGAACGCCATTGATAACTTACAGGAAGTCTAAATCTTTAAGAGATCACCTGGTACATAGTTATCAGAGTAAGCCTAGCAGTGGAACTTGGCTGGGCACTATGAAAGGCTTTCACAAATGTAACTCCTGCAAGGCGTGTAAACACAGTAAAAGCAGGGACAACTTTAAAACTGACAAGGGCAGGACTAAACAAATTTCCACATTTATAACATGCACTAGCGAGTTTGTAATCTATGTATTGGAGTGTCCGTGCGGCCTTAGGTATATTGGCAGCACGAAACTGCAATTAAAAAACAGAATTTTACAGCATATGAGGGCAGTTGCACATGGGGATTTGAATTATCCAGTGGCTCAGCATTATTTGGAGAAGCATGCCAGCAATTCAAATCTGATTACATTCTTTGGAATTGATAGGATCCTAGCACATCCACGAGGTGGTGACAGGGAGAAAATGTTGCGCGTGGCAGAATCCAGATACATAATTGAGCTCAATACGAAAATTCCTAATGGGCTCAACAGTGGGGAGGAGCTAGCAACACATATTGGACAAAAAATGTATTGAATTTAAAATGCCTTCGCTAAGTATCCCGGATTGAGAGGTTTCAGATTGTTTTAATCACTTTCACATATTTTAACTATTTTGAAACAGATAGGCATTATGTATATTGTAGTTGACTTGGTATAGACAGCCAGATGTTGAGGATTGAATTCTTGCACTCACCTCTTGGTATCCATAGTGTAGGGATCTACAGTTGGATAGCTTTGATGCAAGACTAATTCATCAGTTAGGAATAAGGGTAAATGGCTCACTTCCTAGCTTTATGCCAGTGTTCTGTTTCTTTATTTCAGTTATTTAAAAAAAAAAAAAATCTCTCATATCACTTCTTTCACTATTTGGTGCACCACGTTGTACTGTGAGTCCTATTACTCCCACTATATAACTACTGCATATTGATCGTCATGTAGATTGCCTATGGTTATTCTTTTTAGGTCCACGATATTAGTTTATAGTCATATAACCTATGACTGTGGAAAGTGCTTTTGAGAATATCAAATCGTTATTGTATTAGGCACTTCATTTGAACGCAGCATTGGCTGGTATACTTTGTAAAACATATTGATTGTTTCTGTATGGGTACATGACCTGTGATTGCAGAGAGTGCTTTTAGTGGGTACATAACCCTTGATTGTAGATAGCGCGTATCTGTAAAGCTATTTTGCATATGCAATTTATAATTCGGTATATTACCTGAATTAGTGTAAGCTGTTATATCATGCAATACATATGTATATAAATGTATATAATGTTCTTATAGTATTGGAATTAGTGCCATAATAAGGAAGCACAAGCTAAAATTACCATACATGCCGATGGGCAGTACGATTGATTGTTGTTGTTTTAGTTTTCGAAAGCATGCGTCTACAGATGAGAAAAAATATATTATGGTTGAAAAGTGATTATAGGCTTCTAATTTGCTGCAATAATGAAGTTTCCACAGATATGTAATTTAAATGATTATATGTTGTGATTTCACGCTAAAACTGGGTTAAATGAATTGATAATTTGCTCATATTGCAGACGATCATGGTAGTATGTTTTCACTGTTTATTAAACTGTGACCTGTATTTCTTTGGGAGGTGGAGCACAGGTCATCAACTTGAAAAGGCTACGCCGAAACGCTCGTTGTGGACACAATAAATGAATTGTGTTGTCCTTTTGTGTGCTGCTGTTCTTCATTTGGGATTGCTCAAAAACGAATGATTTTGGCATATATTTAGCGGTTGTCGTTACCGCTGCTGGCACCGGTGTCGAAAGGAAGGGATTGGCCATTATCGGCAAACTTTTTGTATATATATATCTATATATATATATATATATATATATATATATATATATATATATATATATATATATATTATCTACTGGCGGTCGCCAGTAGATAGTTATAGTTAGAACCTATTTTCCATAGGAAATCCGCGACATTCTATTTGAAATAACTCTCTTGCCGGTTGACGTATCGTCGCAAAATTTTCAAACTTTGTGGGGCGCTCCGGTCCGCTCCTACCCTGAAAGTCTCGGGGTGATTCGTCAGCGGGGGCCGAGAAAAAGGGGGTCCCAAAACGTGTTTTCCCCATTCATTTTTCCATAGGAAACTTTAGACACGGCTACAGCCTCGAACTGCTGAACGGAATTACACCAAATTTGGCAAAGAGGTAGTTCTTGGTTCAGAAAGAACCCTTTTGTTAAATGGTGTAAATCCGTTCAGTAGTTGCTGAGAAAATCAAAAGTAAAAGTACATATATATCTATGGCCGCGTCGGATTCGCGCACCCTCCCGATCACGAGCTGCATGCTAATTGGCTGTCAACACTCCAAATCAGGAAGTGTTGGCAGCCATTTTGTCCCTCGGTAGAACCGAGGGACAGAAACAAGTGCGCAAAACGCACAAAGGGGGCAGGGTAGAAACACCCTGACCCCTAGGTCTGCTCAGGGGGTCCCACAAGGACCCCTGGGCAAAACATTTTTTAAATTTTTTTAAAAATCGGCAGGATGCGCTCAGGGAGCGTGGATCCTGCCGGGAAAAATCGAAGCGCGGTCTCCGCGTTTCGATAGTTAATTGGCCCCCAGGTGGGCCAAGTCCCGGGGGCATGGTGGGGGGGTTTTAATTTATGTAGGGGGCGCCTTCAAGCCCCGGGGACCGCCACCCCCTGGGGCTTTATTTAAAAATGATGGCGGGAGGGCTCTGAGCCCTCCCGCAGCCCCGGGACCGCCACCTCCCAGGGCTTCTTTTTTTTTTTAAACCTGTGTGGGGGCTCCAGCCCCCACATGCCCCGGGACCGCCACCTCCCGGGGCACTAAACATTTAAATATGGGGGTCCGTTACGGACCCCAAGCCCCGGGACCACCACCTCACCGGGGCTGTGCACTGAATGGGAGGGGGCCGCGCGCCCCCTCCTGGAGCCCTTGATGGCCCTGGGGACCACCACCCCCAGGGCCGGCTCCTGCAGTGTCCCGGGTGCCTACCCGGGACACTGCTGTTTGCTATGACAGGACTGGAGCCTCGCGGCTCCCGTCCTGTCATAGCAAACTTAGTTTGCATTTTGAAAGAGAGAGCAGGAAACCTGCTCTCTCTTCAAAATGCAAATCATTGCTTTCCACATGGGGAGCAGCATGTTAGCTGCTCCCCATGTGGAAAGCAATGCCGGCTTCCGCAGGAGGCGGGGAGCCGGGAGCCGGCTGGGACTGTGGGGGATTGGGGACCCCCACAGTCTCCAACGTGAGGCCAGGCCCCGGGGGATGGGGTCCCCGGGGCCATAAGTGGCCCAGGAGGGGGCCACGCAGCCCCCCTCCCCAAAGTTCAAAAACATTTTTTTTAAAATAAGGAAAGGCCGGCCCGGGGATGGGGTCCCCGGGCCTTAAATGGCCTGAGGAGGGGGCCACGCAGCCCCCTCCAAAGAAAAAAATAAAAAATCGAGGCCATGCCCCGGGGATGGGGTCCCGGGGCCAATACAGGCCCAGGAAGGGGGCCACGCGGCCCCATCCCGTTTTTTTTTAAATTAAAAAAATAAAAATGCTCAGGCCCCGGGGATGGGGTCCTTGGGGCCAAAGTGGGCAAGGAAGGGGGCCACACAGCCCCCTCCCATTAAAAAAAAAATAAAAGAAAAAAAACGACCGGCATCGTGCCGGAGGCCCCGCCTCCTCCCTGCAGTACTCTGCAGAGGGGGAACGATTCCCCTTGAATACTGGGGGTCCCTGGGGCCAACTAGCCCACCAGGAACCTCCAGTATGCGCCAGGGGCTGCCTTGCAGAGACGTGTACATAGGCCACGCCCTTTTACACCTCTCTGCAACGCAGCTCTGTGGCGCTTTTGGAGGTATATGGTGGGCTAGTTGGACTCCAGGGACCCTCAGGATTCAAGGGACTTAATCCCCCAACTTAAAACGCACCACAGGGCGCGTTTGCACAGTGGTGAAGGGAGGGGCGGGGCTTCATGTGACATGTGTGCAAACAGGCCCTGTGGCGCGTTTTAAGATGGGGATTAAATCCCTTCAATCCTGAGGGTCCCTGGGGGCCAACTAGCCCAACAGGTACATCCAGAAAGCGCCACAGAGCTGCGATGCAGAGAGGTGTAAAAGGGTGTGGCCTCTCTACACGTCTCTGCAACGCAGCCCCTGGCGCATACTGGAGGTTCATGGTGGGCTAGTTGGCCCCTAGGGAACCTCATGATTCAAGGGGACTTAATCCCCAACTTAAAACGCGCCACGGGGCGCATTTGCACAGATGTCACCTCAGGCCCCGCCCCCTCCTTTCACCATTGTGCAAATATTCCTCTAAAATCTGCCTTACTACGAATTCCGATTTACTCACCTGTTATCAGGAGAGACCTCAGTGCTGCATCTTTCAGCCCAGTACTGGTCCTGAAAAGTAATTTTAACCGTACTTACCGGTAACTTGAATTTCCTTCATAGGCTAACATTGACTGGTTTCACTGGAAATTCTTCTAAGTGTGGAGTTTTGGAACTTTAAAATATTCCTCTAAAATCAGCCGAAATACGAATTCCGATTTACTCACCTGTTATCAGGAGAGACCTCAGTGCTGTATCTTTCAGCCCAGTACTGGTCCTGAAAAGTAATTTTAACCGTACTTACCAGTAACTTGAATTTCCTTCCATAGGCTAACATTGACTGGTTTCACTTGGAAATTCTTCTAAGTGTGGAGTTTTGGAACTTTAAAATATTCCTCTAAAATCAGCCGAAATACGAATTCCGATTTACTCACCTGTTATCAGGAGAGACCTCAGTGCTGTATCTTTCAGCCCAGTACTGGTCCTGAAAAGTAATTTTAACCGTACTTACCAGTAACTTGAATTTCCTTCCATAGGCTAACATTGACTGGTTTCACTTGGAAATTCTTCTAAGTGTGGAGTTTTGGAACTTTAAAGTATTCCTCTAAAATCAGCCGAAATACGAATTCCGATTTACTCACCTGTTATCAGGAGAGACCTCAGTGCTGTATCTTTCAGCCCAGTACTGATCCTCAAAAGTAATTTTAACCGTACTTACCAGTAACTTGAATTTCCTTCCATAGGATATCATTGCCTGCTTTTTGCTGAAAAAGTTTCTAAGTGTTGATTTTTGAAACATACAAATATTCCTCTAAAATCAGCCGAAATACGAATTCCGATTTACTCACCTGTTATAAGGAGAGACCTCAGTGCTGTATCTTTCAGCCCAGTACTGGTCCTGAAAAGTAATTTTAACCGTACTTACCAGTAACTTGAATTTCCTTCCATAGGCTAACATTGACTGGTTTCACTTGGAAATTCTTCTAAGTGTGGAGTTTTGGAACTTTAAAATATTCCTCTAAAATCAGCCGAAATACGAATTCCGATTTACTCACCTGTTATCAGGAGAGACCTCAGTGCTGCATCTTTCAGCCCAGTACTGATCCTCAAAAGTAATTTTAACCGTACTTACCAGTAACTTGAATTTCCTTCCATAGGATATCATTGCCTGCTTTTTGCTGAAAAAGTTTCTAAGTGTTGATTTTTGAAACATACAAATATTCCTCTAAAATCAGCCGAAATCCGAATTCTGATTTACTCACCTGTTATCAGGAGAGACCTCAGTGCTGCATCTTTCAGCCCAGTACTGGTCCTGAAAAGTAATTTTAACCGTACTTACCGGTAACTTGAATTTCCTTCATAGGCTAAAATTGACTGGTTTCACTTGGAAATTCTTCTAAGTGTGGAGTTTTGGAACTTTAAAATATCCCTCTAAAATCAGCCGAAATACAATTCCGATTTACTCACCTGTTATCAGGAGAGACCTCAGTGCTGTATATTTCAGCCCAGTACTGGTCCTGAAAAGTAATTTTAACCGTACTTACCAGTAACTTGAATTTCCTTCCATAGGCTAACATTGACTGGTTTCACTTGGAAATTCTTCTAAGTGTGGAGTTTTGGAACTTTAAAATATTCCTCTAAAATCAGCAGAAATACGAATTCCGATTTACTCACCTGTTATCAGGAGAGACCTCAGTGCTGCATCTTTCAGCCCAGTACTGATCCTCAAAAGTAATTTTAACCGTACTTACCAGTAACTTGAATTTCCTTCCATAGGATATCATTGCCTGCTTTTGCTGAAAAAGTTTCTAAGTGTTGATTTTTGAAACATACAAATATTCCTCTAAAATCAGCCGAAATCCGAATTCTGATTTACTCACCTGTTATCAGGAGAGACCTCAGTGCTGCATCTTTCAGCCCAGTACTGGTCCTGAAAAGTAATTTTAACCGTACTTACCGGTAACTTGAATTTCCTTCATAGGCTAACATTGACTGGTTTCACTTGGAAATTCTTCTAAGTGTGGAGTTTTGGAACTTTATAATATTCCTCTAAAATCAACCAAAGTACGAATTCCAATTTACTCACCTGTTATCAGGAGAGAACCCAGTGCTGCATCTTTAGCCCAGCACTGACCCTGAAAAGTAATTTTAACCGTACTTACCAGTAACTTATATTTTCTTCCATACGAATCCATTGTCTGGTTTTCAGCAGAAAAGTTTCAAAGTGTCGATTTTCACAAACTACAAATATTCCTTAAAAATCGCCTGTATGACTTAAACGCATTCTTTCAACTGTTTACAGGAGATGCACCAGTGCTGGATCCAGGATCCAACACTGAGTAAGAAAAAGTAACGATAACAGTTTTTACCTGCTAAGTGAATTTCCTTCCATAGGATAACATTGGTGATTCTATGAGAAAAAGTTTCTAAGTGTCAACTTTTAAAATACAATAATATTCCTTAAAAATCACGACTGTAACCAAAACGCTTTTACTCAACTGTTTACAGGAGATGTACCAGGACTGAATCTAGGATCCAGTCCTGTGGTTAGAAAAGTAATCCATAAAGTAACTAATTGCATTTAACTAGAAATTCACATTGAGCTGAATGTTGCATTGTGTTTGAAAATGTGTTGCCCATTGCAACAACTGTAACTACTGTACTTAAAAGTCTATTGCCTATGTGCAAAGTATTTAAACTAAAGTAATTCATTCTGAGAAAGTATTTTTTGTAATGTAATGTATAATGTAATTACAATGTAATTTAAAAAATAAAATATGTAAAAAAAATTGTTTCTAAAAATGTAGTAAATCAGTATGAAAAAAATTAATATAACAATTAATACATTTAAAAATTGTCATTTACAAAACCTTTGAAATTCACTGAAAAAACCGTAGGTTTCAGACATGCTATAGTTAGGAATTAGCATTTAAAAACCTTTGAAATTCACTGAAAAAACCATAGGTTTCAGATATGTTATAGTTAGAAATTAGCATTTAAAAACCTTTGAAATTCACTGAAAAACCATAGGTTTTAGGGACAGTTATAGTTAGTTGGACATTTTACTCGTACAAAACCCGTGAAATTCCCCGTTATAGTTAGTTCAGCTAACTATAACTCGCGCCCGCAATGCACTGCTGATGACGTCACATATTACATCACTCATGACATGGTCAGTGACATCACTGATGACATCACTGATGACATCTCAAATGACATCACTGATGACATCATCCACGTGATAATCTGATGCAGCTCTTCACACCCTAATATAACCTTTGATACACCCAATCTAAATTACAGACTGCCATTCGCAAAACCATAGACACTCCAACACCAATAACTACATACCCACTCACTGATTCTTAGGTCTACACACACACATCCACTCACTCACCCGTACAGTCACTCATACTTATGGTCACTCAGTACAGGACTATCATATGCACTCTTACTCCTATATAGACACTCAAACACCGCCACTCATCCATAGAGGTACTCACACACCTAGTCAGTCATGCAAATAATTAAACACACTGCCATTTACTCACCTATACAGTTATACACACACCAGCTCACTTAATCATACAAATACTAGCACATTGTTACGCTCTTATATAATCACTGATACAAGCACACACTCATCCATACAGCCACTATCACAATCACTCACTCTCGCTTATAGCTATTTATATACTCCAACACACATATATACTGCCTTTCACATATGTAGTTACTCACACATGTACCACTGGGACATACATTCACTCACTAACACACTCTTACACACACTTACCCACCCATACAGTCTATCACAGATGCACTCTTGAAACCATCCACCCAGTGAATCACCCACTCACACATCTATGCACAGTCGCACACACCCCATCCACACAAACACTCAGGCACCCATACAGATACTCAGACAACAAATCAATAACTCTTATAGACACTCATGTAGCTATTCACAAACCCATGCAGCCACTTACACAGCAACAGACAGACGGATACAGACATTCACCCAGTTTAGTCACTAACCCATGCATTCAGTAAGATACGCTAAATCACTCACTTATAGAGTCAGTCACGCACCTACTAAATCATCCATACAGACACTTACACACCCACTCATTCTTCAATACGTCTTTTCCTATATATATTAAAAATATTTAAACTTTACAGAAACACACAGTCACTGGATGATGTCATCAGTGATGTCATTTGAGATGTCATCAGTGATGTCATCAGTGATGTCACTGACCATGTCATGAGTGATGTAATATGTGACGTCATCAGCAGTGCATTATGGGGCGCAAGTTATAGTTAGCTGAACTAACTATAACGGGGAATTTCACGGGTTTTGTACTGAGTAAAATGTCCAACTAACTATAACTGTCCCTAAAACCTATGGTTTTTTCAGTGAATTTCAAAGGTTTTTTAAATGCTAATTTCTAACTATAACATATCTGAAACCTATGGTTTTTTCAGTGAATATATATATATATATATATTGATGTGATCAAGGCAGGGGATCCTGCCGAAACGCGTCATGGCTCAAAACATAAAATAATAAAAATCCTTACTTTATAGTGGGAGACTGCTGTGTCGTCATTCCGGTGCAGGAGAGAGGTACTGGATTTGTTTGATGATATATATATATAGATATAGATATAGATATATATATATATATATATATATATATATATATTCACTGAAAAAACCATAGGTTTTAGGGTCAGTTATAGTTACTTGGACATTGCACTCGTACAAAACTCCGTGAAATTCCCTCGTTATAGTTAGTTCAGCTAACTATAACTCGCGCCCCGCAATGCACTGCTGATGACGTCACATATTACATCACTCATGACATGGTCAGTGACATCACTGATGACATCACTGATGACATCTCAAATGACATCACTGATGACATCATCCAGTGACTGTGTGTTTCTCTAAAGTTTAAATATTTTTAATATATATAGGAAAAGACGTATTGAAGAATGAGTGGGTGTGTAAGTGTCTGTATGGATGATTTAGTAGGTGCGTGACTGACTGTATAAGTGAGTGATTTAACGTATCTTACTGAATGCATGGGTTAGTGACTAAACTGGGTGAATGTCTGTATCCGTCTGTCTGTTGCTGTGTAAGTGGCTGCATGTGTTTGTGAATAGCTACATGAGTGTCTATATGAGTTATTGAATGCTTGTCTGAGTATCTGTATGGGTGCCTGAGTGTTTGTGTGGGAGGGGTGTGTGCAACTCTGTGCATAGATGTGTGAGTGGGTGATTCACTGGGTGGATGGTTTCAAGAGTGCATCTGTGATAGACTGTATGGGTGGGTAAGTGTGTGTAAGAGTGTGTTAGTGAGTGAATGTATGTCCCAGTGGTACATGTGTGAGTAACTACATATGTGAAAGGCAGTATATATGTGTGTTGGAGCATATAAATAGCTATAAGCAAGAGTGAGTGATTGTGATAGTGGCTGTATGGATGAGTGTGTGCTTGTATCAGTGATTGTTTAAGAGCGTAACAATGTGCTACTATTTGTATGAGTAAGTGAGCTGGTGTGTGTATAACTGTATAGGTGAGTAAATGGCAGTGTGTTTAATTATTTGCATGACTGACTAGGTGTGTGAGTATCTCTATGGATGAGTGGCGTTGTTTGAGTGTCTATATAGGAGTAAGAGTGCATATGATAGTCCTAGTACTGAGTGACCGTAAGTATGAGTGACTGTACGGGTGAGTGAGTGGATGTGTGTGTGTAGACCTAAGAATCAGTGAGTGGGTATGTAGTTATTGGTGTTGGAGTGTCTATGGTTTTGCGAATGGCAGTCTGTAATTTAGAGTGGGTGTATCAAAGGTTATATTAGGGTGTGAGGAGGTGCATCAGATTATCACGTGGATGATGTCATCAGTGATGTCATTTGAGATGTCATCAGTGATGTCATCAGTGATGTCACTGACCATGTCATGAGTGATGTAATATGTGACGTCATCAGCAGTGCATTGCGGGGCGCGAGTTATAGTTAGCTGAACTAACTATAACGGGGAATTTCACGGGTTTTGTACGAGTGCAATGTCCAAGTAACTATAACTGTCCCTAAAACCTATGGTTTTTTCAGTGAATTTCAAAGGTTTTTTAAATGCTAATTTCTAACTATAACGTGTCTGAAACCTATGGTTTTTTCAGTGAATTTCAAAGGTTTTTTAAATGCTAATTTGTAACTATAACGTGTCTGAAACCTATGGTTTTTTCAGTGAATTTCAAAGGTTTTTTAAATGCTAATTTCTAACTATAACGTGCCTGAAACCTACGGTTTTTTCAGTGAATTTCAAAGGTTTTGTAAATGACAATTTTTAAATGTATTAATTGTTATATTAATTTTTTTCATACTGATTTACTACATTTTTAGAAACAATTTTTTTTACATATTTTATTTTTAAATTACATTGTAATTACATTATACATTACATTACAAAAATACTTTCTCAGAATGAATTACTTTAGTTTAAATACTTTGCAGATAGGCAATAGACTTTTAAGTACAGTAGTTACAGTTGTTGCAATGGGCAACACATTTTCAAACACAATGCAACATTCAGCTCAATGTGAATTTCTAGTTAAATGCAATTAGTTACTTTATGGATTACTTTTGTAACCACAGGACTGGATCCTAGATTCAGTCCTGGTACATCTCCTGTAAACAGTTGAGTAAAAGCGTTTTGGTTACAGTCGTGATTTTTAAGGAATATTATTGTATTTTAAAAGTTGACACTTAGAAACTTTTTCTCATAGAATCACCAATGTTATCCTATGGAAGGAAATTCACTTAGCAGGTAAAAACTGTTATCGTTACTTTTTCTTACTCAGTGTTGGATCCTGGATCCAGCACTGGTGCATCTCCTGTAAACAGTTGAAAAAATGCGTTTAAGTCATACAGGCGATTTTTAAGGAATATTTGTAGTTTGTGAAAATCAACACTTTGAAACTTTTTGCTGAAAACCAGTCAATCTTAGCCTATGAAGGAAATTCAAGTTACCGGTAAGTACGGTTAAAATTACTTTTGAGGATCAGTACTGGGCTGAAAGATGCAGCACTGAGGTCTCTCCTGATAACAGGTGAGTAAATCGGAATTCGTATTTCGAGCTGATTTTAGAGGAATATTTTAAAGTTCCAAAACTCCACACTTAGAAGAATTTCCAAGTGAAACCAGTCAATGTTAGCCTATGGAAGGAAATTCAAGTTACTGGTAAGTACGGTTAAAATTACTTTTCAGGAGCAGTACTGGGCTGAAAGATGCAGCACTGAGGTCTCTCCTGATAACAGGTGAGTAAATCAGAATTCGGATTTCGGCTGATTTTAGAGGAATATTTGTATGTTTCAAAAATCAACACTTAGAAACTTTTTCAGCAAAAAGCAGGCAATGATATCCTATGGAAGGAAATTCAAGTTACTGGTAAGTACGGTTAAAATTACTTTTGATGATCAGTACTGGGCTGAAAGATGCAGCACTGAGGTCTCTCCTGATAACAGGTGAGTAAATCGGAATTCGTATTTCGACTGATTTTAGAGGAATATTTTAAAGTTCCAAAACTCCACACTTAGAAGAATTTCTAAGTGAAACCAGTCAATGTTAGCCTATGAAGGAAATTCAAGTTACCGGTAAGTACGGTTAAAATTACTTTTCAGGACCAGTACTGGGCTGAAAGATGCAGCACTGAGGTCTCTCCTGATAACAGGTGAGTAAATCGGAATTCGTATTTCGGCTGATTTTAGAGGAATATTTTAAAGTTCCAAAACTCCACACTTAGAAGAATTTCCAAGTGAAACCAGTCAATGTTAGCCTATGGAAGGAAATTCAAGTTACTGGTAAGTATGGTTAGAATTACTTTTCAGGACCAGTACTGGGCTGAAAGATACAGCACTGAGGTCTCTCCTGATAACAGGTGAGTAAATCGGAATTCGTATTTCGGCTGATTTTAGAGGAATATTTGCACAATGGTGAAGGGAGGGGCGGGGCCTGAGGTGACATCTGTGCAAACGCGCCCCGTTGCGCGTTTTAAGTTGGGGGATTAAGTCCCTTGAATCCTGAGGGTCCCTAGGGGCCAACTAGCCCACCAGGAACCTCCAATATGCGCCAGGGTGCTGCGTTGCAGAGACGTGTAGAGAGGCCACACTCCTTTACACCTCTCTGCAACGCAGCTCTGTGGCGCTTTCTGGACGTACCTGTTGGGCTAGTTGGCCCCCAGGGACCCTCAGGATTGAAGAGGATTTAATTCCCCATCTTAAAAACGCGCCACGGGGCCTGTTTGCACACATGTCACCTGAAGCCCCGCCCCTCCCTTCACCACTGTGCAAACGCGCCCCGTGGCGCGTTTTAAGTTGGGGATTAGTCCCCTTGAATCCTGAGGGTCCCGGAGTCCAACTAGCCCACCATATACCTCCAAAAGCGCCACAGAGCTGCGTTGCAGAGAGGTGTAAAGGGTGTGGCCCTCTACACGTCTCTGCAACGCAGCCCCTGGCGCATATTGGAGGTTCCTGGTGGGCTAGTTGGCCTCAGGGACCCCCAGTATTCAAGGGAATTCGTTCCTCTGCAAACGCGCCAGGGGGCGCGTTTGCAGAGTGGTGAAGGAAGGGGGCGGGCCTGCGGGCCCGATCGTTTTTTTTTTTTTTTGTCCCCTGAAGGGGGCTGTGTGGCCCCCTTCCTTTCTCTTTTTGGGCCCTGGGGACCCCATCCCCCAGGGCCTTACCCCCTTTTAAAATTACAAAAAAAAAAAAACGGGAAGGGGGCCGCGTGGCCCCTTCCTGGGCCTGTATTGGCCCCGGGGACCCCATCCCCCGGGGCATGGCCTCTATATTTATTATTTTGAGGGGGCAGCGTGGCCCCCTCCTCTGGCCATTTTAAGGCCCCGGGACCCCATCCTCGGGCCGGCCTTTCCATTTTTTTTTCATTTTTTTCTCTTTTTTGGAGAGGGGGCCGCGTGGCCCCCTCCCGGGCCACTACTTGCCCCAGGGACCCCATCCCCCGGGCTGGCTCTTTCCGTTGGGGACTGTGGGGGTCCCCAATCCCCCACAGTCCTGCCGGCTCCCCACGTCCCTTGGGAGCCGGCATTGCTGTTCCACATGGGGAGCAGCTGACATGCTGTTCACCATGTGGAAAGCAATCGCTTTGGATATTGGAAGAGAGAGCAGGTTTCCTGCTCTCTCTTCCAATACTCAGCAGTTTGCTATGGCAGGACGGGAGCCGCGAGGCTCCCGTCCTGCCATAGCAACTACAGTGTCCCGGGGTAGGCACCCAGGGACACTGCAGAGAGCCGGCCCTGGGGGTGGTGGTCCCCAGGGCCATCAAGGGCTCCAGGAGGGGGCCGCGCGGCCCCCTCCCATTCAGTACACAGCCCCGGGAGGTGGTGGTCCCTGGGCTCTGGGGTCCGTAACGGACCCCCATATTAAAATGTTTAGTGCCCCGGGGAGGTGGCGGTCCCGGGCATGTGGGGGCTGGAGCCCCCCACACTGGTTTAATTTTTAATTTAAAAAAGCCCCGGGAGGTGGTGGTCCTCGGGCTGCGGGAGGGCTCAGAGCCCTCCCGCACCATTTTTAAAAAGCCCGGGGGTGGCGGTCCTCGGGCTTGGGGGCTCCTTTGAGGCCCCCACACATTAAATTATCCCCCCACCATGCCCCCGGGACTTGGGCCACCCGGGGCCAATTAACATCGAAGCGCGGAGACCGCGCTCGATTTTTTCTCGGCAGGATTCGCGCACCCTGAGCGCATCCTGCCGATTTTTTAAAAAAATGCTTTTTTGCCCAGGGGTCCTTGTGGGACCCCTGAGCAGGCCTAGGGGTTAGGGTGTTTCTACCCTGCCCCCTTTGTGCGTTTTACGCACTTGTTTCTTTTTTCTCGGCGGATACGCGCACCCTAAGCGCATCCCGCCGATTTAAAAAAAAATAAAAATCTTTTCTGCCCAGGGGTCCTTGTGGGACCCCTGAGCAGACCTAGGGAGTCAGGGTGTTTCTACCCTGCTCCCTTTTGCGCTTTGCGCACTTGTTTCTGTCCCTCGGTTCTACCGAGGATCAAAATGGCTGCCAACACGTCTTGATTTGGAGTGTTGACAGCCAATTAGCATGCAGCTCGTGATCGGGAGGGTACGCGGATCCGACGCGCCCATAGATATATATGTGATTTTAATTGTGAATTTCTCAGGAACTACTGAACGGATTTACACCATTTTAGCAAAAGGCACCAGTCTGAACCAAGGGCTACCTCTTTGCCAAATTTGGGGTAATTCCGTTCAGCAGTTCGGCTGTAGCTGCGACTAAAGGTTCCTATGGAAAAATGAATGGGGAAAACGCGTTTTGGGACCCCCTTTTTCTCGGCCCCCGCTTGACGTATCACCCCGAGACTTTCAGGGTAGGAGCGGACCGGAGCGCCCAACAAGTTGGAAGCTTTGCGAAGATTCGTCAACCGACGCCAACGTTATTGCAAATAGAATGTCGCGGATTTCCTATGGATAATAGGTTGTAACTATAACTATCTACTGGCGACCGCCAGTAGATAATATATATATATATATATATATATATATTTTCACTGAAAAACCACAGGTTTCAGGGACGTTATAGTTAGTTGGACATTTCACTTGTATAAAACCAGAGAAATTTGGCCGTTATAGGTAGTTGAGCTAAGTACAACTCGCGCCCACGCAATGCACTGCTGATGACATCACATATTACATCACTCGTGACATGGTCAGTGACATCACTGATGACATCACTGATGACATCTCAAATGACATCACTGATGACATCACTGATGCCATCATCCAGTGACTGTGTGTTTCTGTAAAGTTTAAATATGTTTTATATATATATAGGCCAAGGTGTATTGAAGAATGAGTATGACTGTCGGAATGGATGGTTTAGTAGGTGCGTGACTGACTGTATAAGTGAGTGATTAAACGTGTCTTACTGAATGCATGGGTTAGTGAATAAACTGTGTGAATGTCTGTATCAGTCTGTCAGTTGGTCTGTAAGCAGCTGCATGGGTTGGTGAGTAGCTACATGAGTGTCTGTATGGGTTATTTATTGGGTGTCTGAGTATCTGTATGGGTGCTTGGGTACCTGAGTGCCTGTGTGGGTGGGTGGGTGGGTGTAACTCCCAGCATGGATGTGTGAGCTGGTGATTCACTGGGTGTATGCGTTCAAGAGTACGTCTGTGAGGGGCTGTATGGGTGGGTAAGTGTGTGTATGTCTGTGTTGGTGAGTGAATGGATGTCTCAGTGGTACATGTGTGAGTAACTACATATGTGAAAGGCAGTATATGTGAGTGTTGGAGTATATAAATGACTATATGTGAGAGTGAGTGATTGTGAGAGTGGCTGTGTGGATGAGTGTGTGCTTGTGTCAGTGATTGTATAAGAGAGTAAGTATGCGTTTAGTATCTGTGTGAATAAGTGAGGTGATGTGTGTATAACTGTATAGATGAGTAAATGGGAGTGTGATTGATTCTTTGCATGACTGACTAGCTGTGTAAGTAACTCTATGGGTAAGTGGCGGTGTGTGAGAGTCTGTATAGGTGTATGAGTGCATATGATAGTGGCTGTATTGATGAGTGACTGCATGTATGAGTGACTGTATGAGTGAGTGAGTGGATGTGTGTGTAGACCTAGGAATCAGTGAGTGGGTATGTAGTAATTGGTATTGGTGTGTCTATGGTTTCGAGAATGGTAGTCTGTATTGTAGAGTGGGTGTATCAAAGGTTATATTAGGGTGTGAGGAGGTGCATCAGATTATCACGTGGATGATGTCATCAGTGATGTCATTTGAGATGTCATCAGTGATGTCATCAGTGATGTCACTGACCATGTCATGAGTGATGTAATATGTGATGTCATCAGCAGTGCATTGCGGGGGCACGAATTTCTCTGGTTTTGTACGAGTGAAATGTCCAACTAACTATAACGTCCCTGAAACCTGTGGTTTTTTCCAGTGAATTTCTATGGTTTTTTAAATGATAATTTCTAACTATAACGTCCATGACACCTATGGTTTTTTCAGTGAATTTCTATGGTTTTTTAAATGATAATTTCTAACTATAACATCCCTGAAACCTATGGTTTTTCAGTGAATTTCTAATGTTTTTTAATTGCTAGTTTCTAACTATGCCTACAGAGGTAGGACATGTGCAGAAAGAGGAAGAAAGGCACAGAAAGAAGCAAGAGAAATGCAGAAAGAGGCAACAGAAGTCCAGAAAGAAGAAGAAAGGTGCAGAAAGAAGCAAGAGATATGCAGAAAGATCCAACAGAGGAGCAGAAAGAGGCCTTGTTGCAAAGTCATCCTGTTCCCTGGGCACCCCCCAACTTTTTGCTGACTGGCACTGGTGGTAACTGACTCTGACTGGCCCTGGGCTCTGCCTAACCAGGCCCGGAGCCAGTGCTATGCTGAAAGACACTTAGAATACAGTGAAAACACCTACATACACTAGGGTACACTATGGGTTGGGGTACCCCTGTGATTGGCATGACCTCCCCTTTTAAGGCCCTAGTAAATAATAGGGCAGGGGGATTAAAACTACCTCTAAGTCCCTAGCATATAATAGGGCATGGCAGTTTAGAGGCCAGCAGCCCTTTTCTGCACTTGCATGTGTGCACTGCTGAGCCTGAGGTCAGTTTAAAAGTAGCCCTGTGTGTGCAGAAAGAGGCAAGAGAGGTGCAGAAAGAGGCAAGAGATGTGCAGAAAGAGGGAAGAAGGGTGCAGAAAGAGGCAAGAGAGGCGCAGAAAGAAGGAAGAGAAGTGCAGAAAGAAGCAAGAGAAGTGCAGAAAGAAGCAACAGAGATGCAGAAAGAAGCAACAGAAGTGCAGAAAAAAGCAACAGAGGTGCAGAAAGAGGCAAGAGGGGAGCTGAAAGAAGCAAGAGAAGTACAGAAAGAAGGAACAGAGGTACAGAAAGCGGCAAGAGGGGTGCACACAGAGGCAAGAGAGGTGCAGAAAGAGGGAAGAGGGGTACAGAAAGAGGTAAGAGGGGTGCAGAAGTTTGCAGGACAGGTGCAGAAAGAAACAAGAGCAGTACAGAAACAACCAAGAGAGGTGCAGAAATAGGCAAGAGTGGAGCAGAAAGAGACAAGAGAAGTGCAGAAAGAAGCAACAGAGGTGCAGAAAGAGATGAGAGAACTGTAGAAAGAGGCAAGAGAGTTGCAGAAACAGGCAAGAGATGTGCAGAAAGAGGCAACAGGGCTGCAGAAAGAGGCATGAGAGGTGCAGAAAGAGAGAAGAGAGGTGTAGAAAGAGGGAAGAAGGGTGCAGAAAGAGGCAAGAGGGGTACAGAAAGAAGCAACAGAAGTGCAGAAAGAAGCAAGAGAAGTGCAGAAAGAAGCAACAGAGGTACAGAAATTGGCAAGAGGGGTGTAGAAAGAGGAAGAGAAGTGAAAAAAAGAAGCAACAGAGGTGCAGAAGGAGGCAAGAGGGGTGCAGAAAGAAGCAAGAGCAGTGCAGAAAGAAGCAAGAGCAGTGCAGAAAGAACCAACAGAAGTGCAGAAGGAGGCAAGAGGGGTTCAGAAAGAGGCAAGAGGGGTGCATAAATTTGCAAGAGAGGTGTAGTAAGAAGCAAGAGAAGTGCAAGAAGAAACAACAGAGGTACAGAAGGAGGCAAGAGGGGTGCAGAAAGAGGCAAGAGCAGTGCAGAAAGAACCAAGAGATGTGCAGGAAAAGGGAAGATGGGTGCAGAAAGAGGCCTGAGTGGTGCAGAAAGAAGGAAGTGAAGTGCAGAAAGAAGCAACAGAGGTGCTGAAAGAGGCAAGAGGGGTGCAGAAAGAGGAGAGAGAAGTGCAGAAAGAAGCAAAAGAGGTGCAGAAAGAGGCAAGAGGGTGCAGAAAGAGGCAAGAGCAGTACAGAAAGAACCAAGAGATGTGCAGAAAGAGGCAAGAGAGGTGCAGAAAAAAGGAAGAAGGGTGCAGAATTGGCAAGTGAGCTGCAGAAGGAGGCAAGAGAACTGCAGAAAGAGGCATGAGAGTTGCAGAAACAGGCAAAAGGGGTGCAGAAAGAAGGAACAGGTATGCAGAAAGAGGGAAGAAGGGTACAGAAAGAGGCAAGAGGGATGCAGAAATTTCCAACACAGGTGCAAAAAGAAGCAAGAGCAGTGCAGAGAAAACCAACAGAGGTGCAGAAAGAGGCAAGAGGGGTACAGAAAGAGGCAAGAAAAGTGCAGAAAGAAGCAAAAGAGGTGCAGAAAGAGGCAAGAGAGGTACGGAAAGAGGGAAGAGGGGTGCAGAAAGAGGTAGGAGTGATGCAGAAACAGGCAAGAGGGATGCTGGAAGAAGCAAGAGAAGTGCAGAAAGAAGGAACAGAGGTGCAGAAAGAGGCAAGAGGGGTGCAGACAGAGGCAAGAGAGGTGCAGAAAGAGCTAAGAGGGGTACAGAAAGAGGCAAGAGGGGTGCAGAAATTTGCAAGACAGGTGCAGAAAGAAAAAAGAGCAGTACAGAAACAACCAAGAGAGGTGCAGAAAGAGGCAAGAGTGGTGCAGAAAGAGGCAAGAGAAGTGCAGAAAGAAGCAACAGAGGTGCAGAAAGAGACAAGAGAACTGTAGAAAGAGGCAAGAGAGTTGCAGAAACAGGCAAGAGATATGCAGAAAGAGGGAACAGGGCTGCAGAAAGAGGCAAGATAGGTGCAGAAAGAGGCAAGAGGGGTGCACAAAGAAGCAACAAAAGTGTTGAAAGAAGCAAGAGAAGTGCAGAAAGAAGCAACAGAGGTACAGAAAGAGGCAAGAGGGGTGCAGAAAGAGGAAGAGAAGTGCAAAAAAGAAACAACAGAGGTGCAGAAGGAGGCAAGAGGGGTGCAGAAACAGGCAAAAGAGGTGCAGAAAGAAGCAAGAGCAGTGCAGAAAGAACCAACAGAGGTGCAGAAGGAGGCAAGAGGGGTGCATATATTTGCACGAGAGGTGCAGAAAGAAGCAAGAGCAGTGCAGTAAGAAACAACAGAGGTACAGAAGGAGGCAAGAGGGGTGCAGAAAGAGGCAAGAGCAGTGCAGAAAGAACCAAGAGACATGCAGGAAAATGGAAGAAGGTTGTAGAAAGAGGCACGAGTGGTGCAGAAAGAAGCAACAGAGGTGCTGAAAGAGGCAAGAGGGGGGCAGAAAGAGGAGAGAGAAGTGCAGAAAGAAACAAAAGAGGTTCAGAAAGAGGCAAGAGGGGAGCAGAAAGAGGCAAGAGCAGTACAGAAAGAACCAAGAGATGTGCAGAAAGAGGCAAGAGAGGTGCAGAAAGAGGCAAGTGAGGTGCAGAAAGAGGCAACAGAGGTGCATAAAGATGCAAGAGAGGTGCTGAAACAAGCAAGAGAAGTGCAGAAAGAGGCAAGAGAATTGCTGAAAGAAGCAACAGAGGTGTAGAAAGAAGCAAGAGAAGTGCTGAAAGAGGCAAGTGAGGTGCAGAAAGAGGCAAGAGGGGTGCAGAAAATGACAAAAGAACTGCAGAAAGAGGCAAGAGGGATGCAAAAAAGGGCAGAAGGGTGCAGAAAGAAACAAAAGAAGTGCAGAAAGAAGGAACAGAGGTGCAAAAACAGGGAAGAGGGGTGCAGAAAGAAACAAAAGAAGTACAGAAAGAAGGAACAGAGGTACAGAAAGAGGCAACAGGGGTGCAGAAAGAGGGAAGAGGGGTGGAGAAAGAGGCAAGAGGGTGTAGAAAGAAGCAAGAGAGCTGTAGGAAGAAACAAAAGAAGTGCAGAAAGAAGGAACAGAGGTGCATAGAGAGGCAAGAAAGGTGCAGAAAAAGGAAAAAGGGGTGTAGAAAGAGGCACGAGGGGTGCAGAAAGAAGCAAGAGAAGTGCAGAAAGAAGCAACAGAGGTGCAGAAAGAGGGAAGAGGGGTGCAGAAAGGGGCAAGAGAAGTGCAGAAAGAAGCAAGAGATGTGCAGAAAGAAATAAAAGAAGAGCAGAAAGAAGGAACAGAGGTGCAGAGAGAGGCAAGAGAGGTGCAGAAAGAGGGAAGAAGGGTGCAGAAAGAAGTACGAGTGGTGCAGAAAGAAGCAAGAGTAGTGGAGAAAGAAGCAACAGAGGTGCAGAAAGAGGCAAGAGGGGTGCAAAAAGAGGGAAAAGGGGTGCAGAAAGTGGCACGAGGGGTGCAGAAAGAAGCAAGAGATGTACAGAAAGAAGCAAAAGAAGTGCAGAAAGAAGGAACAGAGGTGCAGAAAGAGGCAACAGGGGTGAAGAAAGAGGGAAGAGGGATGGAGAATGAGGCAAGGGGGTACAGAAAGAAGCAAGAGAGCTGCAGAAGAAACAAAAGAAGTGCAGAAAGAAGGAACATAGGTGCATAAAGAGGCAAGAGGGGTGCAGAAAGAAGCAAAAGGGGTGCAGAAAGAAGTGAGAGGTGCAGAAAGAAACAAAAGAAGTGCAGAAGGAAGGAACAGAGGTGCAGAAAGAGGCAAGAGGGGTGCAGAAAGAAACAAAAGAAGCACAGAAAGAAGCAACAGAGGTGCAGAAAGAGGCAAGAGGCATGCAGAAAGAGGGATGAGGGGTGCAGAAAGAGGCATGAAGGATGCAGAAAGAAGCAAGAGAGATGCAGAAAGAAGCAAGAGAAATGCATAAAAAAGCAACAGAGATGCAGAAAGGGGGAAGTGGGGTGGAGGAAGAGGCAAGAGGGATACAGAAAGAAACAAGAGAGGTGCAGAAAGAAACAAAAGAAGTGCAGAAAGAAGGAACAAAGGTGCACAAAGAGGCAAGAGGGGTGCAGAAAGAGGGACGAGGGGTATGAAAGAGGCACGAGGGGTGCAGAAAGAAGCAAGAGGCATGCAGAAAGAAGCAAGAGAGTTGCAGAAAGAAACAAAAGAAGTGCAGAAAGAAGAAACAGAGGTGCAGAAAGAGGCAAGAGGGGTGCAGAAAGAGCGAAGAGGGGTGCAGAAAGAGGCACAAGGGTTGCAGAAAGAAGGGACAGAGGTGCAGGAAGAAGCAAGAAAAGTGCAGAAAGAAGCAACAGAGGTGCAGAAAGAGGGATGAGGGATGGAGAAAGAGGCAAGAGAAGTGCAGAAAGAAGCAACAGAGATGCAAAAAGGGGGAACAGGGGTGGAGAAAGTAGCAAGAGGGGTGCGGAAGGAAGCAAGAGAGGTGCAGAAAGAAACAAAAGAAGTGCAGAAAGAAGGAACAGAGGTGCAGAAAGAGGCAACAGGGGTGCAGAAAGAGGGATGAGGGGTACAGAAAGAAGCACAAGTGGTGCAGAAAGAAGCAAAAGAGGTGTAGAAAGAAGCAAGAGGAGTGCAGAAAGAATCAATAGAGGTGCAGAAAGAGGCAAGAGGGGTCCAAAAAGAGGGAAGAGGGGTGCAGAAAAAGGCACGAGGGGTGCAGAAAGAAGTATGAGAGCTGCAGAAAGAAACAAAAGAAGTGCAGAAAGAAGGAACAGATGTGCAGAAAGAGGCAAGAGGGGTGCAGAAAGAGGCAAAAGGGGTGCAGAAAGAAGCAACAGAGGTGCATAAAGAGGTAAGAGTACTGCAGAAAGAAGGATGAGGGGTGCAGAAAGAGGCACAAGTGGTGCAGAAAGAAGCAAGAGAGATGCAGAAAAAAGCAAGAGAAATGCATAAAAAAGTAACAGAGATGCAGAAAGGGGGAAGTGGGGTGGAGAAAGAGTCAAGAGGGATACAGAAATAAACAAGAGAGGTGCAGAAAGAATCAAAAGAAGAGCAGAAAGAAGGAACACAGGTGCAGAAAGAGGCAAGAGGGGTGCAGAAAGAGGGAAGAGAGGTGTGAAAGAGGCACGAGGGGTGCAGAAAGAAGGGACAGAGGTGCAGAAAGAAGCAAGAGAAGTGCAGAAAGAAGCTACAGAGGTGCAGAAAGAGGGATGAGGGGTGGAAAAAGAGGCAAGAGAAGTGCAGAAAGAAGCAACATATATGCAAAAAGGGGGAACAGGGGTGGAGAAAGTGGTGAGAGCGGTGCAGAAAGAAGCACGAGAGGTGCAGAAAGAAACCAAAGAAGAGCAGAAAGAAGGTACAGTGGTGCAGAAAGAGGCAAGAGGGGTGCAGAAAGATGGAAGAGGGGTGCAGAAAGAAGCACGAGTGGTGCAGAAAGAAGCAAGAGAGGTGCAGAAAGAAGCAAGAGTAGTGCAGAAAGATGGAACAGAGGTGCAGAAAGAGGCAAGAGGGGTGCAAAAAGAGGGAAGAGGGGCACAGGCAGAGGCATGAGGGGTGTACAAAGAAGCAAGAGAGGTGCAGAAAGAAGCAACAGAGGTGCAGAAAGAGGGAAGAGGGATGGAGAAAGAGGCAAGAGGGGTGCAGAAAGAAGCACGAGAGGTGCAACAAGTAACAAAAGAAGTGCAGAAAGAAGGAACAGAGGTGCAGAAAGAGGCAAGAGGAGTGCAGAAAGAGAAGAGGGGTGCAGAAAGAGGCACAAGGAGTGCAGAAAGAAGCAAGAGAGGTACAGAAAGACGTAAGGTAAGTGCAGAAAGAAGCAACAGAGATGCAGAAAGAGGGGTGGAGAAAGAGGCAAGAGAAGTGCAGAAAGAAGCAACAGACATGCAGAAAGGGGTAAGAGGTGTGGAGAAAGAGGCAAGAGGGGTGCAGAAAGAAGCAAGAGGGGTGCACAAAGAAGCAAGTAAGGTGCAGAAAGAGGCAACAGAGGTGCAGAAAGAGGCAAAAGAGGTGCAGAAAGTAGAAGAGATGTGCAGAAAGAGGTAAGAGAAGTGCAGAAAAAGAAAGAAAGGTGCAGAAAGAAGCAACAGAAATGCAGAAAGAGGCAAGAGAGGCGCAGAAAGAAGCAAGAGTGGCTTGCACACCATTAGTACCAATTTAATACCCACATTTAGCAATAAGTAACAGGTGACCATATATCATCGAGCTAAATAGCAGGTATCCGGGTGTCCTGAACATTAACTCGAGTCAACAAGTAATCCACTGTATTAAAACAGTTCATTATTTTTTTAATTGTTTTTCAATTTTTGTGCAAAGTGATGTATATGTGTGTATTTATTCTTGAAACTATTTTTTATTATTGTATTTATATGTAATTTATTTAATTTTTAAAACAATTCTTTTTACAATGTATTATATATGGTATTTGCAATGCCAAAAGTAATATGACCATGTTTTTCTTTTATTTATTTTTATTATCTTCTTAGAAGTAGGACTTATTGCTGGTAGCTTTTTTCAACCAGGTGTGGCATGTTACTTACTCTAAAGCATATAGTAGATTTGAGCCTATTTGTGCTGAAGTACTACTAGAGTAGATATGGGCTTGCTTTAGTTAAAGTGCCACTGATTCACCTGTTTCTAGTACTCCTCATTTACACCTGTCTAAGGGCCTGATTACGAGGCTGGCAATCCGAGGACTGTCAGACTTACGAGGCGTGGTAGTGGGCAGCCCTGCCGCACCAGCAGTCCGACCGCCCCATTACAAGTTGGACAGTCGGGCCACCATTGCAACCCCGCACGATGGCGCAGCAGTCTTGAGGCTGCAATATACTTGTTGGGACCGCCACAGTCCCGCCAAGCATATTACGAATTTTCCTCAGCACCAGGATTTCATGGCAGTGAGGAAACATAGGGGGCCCACAGGGCCTCAATGTTGTCTCTGAGCCCTTGGGTGCATGCAAGTGGCACATGATGTGCGCCTCTGTCTGCATGCACCCCCTTTCCTGCATGGCATGGGCTTAACAGTTCATGCCATGCAGGAAAAGGCTTAGGCGGCTCCATTGCTGTACCTTTTTCAAAGACACTTCAGTGGGAAGGCCTAAGGACTGACCGCCAGACAACGAGAAAACTCGTAGTCTGGCAGGTGGCGGGCGGTCAAGTTTGGCGGTGAGGGGGTGGGGTGGTCACATGCCGCCCGTACCACCAAACATGTAATCAGGCCCTAAGTCCTGGAGTACTACAAAAGCAAGAGCCTAATTCACAAAGGTAAACTTACACTTTGGTGTAAGTTTACATTGTTTGCTATTCATAAAGGTACTTCATGAGTAGCATCTTTACAAATGTGGAGTCTCCGCACACAAAAAGATAGGACAGTCCTATCTTTTTATGTGCGGAGACTCCACACTCATAAAGATACTACTAGTAAACTACCTTTGTGGCTAGCAAACAATCGCAAACTTACACAAAAGTGTAAGTTTACCTTTGTGAATCAGGCCCTGAATCTTGGTAAATCAGGCCCTTTGTGAATTGAACTGCCACATCGTCACCTCTCATAAAGTCTAGCTTTGTAATGCTCATATCATAAAAAGAAGACTCTAACTTCAGTAGCCTGTGACAGCTTGAAGGCCTTTTTGTCAAACACTCAAATTTTAGTACAGCAACCAAAGTAGGACAATACAGTGCAGTGACATCAAATTAAAGATAAATCACCTCAACTGGATTGCCTGGCCCAAACTTGAGAATGTTTTTCCACAGTATCACTTCAAGACAGTCCAAATTGAAGAACTGAACAAGAATACTACAGGGAGCAGTTTATAAAAAAATATTTGAGCCGATTTTCTATGCTCTGGAGGAATTAAGTCTAAAATGTAACTTCCTATCGGCACTTCCCCCACCCAAGATGCCAATAGATCCCCCAGTAGTTCTAGCCAGAAAACAGTAACAGTTTCTTGCGCCTGTTCTCAGTATTGTCTACTGTATATTCCACATCTAATTCTATTGGAGAACTGATTTGGGACATTCAATCATACCCTAACCCAATTTTCACTATAAAATGCTCTAAGAATATAAAATAGCCATGACAGTGCATCACGTTTGCAACTTTCTCCAGAATAGAAGGGCTGTATAGTGACAAGTACAATGGAGGAGTCATTAAGACTTAGGGGAGAAGATGACATGGGTGGAGGCCTTGATAGTGCAACCAAAGCCATTGTATTATCCTCAACTGACATACTCTTCTTGAATCCAGTTTGAATATGTTTCTATATATGGCAAACACAAGGAGATGATGGACGGAGCGCTGAAACTTTTCAGACACTCACCCCCAGTCACAGATCTGGGTTGAATCCATCATCGTTCTTTAGCTCACTTCGCCACCCCAGTTCAGACACAGCTATATGCAAATCAGTCTTGACCCAGTGCCTCATGGGAACAGTCCAGCCCGAACTGACAAGCCATGTCTTCCCTGGACCGGAAACAAGTATCCTGGGACCGGTTTTGGAATAACAGCCCTCATCAGCCAGGCTAGCTTGAATCCAGTGGCAAAGTGAGCAAGGGACCCACGTCTGGGCATACCCTGCCAACTTAGGGCGAACAAAGCAAACACAAGGAGATGATGGACGATGAGCTGAAACTTTTCAAACACTCACCCCCAGTCAAAGATCTGGGTTGAATCCATCATCGTTCTTTAGCTCACTTCGCCACCCCAGTTCAGCCACAGCTATATGCAAATCAGTCTTGACCCTGTGCCTCATGGGAACAGTCCAGCCCGAACTGCCGAGCCATGCCTTCCCTTGACCGGAAACAAGCATCCTGGGACTGGTTTCGGGCTAACAGCCCTCATCAGCCAGGCTAGCTTGAATCCAGTGGCAAAGTGAGCAAGGGACCCACGTCTGGTCATACCCTGCCAACTTAGGGCGAACAAAGCAAACACAAGGAGATGATGGATGGAGCGCTGAAACTTTTCAGACACTCACCCCCAGTCACAGATCTGATCTGGGTTGAATCCATCATCGTTCTTTAGCTCACTTCGCCACACCAGTTCAGACACAGCTATATGCAAATCAGTCTTGACCCCTGTGCCTCATGGGAACAGTCCAGCCCGAACTGCCAAACCATGTCTTCCCTGGACCGGAAACAAGCATCCTGGGACCGGTTTTGGCCTAACAGCCCTCATTAGCCAGGCTAGCTTGAATCCAGTGACAAAGTGAGCAAGGGACCCACGTCTGGGCATACCCTGCCAACTTAGGGCGAACAAAGCAAACACAAGGAGATGATGGACGGAGGGCTGAAACTTTTCAGACACTCACCCTCAGTCACAGATCTGGGTTGAATCCATCATCGTTCTTTAGCTCCCTTCGCCACCCCAATTCAGACACAGCTATATGCAAATCAGTCTTGACCCTGGGCCTCGTGGGAACAGTCCAGCCCGAACTGCCAAGCCATGTCTTCCCTGGACCGGAAACAAGCATCCTGGGACCGGTTTCGGGCTAACAGCCCTCATCAGCCAGGCTAGCTTGAATCCAGTGGCAAAGTGAGCAAGGGACCCACGTCTGGGCATACCCTGCCAACTTAGGGCGAACAAAGCAAACACAAGGAGATAATGGACGGAGCACTGAGACTTTTCAGACACTCACCCCCAGTCACAGATCTGGGTTGAATCCATCATCGTTCTTTAGCTCACTTCACCACCCGAGTTCAGACACAGCTATATGCAAATCAGTCTTGACCCTGTGACTCATGGGAACAGTCCAGCCCGAACTGCCAAGCCATGTCTTCCCTGGACCGGAAACAAGCATCCTGGGACCGGTTTCGGTCTGGACTGTTCCCATGAGGCACAGGGTCAAGACTGATTTGCACATAGCTGTGTCTGAACTGGGGTGGCAAAGTGAGCTAAAGAATGATGATGGATTCAACCCAGATCTGTGACTGGGGGTGAGTGTTTGAAAAGTTTCAGCACTCCGTCCATCATCTCCTTGTGTTTGCTATGTTTCTATATATTACATTTATTCACCCAATCAATGGATTATTCTCCTCTAACTTTAATGAAGACCTCTGTATAGGGAGATAGCATACAATGAAGCCTATAGTTCTCTGCTTGCTTCCTTCTCACTTTTCATAGGCTGGTACTAAGCGAGCATCTGCCCGGTCTTCCTGTTTAACATTACTGAGAGGATCCTAATGAACACAAAAACCCAAATTATAAGAGGGCCTAACATCACAAGAACCAAGGATCCCTCACCCCCACAAAACAAACTACTTTCTCCTGACCCCTAAATTGTCCTACTGTATTCCCAGTGCTTAATTTGTGCCGGTGCTTGCCGGTGCTTAGCACCGGCACTTATTTATCAGGGCCGGGTCTACATAACACCACCCGTCTGCAAATGACAGCATGTCATATGGCAATGTGAATGTGGCGTAGCTGTAGACTAGACAGTTTATAAAAATTAATTTACCTCAGTGACTCAGCGCATCACATACTGGTTCAGTCATGACGGTCACGATGCGCATTTTGAACTTGCTTTACTTTAGGCAGCGGCTCTTGCCGGTGGGCGGGACACTGATTGGGCAGGGGGATGGATTTGGGTCTGCAGGGGAAGCTGTGCGGCAGGCAGCGTGCGTAGATTTTTTTCAAGATGCCACACCCTGCACACCCACACGCACCGTGCCACGAGTCGTCAGTGGTTGAGGTGGTTAGCCCTGGCCCGACGTCGAGCGCAGGCAGCAGCAGCAGGCCTAGGCCACCTATCGAATAAAGGCATGCAGGCAGGCCGGCCAGTGCCCGGCCACCCACCACTACCAGTAACTGTAAGTAGCACGCAGCAATAAGCCATTACCAACTCTGCTCGTTTTTTCCTTGGGCGTGGTGGGTCGTGGGTGGCTCGACGTGACGGTCACCGGCGTGGTAGCTTCGGCTCTAGCTCAGCTCCACATAATGTCCAGCTGGGTTAAGTTAAAGGCCCTGCACTGGCCCCTGCCCTTCTTCCAGCCTTCTCCTGTCCTGGCCTGGGCCGGGAAGTGGCATTTTACTAGCACATGGTCAGGTGCCCCGTGCCCGGAGGCATGATTGCTCAGGGCAGGCTTTGGACTCGTCACTCGGTGGTCACTTCACAGTTCACTTCATGCGTATGAAGTGAACTGTGAAGTGACCACCGAGTGACGAGTCCAAGGCCTGCCCTGAGCAATCATGCCTCCGGCGCCAGGTACCATGTGCAAGTAAAATGCCACTGCCTGGCCCGGAGAAGGCTGTGAACGGCAGGGGCCAGTGCAGGGCCTTTAACTTAACCCTGTACGACAGCGCAGGTTCAGACACAGCCGTGATCCAAAGCCACCGCCACTCCTTTAACTGCCAAAATTGCGAGTGCCTTCCAGCTCCGTCAGATGGAGGAGCTCACATACCGGGGGTAGCGCTGCGCGGACCATTCCACAGCACTAACGCAGAACAGGAACGAAAATCAGGGAAAGAAGAAGTGCGTCTGAGCCATCCTCACAATTGACACATGATTTACGTTACTAAATAATACATGAATAAGCACTGGTGTGAGTTAAAAACAGATGAGGATAGAAACATACACCAGGTGCTTATGTACGGCCCCCCAAAAGTACAACAAAGAAGAGTAGCTGTTTTGCTGGGAAGTGATAGACTCTTTGTTGCATGTAGTACTGCTGTGCCTTTAAAAGTAAAGTGGCTGTCACGGGGAGGGGGTTCATCAAGCAGGGTGTGTGTGTATGGTGCTATTGAATATATTGTGGCTGTGTCCGAGTAAATGTAACATAGTTATGTTTTTGAAGTATCTGTTCCCACTGAGTGTAATGTGATTCTGCTGAAAAGTGCCTCATATATTGACAATCGGTTCATTAAAAGTATTGCTGGCTTGTGAACACTTGAATATATGAGGATTCTATAGAGAATTACCAGTTCTGTCCCATTTAAAATATTGCAGTCAGTCTTTATTGCGAGTAAGTGATTGCCGGTAGGACCCACCAACACTTATTTTAGGTACTGGCACTTATTTTTTCTTAACAGACTTTGATCCAAAGTAAGAGAGAGAAAACACAAAAAAGGAAATGAAGGAAGAAGAGAAAAACGGAAAGACAGTGACAAAGGTAGAAAAAGGAAGAAAAAGAATGTGAAAGAGTGAGGTAAAGGGGCGGGGGTTCTGGTGGTGAATGAGAGAGGCATGAGATGGAATCAAGACAACGCAGCCATAGTATTCACCACCTCGACCTTTGATAGCACTGACTGTGGGCTTCTGAGAAATCTTTAGCACCGGCACTTATTATTTTACAAATTAAGCACTGTGTATTCCTAACAATTGCAAAGACCCTCCCGAACCCGATGATTCTCACATAGTTATAACATACTATATTCTTGCATTGTCCAATTCTCGGTGAGTCCCACAAGGTACTGCACTCTATATAATCCAGTTTTAGTCTCATGACAGGTATGGAATATAACTTGTTGATTGTTTGGAACAATATTATGTGGGCCGCTTATTTTGGGAAAAATTCAATCATTTGTCTCTTTGAACATTTTGCAGCACTTTTCACCATGGACCTCTTGATTATTCTTGGTCTAAATCTCAATGTAAACCTACAATGACCCCATACTTTATTTCCAGCTCTCAGGCACTGTCCAGTTCTCTTTGGTAGCTCATTAGTGGCTTCTAACATGTAGTCTCTGTGTTAGTTACTTTTGGAAATATGTCACAAACGAGAAATATATAACTTATGGGATATAGTATCAGTGTTGTTTGTATGTATCAAGACATTTTACTTTTTATATCTGAAGTCTAAGAACAGTATGTGCTTTTTAATTTGTTTTATTTTTGTTATTTAATTAAGCGTTGTGTCCATCAAACGGTATCATTCCACTGAAAAAAAAAAATTTACTCTGGCAATACAGATAGAAAGTAAATAATAAACCACCTACTTACATACACGTTTTTAAGGCTTTCCTAAACATCAAAACAGAGGAGATACTCTGTCTGTGAATCATGCACAAGACAAAGCAATTTAAAACTTAACCCATAATGAGCGGAAAAATGCAAGTGCATGACATATATAATCATTTTATTTTACTTTCAAAACAAGAGTAGCAGTCATACTAATTGCAGCTTCTTTACTGATTTCTCTGGTAAATCAAGATAAATTGCATTGCAATAGTCCGTTACTGCCAATATAACAGCATTTAAAAACTGAATCTTATGGGAAATGGAGAAACAGACAATGATGTGTCTTAATACGGGAAGCTGTAAATTGCATGCTCTAACAAATGCATTTATCTGATATGATAAAGTGAGTTATGAAGCAAGTTTTATGCCCAGATTGTATGTATGTCCACATATGGTATCCAAAAGGCATGACATTGGCACAGGTTTATTGCCTAGGCAAGGTGACTGTTGGCAGGTGGTTTATTAGCAGGTGCAAGTAGATACCTACAATTAGTAATAGCACCACAATCACAAATAAGGTCCAGTCAAGTCTCAATAAATTAATCGTTGATCAACCCTTGGTAGCTTGGCTGACGAGCAGTCAGGCTTAGTTTAGGCAACAGGTGTGTAAAGCATTTAAATCACCAAAACAGTAAATAAGTAAAAGACACAACACAGTAAAAATCCAACACCAATTTATAAAAATAGAGAATATTTTTATATTTAACATGACAAAAATCCAATGTAGGGAACTGGAGCTGTGAATTTTTTAAAGTGTAAATGAAAAAATTTGCTTTTTAGTGCCAAAAAGTGTAACATTCCAACCGCGACTATCTGGTTACGCTAGACCGGGACAAAGTCAACGATTCAGGGTGACAGCGATGGAGCGTGGGCCAGATACGATGATCGGTTGGGCCTGGTCAAGTTTTTCTGACTTAGTCCCTTTTTTTGAGTTTTTTCTCTCGATGTCGAGCGATCGTCTCCTCAGATCCGGATTTCGATTTGATGACGCCGGCCTGCTGCAGCGTTATGCCTCAGTAAGTCCTGGAGGTCATTTTCATTGTCTTTGGAAGTACTTTTAATTCAAAAGTCAAATTTGGGAATAGTTTTATTTTAAAACCAGCCTGCAAGGCAGGGCTGTCTTTAATATGGCACCAGACACCACAGGAGTGCGCATTAAGTCCACTAGGGAGCTTCTAAATCTACATGCTCTACCATATACTAGGGACTGACAGGTGGGTTGTCTGAAGCAATTGTAATTACACCAATTACCACATACCTTTTTTAGATGTTCTAGATGGGAGTTAAATCTTAGTTTTAGCACTATTTAGTTTTAACTGGTGAATACAATCCAAGTGTTATCTTGCTGTACATTAAGCTGGCACATGAATTAGGATCATCTTCAATTTTAAACAGATTTTGTGTGCCATGTGTGTAAATAAAAATTAATCAAGTTACCAGTTATTTGTGCTTTTTCCACTGATGCGTCTTACTTTGATCCCAACTTGATTCATTCATGGACTAGGGAAGGATGTTCTCTTCTCCGGGTAATTGTATGTGGTTAAAATGTATTTGATCCACATAGATCTCACTCTAAGCGATGCCTTTAGTGTGCTGCACCTTGTCTTGATGACAGTATTTTTCAGTGTTTCATAGAGCAGATTTCAATGTTAGCAATCTGTTGCTTGAGCACTCTTTCACTCATGCTCTCACTAAGACAATCAACTATAAGAGGGACAGACAGGGTGCTAGCAAACACCAGAGATCAGGTTCCCATTTCACTAGGCTTTACGGATACTCCTTGGGCTCTATTCAGCCTAAGATTTGGGATCTTGGCAGTTTGCTTAATAGGCTCACGAACTGGATGGAAATATGAGATTCTGCACTGGAGTGGAAAGTTTAGTATATTTTCTTACATGGCATTAGAGCTATTATACATTTGTATTAATGAGATTCAAATATTTTATATTAACAATATAGTAGTTTGAAATCCCTGGGGATATTCCCAAAAATATTATAAAACATCAACAAATGGCCAATGGATAGATTAATTAAACCAATAAATGAGCTAAAGTAAATATTGTAATCAACATGTGAATTTACTAATTGAAACACAGTTTACTGAACTGCATTCCAGAGAAATTAAAATTTTTAAGTTTACATTGAAATCTTTGGTATTAAGATGAGTCCCAGTGGGACTCACTGAAGTCTAGAACGTTTTCACAAATGACATGTGATCTATAGCAGCATGCCAAAACATCTCAATTACAGGGTGGAACAAGCGCAAATTCAGGCGGTCAGTCTGACTCATAAGATGAAACTTCAGAAGTACTCCATTAGTTCCTTGTGCAGTTTAGGATTCTAATTAACCTCCTTTACACATTTCATAAAGCGTACTGGAGCAAGGGCCCAGAAGCTGTATACCAGACAGGATGTGCAGACTGCTCACCATAAAGTCCATCCTTTAACAGATATATAGAATAGGGTCATACAGAGTAAATTCATTCATATGTGGGATATAGTAAACATGTACTGCTTTTTATAACACTCATGAAAGCCAACCGGTTTACACAATTCATTTGACTGATCCATGGGATCAAGGGATTGAATAAGATTAACTAGGGAATCCAACACTTATTCTGATCAGCTTAGAACTATGCTCTCTAGAGGTGGCTATAAGGTAACATGTTTGTGTCTATATTCAGAAAACTACAGATACATAATGTGTATACCATATTCCACTAAATAAATGTGTGGGTGCTTCCTCAAGGTTAAAGGATGTTGCCAATAATTTCCAGCTTCTGCTTAATATGGCAGCTTGGTACCAGTAGTATACATGTGCTGAAAATAAAATTAGGAAGCTAGCCAATATTATAGAGTGCTGAATATAAGTGTACTTTTTGATATACCTATGTACTGCAGTGACATTACAGTCCTACTCACTATGCCATAGAGCTCCTCAAATTAAGTACATTGCCAGACTAATGTCCCAGAATGCCATCTCAGCAAAAATCAAAATGGAGAAAATCTCTCAGGTCTGGCTAACCCATTCCACAGGTGCAGCTTATTTTTCTCTACACTCCCCTTCCAGGCCCTCTCCTAATCTATTAGAGGGGCTCCCATCTGCCTGGGGATCAATGAAGTGGGGGCTGGCCTGGCTTCTCCCTTTGATGACCAGTTTAACTCCCCAGCCCCCTTCATGTCCCTGGCTTATCCAGGACCCAAACCTCCTCCCACTAAATGGCTGTATTGTTTCAGCCCCAGGCCTCTTCACACCTAATCAGGGAGTAGCTTGGCTCAGAAAGTCAAAGGCTGCCCAATCTGAAGAGGCTGCTAACTTCAGGAAAGTAAATTCTAAAACTCCTTTCCTGCAATAATTATACTACATCCGTCCCTGGAAAGTTATTGGATTTATTGTAACTATTATTTTAATACTTTAAATTATATTGCTAGCTCACTCCTGCCTGTCAAAAGTGAAACTTTATTAAAGTTTAATAAAGCCTTCTCATGTTAGCCTACGGAGCTAGCAGCTCTACAATGGAAAAAAACAACTTAAGCTGTTGTTCCCTCACCAGGGCATAAAAAACATATTTTATCATGTCCTGGCTTTATAACAAGGCACCCTACACTTGGGGCGTCTAGGGCTGACATGCGGGGTGACTGATTTGTAATTAAAAGGTAGTTTTAGACTTTGGAAGTACTTTTAATTCAAAAGACAAATTTGGGAATAGTTTTATTTTAAAACCAGCCTGCAAGGCAGGGCTGTCTTTAATATGGCACCAGACACCACAGGAGTGTGCATTAAGTCCACTAGGGGGTTTCTAAATCTACATGCTCTACCATATACTAGGTACTGACAGGTGGGTTGTCTGAAGCAATTGTAATTACACCAATTACCACATACATTTTAAACAGAGCACTGTTCCTGGACCTGCTTAGTAGAGCCCAAGGCACATTCAGAGTCAGTAACCACCAGCATCAGTCAAACAAAATGGGGGTGATCAGGGCATAAATGACACCTTTCCTACAGTGACCAGAAGGGAAGGTCCCCCACTCTAGATGTTCTAGATGGGAGTAAAATCTTAGTTTTATCACTATTTAGTTTTAACTGGTGCATACAATCCAAGTGTTATCTTGCTGTACATTGAGCTGGCACATGAATTAGGATCATCTTTAATTTTAAACAGATTTTGTGTGCCATGTGTGTAAATAAAAATTAATGAAGTTACCGTTTCCAGTCTTATCAGAGAGGTGATTATTGTGTTGAGATGCTCCCCAGTGATCATACAGAAAAATAAAACATAAAATTGCAGATTCATATGTATATACAATTAAACAAACAGCTTGCACAACAAAAGTGAAAGAAACAAGATGTAACAATTCACATCTAGGACCAGCAAGCGGTAGCAAACGGTGAGCCCCCACCATGCACAGTGTTGTCATCAATGATGTCATTTCAGATGTTGTGGTGATTTTATCAATAATGTCACAGAACATGTCACGAGTGATATGATATATGAGGTCATAAGCAGCGCATGGTGGGGGCCCAAGTAATAGTTACTTTAGGGCACGAGTTACAGTTCCTTGGGATAACTATAACTGGTAAATTTCAGTGGTTTTACTTTTTTTAAAATGGTGGTCCTGATTCACAAAGGTAATCTTGGACGTTTGGTCTAAACTTAGACCAAACGTCTAAATTAACGACTTTGGGAATTCACAAAGGGCATTTATATGTACTATCTTTGTGTCTGCACTCGGGTCCCAGGTCCCGAGTGCGGACATAAAGATAGTACTCGTAAATGCCTGGTCTAAGTTTAGACCAAGCATCTAAGTTTACCTTTGTGAATCAGGCCCAGTATGTTTTAACCAACCTTTTCACCTAAGTATAATGTACCTTTAACCTTTAGTTTTTTCAGTGGATTTCTGAGATTTTTTTAAATGTAAAGTAAGATATCATAACAATTCTTAACTATAACATCACTTTAACCTTTGTTTTTTTCAGTGAATTTCTATGTGTTTTTCAAGGTAAGTTAGGATGTCCATCACTGTGCACGGTGTGGGGTTGGGCGTAGGGCCATGCCTGTGGCCATCCAGGGTGCCCAAACCCCGCAGGCACCCAAACCGTGCCACACAGAGCCTTTGAAAGTGTGCAGCATGTTGTAGGGTGCAAGGTCTGCACCCAACCCTGCGAGATGCATTCCTGCACTGAGTGCTGCCTAGTGCCAATGTAGGCACCCTTGCGCCATGGTGCAAGGGTGCCTGCGTTACAGGCAGGATTGTTTTTGTTCACAAAGGGAAAAACTAAAACTTAGAGGCATTTTCCTCTTTCTAAAGAATGCAGCAGAAGTAGAAAGAGGAACTAAAGAGAACTGAAGATATTTCACCTTGGGAATGCTCATGCTGCTCCCGTGGAATGCCTTCCCAATGCAGAGTAACGCAAGGCAGCGATTTTCGCTACTCTGGATTTAATAAGACATGCAGAGCCACACAACGTGGCTTTGTGTAGCTGAGTAAATCTCACTTAAACCCTTGTGTTGCCTTACATCTCCTTGTGTGATGCAAGGGCAAGCTAAGGGCTTAGTAAATCTGGCCCTTAGTCTCTTTCTTGGAGCTCAGAATCTTTCAATGAGAAATTGCTGCAGCTGTATTCGATGCTGAGTTCCACAAGACCAGATACCTTCTTGCCTAGAATCAGATTTGCTGCTACAGAGAAGCTCGGAGTGTGAGAAACCTGATTTTTTAGCCCGGAAAGGTCATGCCTTGGTCAGATAGACCAGGGTGGTTAACCCCAGTTCCTCTAAGGTCTGGAAATCCAAATATTTACTAAGTTCATGTTTTTCGGGGGTGGTAGGAAAAGTCAAGTTAGGAACAGCACTTGTGGGGGTCAAGACTCACTCCAGCAGAGGCCCGCAGCAGGATTCAGGTCAGGTCCAGTTGCTACTCATCAGTTCAGCACTTCAGGAAAAAGGCCTCTTGCGTATTTTGGTAGCTCTTTAGCCATATATGAAGTCAGCCAATCGACTTCACTTGTTTGTCCTGGGTACAAAAGGGAGAAGGTGAACACCTTCATGACTCTCCTCAGTTCACAGCTAGCAGGTCCAGTCCTCTTCTGTCCTTCTGCAAGTCCAGAAAGTGTTCACAAGAGGGTGCCTTGGGGTGCCACATTTATGGTAGACTATAGGGTAGGGGTGACTCCTGTCTCCCCCTAATTATTGGGATAAAAGTTTTCAGGGATTCACTTTTGCTAAAATCTAAGATGTGTAAACCTTTCTTCCCTTGTGCTGAGCATGTGTGACCACCCAGAGGTTTGACCAGGGTAATAAACTGTCCTCTCCCCTATGATCACTTCCAACCTGGTCTGGGGCAGCTAACCCCACCACTGCATTTGGTTCCTGTCTCACTGGGAGGAAAAATGCTGGGCCTTTCCCGGTGTCACTTAATATTTGTTTGTGACAGTGGAGGTCCCTTTGAAGTAAATTGAATTCCTATATACACTCCAACTGGTCTTCTTGCCAGGGCAAGAGAAAGCACCCCAATAACCCAAGCCATTGTCTCTGCTCTGGTCGCAGTTTTCACACTTCATCTGGGATAATCATCCACTGGCTACTGCTGGAGAGCTAATGCGGATTAGTGTCCAGGAGCTTCAGGCAGGTAAAAGGTAACTTTCTAAAAGTTACTTTTCCTTTATATTTATTTAAAATCTGACTTTACCATTAATTTGCTCTTTTAAATACATATCATAAAGAGTGGTTTTATCATATTTCTAGATGTCCCAATTTAGTGGTAACACAATTAATGTTTACTACTGCTCCCCATTGTTCCTATAGGCCAACCAAACATAATGTTAATAGAGCCTTACAGCCTGCAGTAACAGAGAAACTGGCCACTAAAGGCCCAGTTCACTGTTATGGGCTCAACCTAAATGCAAAGGCCTATAACAAGGGATTATCACTTTAATAGACACAATATCCATTGACAGCAGGCCATAATGCTATTAGAACATCCTGGCCCATGACAGCAGAATGTCCAAATATATACTTGTACCCTAACGAATCAGGTTATACAAGCCATTAAAGGCCTACTTCAATGTTATGAATCTGTGTCAAAAGAGAATGTCTATAACAAAGGAGTGAGACTTTAATCTCGGTAATACCCACTTACAGTGGGTAATCCCTAATACACATTTATAACTTAGGGTAGTGGACTGTAGCAGTCATTAAAGGAGATTATAGTCTGATGATTATGAGTGTTGGGACGGAAAAGTCCCTCACATGGTGATGGAAGTGTACCGCTGCCCTTACTGCCCCATCTGTAATGATGACTGGACCCCTGGTGGTGATTTTTGTTGTCATGTTTGAACATGAATCATGTATGTGCTACATGACACAGACCTTCTTCATAAAAGAATCTTCGTCATACGTCAGCGAAGCATTCTGAAATGCAGACAGAAATATGTACTTCCAACACAAACAGTATTCTGTCAGTTAACTCCTTGGCCTTTTTGGACCTAAAAGGGGCACCCAAAACTCGACCCTCATAGTGGTTAAAGGCTACCACCTTTGCCAGGAGTTATGTAGCATGAGCGAGGTGGTGACAGCATACCATGTAATGACCAATAGAAGTGAAGAGGCTTTTTTACAAGTGTCACAGCTCACTCATGTAAAGTTCTGCTGCTGGGGGCTTAACTCACATTTGGCCTATATCAGGTTAGAATGCAGTGCTGTGCAGGGCCTGTGTCGTATATGCATGTGCTGAGTGTGTGTGTTCCATGTAAATGGTACAGTACAAGAAAGCTGCAGTCCTGTGCAGTGTATGTGTGTTATATGTGTGTGCTGGCTGTATATCTGCCTGTGAATTGTGCAATACCTGGAGAGTTCAGGCTTTCATTTTGGGAGTGCCAGGGCTAACTTAAGGAGCATGAGGAGGAAGAAGAATTGCCAGACATATTTGTGAATTGCTTCATTCCTGTGAGCTGGGTGGGGCACACTGGAGAACACTGGAAGTGGGCATGGACACATCTCAGGAACAAGACAGGGCTAATAAGAGAATCATGAAGAGTAGGGCTGAAGCATTTTGATGCACATATCACTGTGGCTGACCTCTCAGTGTGAACCTCTAGTCACTCCCATGGCCTGTGGTGTGGGGCTATCAGATTTGAAGCCACTCCTGCTGTGACAGACTGCGTTTTGGAGAAAGGGCAGGGCAAACAAGAGGGTACATCAAAAGGAAGCAGACCCCCAACATACACTTCAAAGTCTGAGAGCCTAAATCACATTTGGTGCCTTCAAATGGATTATAAGAAGGGGAGCTTGAGCCCCCCAAATTGTTAACTTTCAAGTCCACTGTGCGTGGAGAAGAAACTCTGGAAGACTTCTGCCTGTGTCCAGGACTGGAGGCTAAGGCCCACGAGTCTTCCAACTGGGTGAGGGGACATGAACCAGGAATTCCAAAATCGCCTGCCCCTGGAACATGGAACACCAGTGCCTATCTGCTTGCCAAGACCAGTGTGCCCTGTGAGGAAGAGGAGAGTGCTGGGGGGAATGAAGTCCAGTGGAGGATCTTGGTGATTACACCCCTGAAGTGAGATCTGAGGAGACAGCGTCTGCACCAATCAGATTGTAGCCTGTGTACAGAGGGAAGTCGGCAACCCTGTGCACCAGGTAGGACCGCTGTGAATATTACTGCTGTGCCAAACAGACATCAGCCCATGTGCAGAGGGAGGATGGTAACCTCATATGGAGTTGGGGCCACTGGGAAAAAGACAAAGAGCAAGTTCTGCCCGACATTGTTGTTGAGAGGAAGAAGTCACCGTTGTAACCTGGGTGGGCCTGAGCCACGACTGAGGGTCTGCACTAGGAGCTTCAACTTTCCCTCTCTTCCCACATGTGGGGAGGATCCAAGAAAACTTCCCAGCATCCAAGGAGTGACGAGGAACGAGGACACCCGGCCACTGTCCCCTGCAGGACCGCATGTGAGAAACTCGAGGGCACCGGACCACTGCCCCTGCACTCACCCTAGACCTCTGCTGCAGCCTCTGCACCCGAACAAGGGTCGCTCATGGAGACTCTGTTCATGCAGGTTCTGCTGATGCATTTAAGGCTGATTGAAAGGCTAGAAGGCCCTGGGTGAACTTGCCTGCCATATAGCGCTTCAGCGCTGGAACACTTTTGACTTCAATTAGAGTTGGAGTGGGACTTGTGAGGCTTGTACCACTAGTGTGTCTTAGGCTGAATGCTACCTATAATTAATGGGGAATAACCACTAGCGAGAGGGGAGTGGTACTCAGAAATCTACCCATTCAAACACTAGAGCCCTGACTCTGTTTTTGAGTGCCGTATTTTACTTTGTGTTGATTCATAAATACTCCTTTTTTCATAATAGCCAGTATTTCACTGGACAATCATTTATTGATGCTAGTGAATGTATTTTGAGTTGAGAGCCTGCATTCACTCTTCCATGTCTAGCTCCCTCCCAAGAAGCCTTGGAATGCTCGACCTGCACCAGCACTCAGAGTCAAGTACTGAAGGGGTGCGTGGCCCAATTGCTCAGGATCCATAGTAGGTTGGGCCCCAGACATCAGGAGCAAATGGCCTCAACCCCTACTGTTGGGCCCAGTAGCCCCCCTTGCCTGTGGCCCTTTGAATGGGGTTCTGACACTGAGTAAAATGAACTTTCAACAGCAGTAGCAGCCTACCAGTTAATTCCCCAGTGTTCTAGTGTAGCTTCACCACAGTGTTCCAATGAACAATTACAGGGCTAACATTCTGTATTTATAAGTTATACATTCATTACAAAACTGTGGTCCACCTGAATGCCATCTTGAGGGAATCAATGCTGTAAAACTGATAGCTTTTCCAGCAGAAAATAACAAAATGAGGAATTTAATTTTGTCATAGAAAATATGGTTAGTGCTCTAGAAAGGTCAAATGAGGATACACATTTTCTATGACTTCTCAAATATCTTCATCATACATGCCAGCGAAACATTCTGAAATACAAACAGAAATATGTACTTTCAACACCAACGGCAGTCTGTCAGTTAACTACCTAGTGATCAACTGAAGCTTCAGCCCAGATATCTAATGAACAACTAGATCTGCATTTATGACAAAAGGATGACACCCTCTAACATCCATCTTGATGGAATTAAAGCTGTACAATTGAAAGGAATTTCCCACAGAGGATACTGCAGTAAGCAAACAAAATGAGGGATTTCTTTCAGCTGTACAGCACCACCTCCCAGATGGCTAATCCCTGCTAAGTAGCCATTAGTTAACATCATCCTGTTTTTCTGGGACTCACAGGCAGATTATTGTCTTCTGAGCCAATGTTGTTAACTCTTCCAGCCAAAAATGTATACTCCAGCTGTGAAAGTGTGATGAGTGACGGTACTGGTATCAAGCCACTTCTGGCTCAGGCTGACCAAAGGACAGATTTACTAGCCCCTTGCGACACATTTGCGCCGCCACTGAGTCACTTATGTGACGCAGCGGCGGCGTAAAGCAAGCGCCACACTGCGACGGATTTACAACGTGACGCATCTAGGGAGATGCGTCACGCCGTAAACCCCTACGCCACATTATACCTGCGTCAGGTATAATGTGGGCGTACCATCACAGTGTGGGCATTCCGTCGCAGGAACGCCTCGGAAAAGTGCCTGAGTGAAATCTACAAGATTTCACTCAGTCACTTTTCCGACGCCGCTGCGTCAAAACCTTGCGCCTGCTTGAAGCAGGCGTAAGGCGTGACGCAGTATGTTAAAGATAGGCCGGTTTGGAACAGTGCTGGAGTTGCGTTGCGCCCACGACACGACTCCAGCACTGCGCCAACCTTACGCCGGCAGATACAACAGGCATCTGCCTATCCTTGCGCCACGGTGCGCCGCATTGTAAATGCGGCGCATCCGTGGTGGCGCAAGGGTAGTTTTGCGAGTCGCAAGTTTACTGGCGCATCCCTGCTGATTTGCAGAGATGCGCCAGTCCTTGTAAATCTGCCTCATAGTTACCAAGGTAGTTATCATGGAAAGTTTTCAAAAACCTGACTTCTCCATTAAATCAAATTTTGAAAATTAAGCGGAAAATAACATTGAATTCTTTTGCCTGTATTTTCCCAAACGAATATGGAAAATAAATAATTTAATCATATCTAGGCCTGTATTATGAAAAAGTGTAGCTGAAACTAAACAATGGAATTAGCATTTAGGCCTTAAGTCACTGTGAAAGCACACTTTCTAAATATATAGGTTGCACTTTGAAGGCTTACAAGGTACATTTTAGAGGTGAGTTATTAATATAGAAAAATACATTTCCTTAGACTGCAAAGGCACTTTTCTTTGTCATACTACTGTAGTTCCTTTAAACTGAAGCCTAGCCAGAGGTGGCCCTGGCAGCTATATATTTTTGACATATATATGGCTGTGTAAATGCACACAGCAGCCCATGCCACTTTTGGACTTTTTGCATCATCTACCATGACCTGACATGAGAGTTAGTTAGACCGATTTGGGGAAAGCAATTTTACCAATAGCGTTTTAGGGCCAGAGAACATACATTGTGGCTGTGAATAGCAGTGCTACAAGACACACAGGGGCATATTCTCAAGAACGTGTGATAATCATCGCAAATTTAGCTTAACGCAACTTTGCATATCGCAGCCCATCGCGAGAAAATAACACCATCTTAACGTCCAATTCCCAACCCCTCGGCACCATGCGATAGCAGCATGATAACCCGCCAAATGACCGCGTAAAAACCAACGCGATAAACAAAAAATGCAAAACACGATCGCCCAAAAAGTTGCGATGCCACAAAGCGCGATACCAAAATCAGCGAAAACCAGCGACAGGCCTACAATACCCTCGCGTCATGCGTGAAAATGCACTATAAAAGCAATAAAAAAACAAACCCCAAAACCAATCCAAACTGCGTAGCACCATGGATGCACCCGGACCGAGTGCAGAGGACAAGCTGAACTCCACAAGCCCCACGGAGGACCAGCATGGAACGCCCTGTTCGGGGGAGGGCAAGGAGAAGAGGAAGAGGAAGATGGGGTTCAGTCCGCAGGAAGACCAGATCACCGTCACGGAGGTGATAGAACACTACCAACAACTGTTCGTCACCTCCACTGCGTCATTGACAACACAAACGGAAATATGGCAGTCCATCGTCACCAAAGTGAATGCAGTCGGAGTGTCGAGGAGGTCAATGGAGGATGTCAAGAGGCGCTGGCATGAATTGCACAGCCAAACCAAACAGAAACTCGCTGCCAACATGAAGGCAGCAAAGGCGACTGGAGGTGGGAGTCCTGCGCCACAGGAGGAGCTGGATGAGCTGGAGGAAATGGTGGCCACAGTCATCAGTGTGGAGACGGTGCAAGGAGTTGGGGGTCTGGGCACAGCCCGAAATGACCTGACCCAACAGCAACAGGGTGAGTAACGACCAGGGACTGGGGGAATGGGGGCAGATGGGCACAATGGCACACATGCACAATCATGTGCAGCACACTGCACACCCGCAATGAGTGTGGAACATGTCCCTGATACCCTTGGCACACTGCAGCACACATAGAAACACCAAGTAGGCCCCCGTCCACAATGTGCACAAATGGGCCCCCCTCCATATCACCAATGCCACAACCTACCCATGCACATGTGCTGAATCCAGAAAAGCAGCGGCTCTGTGAGCCACACTGACAATGCAAGTGACACTGCATGACAGATAGCATGACTGAAGTCACAATACATGACATGGTGCACGAGACGACACTGAGGTGGCTGAGTGTGGACCACATCCGTAAAGGAGCCGGTCACACTCTGACACATCCACGTGCACCTACGACCCATGACGTCAAGAACACATCTGCAGACAAACAATGCACAAGAGTACCAAATATCTCCAGTAGCACAAATGACCCAAGTCGCAAACATCCCAGCACCCGAAAAGCACACAAGTCAAATGCACACCGACTCAAAGGGATAAGGGTCCGCCAATGCAGAGCTGCAGGGGCGAATCGCCAACAATGCAGCACACACACATAGCAATCACAGTACATCAACATTGACGACAATGTGGGACAGAGTGCAACCCTACACCACAGGACAGAGGACACAACTGGTGCCTCTCGTGCGTAGAAACTGGCCAATCACATCTGGCAATGCATGACACTGTGAGATGATAATGTACGAGTACAACCACACATCCGTCATGTAGTCGACTGACTCCCATCAAATAGCCAGCTTCACCAAAACAGTCACAATGTACACCGTCATGCAGTCTGAATGTAAACATCTACAATGCGTCAACATACATGGAACACACTGTTAACCTGCATCTCCCCTTACATTGCAGAGGGACAATCAACACCTCCTGCAGAGCAGACCACACATCTCTTCAGTGATGATGAAGAGGACACCCTGCCCATTTGCCCAGACACACTCCAACGGCTCGTGGACAGCCTCCTCACCCCACCTCCAGGAGCAGGGCAGCCCAGCTGCATCGCGGTGAGCCCACACCCTGCACAGACAACACAGCAGGAAGCACACACCACCAATGCCTCCCAGGACCCCCACGACCAACACATGGATTTCAAACGCCGTGTGTTAGGGTGCCAGGAGAAGATGGCAGATCAGCTGCGGCTGGGTTTCGAGCTCATGGCAGCCAAACTCGATGCCATACGTGGGTGCCTGAGTCCCATCAGGGAGCACCTACAGTCCCTAACGGATACCCACTGTCCGCACCATGCCCACCAACAATCCTTGGCTGACATCGCTGGTTCCATTGCTCGGATACAAGAACTGTCTAGGCACACAGGCTCCAGCGATGACAGCACAGAGTTGGCACAGATGCAGAGGACAACGGAGACCATGGAGCAGATGCAGGCTGGAAGTATGGCTGCCACTGCTGAACACCAGCGAGATGTAGCTGTGATCTTCCATGCCTTGCAGATCCTCATCTTGCCATTGCTGCCAATGAGCCTGTTCCAGATGACTGCTGCAGGAACCTCTACACACACATCTCCGACCCCTGATGTGTCAGTGGCACACAGTGATGCAGCCCCATCACCTTGCACCCTGGTGTGTCAGTGGCACACAGTGATGCAGCCATTACACCGCCACAAACACCGGACACACCTGACACTGAAGAAGTATCAGAGGAGTAAGATGTGGATGGTAATTACTGTGTGAGGAAGGAGGCAGTAGCATCCATCACCTCCATATAGCTTGCCCTGCCTGGCCCTGCCCTATGCATCATGCCCTGGGACATCACCTTCCACTGACCCCCGGAACACTCTGCGACATTCACCCGGACCCCGACACGGACTGCCATATCTCCACTGCTTGACAATTACACAGCAATCCTGCTGCGGACTTCACTCCCCCTGTTCCAAATCACTTTTCAATCCCCAAAGGACTCTGGTTGGCCCACCACTGGGCTTCCATGTTACGTGGGCTTGGATGGCCATGTACAGCTCCCTCTCCGTCATTCACCAGAATGTGAATAAAACATTCAAAATCATGCAGATGTGTCATGACTATGTTCACTCACGTATGGAAGTATGGCTGGATGTAGGGACAATGATTGTACAAGAAGGTACACCATGGTAAATGACATCAATGCGCATGTTCATCCCCGAGACACATGGCCAATTGGATGACTGTGAAGGTGGGTACTAGCTGTGTCCCCATTGCACATTAGCAACAACCTCACAACCCCCCAACGTAGGCACAAGTCCATGTATTGAATACGTGCTCAGTCCACGCCGTTTCCCCAATCCCCAACACAGCCCAATAGGGGAGCGCCTGGATGTGGTCACTGCACACGAGGAGTTGTGCAATCTCCCATGAGCAACTGCCAGCACATACGCCAAGGATCAGTGCATCCCATGCACGGCTATCCAGGTGACACTCCTGTTCGTGGGCCAACAGGGGGCGCACTGTCAGGTCATAATCCAATTCAGCTACCGTTGCGTTGGATAGGCAGACCTCCATGGGCCACTCGAATGTGCATGATCGACAGTGGAACCAGGGCTGGACGCAGGTGACGTAGGCAAGACGGAAACTCAGACGGAAACTGATTCGCAACACTGCCATTGGCAGGGTTCCAAACATTTGTGCACGGTACAGTTCCACGTGACAGGGGTTGTGCATGTGCCCGGGAATGCCTGCCATTGCGTTTGTTGGTCTCGTGGCACCGGCACTCCTCTGACCGGCGGGGGTTCGGTGGACGATATGCCGCAGCTCTGGGCAATGAGTCGTATGTGTGTGCAACGTTTGGACGTATGGGTAGTTCTTGACCAATGTGTCAAGTGCATCCCTTGCAGGTGTAGGTCGTGCAGGGACAAGTGTGTGTGGGGTGTGGGCACGTTGGTGTTTCATTAGCGCAGTTCGTGGTGTGGGAGTCGTCGGAGGCTGGTATGGTATCTCACGCAGGGTGTGCCAGTCGCATTCAGGACCAAGCTCGGTGGTTTGGTTGGCCTTCGGCCTTGTGTGTTGAGACAAAGGAGCTGTCATTCCTGATTTTCATCTGATTACTGCTTGCATGTCTTAATTGTGATGTGGAGTTCGCGCTGACTTTGATGCCAGGCCTGTGATTTGGGGTGCGCAGATTTCGAGACACACGCAGCTGTTGGCATGTTTGCATGAGCCAAGGGCCCGATTGGCCTTGTGCTCCTTGTTCAGTCTCTCTCTTTCTCTCTCTTTCTTTCTCTCTCTCTCTCTTTCTCTCTCTCCCTGTCCTTTGATGGGTGCCTGACACACCTTCTTATCTTGGATATTGTCTTGCAGGCTGTGAGTCACAGATTGTCCAGGGATGCCCCGCCATGACTCCTCAGAATAGTTGTTTGGTGACGAATTAGAATGTGACATTTTGTTTGGTCTTTAAATGGTGTATGTATGAATCAGGATTTCAGTGCTCACATGTATGTTGATTGTTGCAATTGTGTGACATCAGGCGGGTGCTTGTGTTCATGTTTCTGTGCAGTTGATGTGCTGTGTCTTGGTCCGGGGGAGGTGGGGGGTGCCCAGGGTGGGGCCCGGGACGGGGGGGGGATGGGGTGTGGTCCTGGGGGTGGTGGCGGTGGGTGTTGTGGCCCTCTTGGGTGTCCGGCACGCATGTTCAGTGGCTCCATGGCATCTGTTGTTCTTCAGGTGTGGCTCGGGGCTGGGCTCTCTTTTGTGGTGAAGGCTGTCGTCCGACTTTGCACCAGGTCGGAGCAGGTGTTAGTTTCCTGCTGCTAACGCGCCTTATCGCATGTTTTGTGATCTTATCGCGGATCTGGCTGGTCGTTGTGAATGTTGAGGAGTGGTGTTGTCGCAGCTTTTTTCACGGGAATGCCTACTCTGCATCTCATTAGCGATAGTTGCCGGGGTCATCTGTGGCGATGTTTTTTGAGGCTGCTATCGCGGGTTAAATGGTGTTATGGGCTGTTAACACCAACTTGTGAATGGTGCGATAAATTTATCGCCACTTTGGCTGCGATAAAGTGCAGCTAACTAGGCGATGAGTCCTTGAGAATATGCCCCTTAGTCATAATTCCAGTAAAAATAATGTCAATAAAAAGGCAAACAAATCTGCAGAAAAAGACAAATGAGCTGCATGCTTTCGAAAAAATAAACTAAATCGAGGAAAAAACACTGTGAACAATTAAATTGAGCAAAATCAGGTAATGCAAATAAAGGAAACATTTGGGGCATAACAAAACGTCAGACCAGAAGACAAGGCTGCTGAAGCATACATTCATTCCTGTTGTACCGATGCAAAGTAAATGCTCTGTAAATAATTCAGTAGCACTTGCTCGCATCTCATTCTACTTCATTGCATGCTGCAATCATTTGGCAATATTTGATTTCATACTGTAAACAATATCCCCGATCAAGGTAATCAGGCAGAAAAAAGAGGTCGTTGTTAGAGGTCATATGAGAAAAACAATTGGGGATATACTTGTAAGGAAAATGGTAAGCAATGTGACTAAGGTGAAGAATGGGCCTATTCTGGGAGAAGGTCTGGTGTACAAAAAGTCCTTTTATTATGGTTTTATGCCTTGGGTTACACTGAGCGGTGAGATCTTGCTGCTTTCTTTCACTCACAAACAACTCCAAGTTATCAATATGGTCACCATCAAGAGCAGTATGTAAAAATCATCTCTCTCAAGCAAAAACATACTTGAAAGTCTCTCTCTGACCAGGAGCTGGGCTACCGGTGATTGTGGAGGAGTACAGACACTTCAGGCCAGATTTACTAACATTGTATGCAACAGAGCGCAGCGCAGCAAGGCAACTTGCTGCGCTGTGTGAAAGGAGACATCAGAAATGGAACATATTTACAAAGATATAGTGCATTTCTGCTGCCTACTTGCACTGGCGCACAGTGTGCTACCTAGTGACAATGCAGGCCCCCTAGCTCCATGGTGCCTGCGTTTTTTGTGCAGGAAGGAACATCTTTCTTCACATAAATAACCATTTTCCTTTTACTATGTGTGATGCAGAATGTATTGCACATAGAAAAAGGAAGCTATTTCTCCTTGTTACGCATGGGTCTGGGAGCAAGGGTTGTCACGCAGGCCACCGCAGTCCCTGTGCTGCAGGGGGGCCCCCCTAATTTGTCAGAGGGCCACATTCAGTCCAAGGCCAATGACTAAGAGATATAGGAGGCTCAGAGGCTCCTCTTCACATTGTGCAGGGGGGGCCCCATCATTTTGCATTTGCCACTGCTGGGAGCTGTATCATTTTGACTCATTCCCAGGTTTACAACTCTTTGTTAATCTGGGACTGTGCCAAAATCCATGTTTGGATGCGTGGGAATGCCCATACGCCACCCATGGAACACCGCACGGTAACACAAGGCAGCGAAATGCACTGCTTTGCATTACTTTGGATTTACTAAACCACACAGAGCCACACACGGTAACTTCGGGTGGCTTAGTAAATTCCACAAAAGGACTTGTGTTGTCTTGCAACGACTTGCGTGACGCAAGGGCAACATAAGCATTTAGTAAATCTGGCCCAGTCTGTCTACCGTTATCCCAGGCTCACATGCTTAAACATCATGGGGCAGATTTACAAGAAAGTGACGCATCTGTAGAGATGCGTCACTTTCCCTGCGCCACACTGAGAAACACTTGCGCCACCATGGATGCACCATATTTACAATACGGCGCACCATGGCGCAAGGATTGACAGATGCGTCAGAAATTCTGACGCATCTGTTGGGGCAAAAGTCACGCATTGCTGGAGTTGTGTCGCAAGCACGACGCAACTCCAGCAATGCTTTTTGAGGCCTATTCCCACTACATTGCGTCACTCCTTATACCTGCTTCAAGCAGGCGTAAGGTTTTGACGCAGTGGCGTCCTAGAAGTGACGCAGTGAAATCTTATAGATTTCACTGAGTCACTTTTATGAGGCCTTCCTGCGTGGGAACGCCCACCCTGCATACATTATACCTGACGCAGGTATAATGTGACGCAGGGCTTTACAATGTGACGCATCTCCCTAGATGCGTCACGTTGTAAATAGGCCGCATTGTTTGCGCCGCTGTTGTGTCAAAAAAGTGACTCAACTGCAGCGCAAAAGTCACGCAAGGGGCTTGTAAATCTGCCCCCCTGTGGGGAAAAATCGTACTGCCCTATGTGCATTTAAATTGTCCTGTGCAGTGGTGAAACACAAGATGACGGTGAGTGGGCTATCATGATGTAACATCACCAGTAAGTAACATTCTTATGCTGCACAAAGAAATGCCTGGTCTTGAACAGGTCATGGGCCTGGTTGTAAGGACAAGTCATCTGCTCTGTGGCACAGGATATTTTTCAGTGGATGTTTAATCACAGACCAGCAAGACAACTGCCTGTATGAGGAAGAAAAAGAGTCACGGTACCAGAAATTTGGGACTGATTGAACCTTAATTCTTTCTTCATCCCACTGAGTTTCTCATTACTTCAGATTGAGGTATTTACCACGTAAATGGTTTAAACTGCTTTGCCATCATTTTGCCCTGAGGTTAGCGCTCTGAAAAGCTGGATAGAAAGATCTGAGTAGAGCATTGACTTGACACAAGCAAAAACAAACAAGGGGTGTGTCACAAGCTCGCATGTGAAATATTGCATGACAAAAATATTGCATTAAGTACATAGACTCCCACTACATCATCAAGCATATCTGAAAACGGGACTTACACGGAAGACAAAAGAAAACTTCTTAAAACTGCGCTTCGGTGTTCTACCAATCCTTCCTCACTTGGCACCCTGGAAAAGGAGAGATAAAGAACAGTCCTGCCGCCTCTGTGGAACAGGAAAAGAGGACTTAACACACATAATCTGTATTTGCCCAAACCTGATGGACATAAGGCGCGCCTTACTCCGAGTAATATGGAACGAAAAGGGCATAAGAAGCTGCAGGCAGGCTGTGAAGCTGTGTTTTAATCCAGAGGAAACTCAATTAAACTGCCGACTAACAAAGTATTTCGACATAGTGGCTAGCAGACTTAAGACTTATAAAAAAGTGCAGGAAGAATAGCATGCAGCTATAACATTTTATTAATTACAGAGGCAGTCTGTCTAGAATTAGGCTCGTGAAAATTAAGACCTGTACTCTGAAGCACATGCACTTTATTACCCTTGAAATGGACTGCACAGAAAATGAAATTGAGATCGATACGATTTTTTATTCAAGAGAATTTTTTTTTTTTTTATGTAATCGCACAGAGATAAGGCTGAACATAATTTTAATTTCAACGTTTAATTTTTTTTATATTGTGAGTTTTAATTAACTGTACAATAAATTCTATACTCATACTCACTACATCATCAAATGAATTAGATTTAAGAATAGTAAATATACTTACATAGGCGAATTAGAGGATGTAAAATCTTCCTCGCCAATTTTGTTGCGCAAGATAACATCACCCAGAACACATTTATACTGTGCATATAGTTTGGGTAGAAACATCATTTTGTTTTTTTCAGAGAGCGTTGAGGGGTCATATCACTTGTGACTATAACTAGAACTATGTACAATTTGGGTTTGATATGAATACGAAAGATTAAACATAAGTCAAATACAGGCTATGTTGTTTGTCTCCCCATTGGTCCTGGTTCTAAAATCGATTTGTATTATTATGAAATGAATTCATTTTTAAGCTTAGCCAGTACTGCTGGCCACTAACATAGTGAAAGAGTTACATTGTTGGTTTCTGCGAGACAATAACAGATTTACACTGGGTCTTACAGTGTTCTTATTGATATTTTCCTTATCAGGTGTGCTTCTGAAGCTCAAGCCTGTCCGAGAGAGGTTACAGAGCACTGTACAATGCAAAGTTGTAGATCTAGAAAACTGGACATGCAAGTATTCTGAAGGTTTTAAGTAGATACATTTTGGGAGTAGTCAAGAGGGGCAAGTTCACAGATTACAGGTGTTAGACTTGGCTTTTACAGCGGGTTTATCCCCAGATTGTTTGCTTTGTGGCCTTCAGTTCTGACCTGTTTTTGTTGGTTTTATGACTCTGGGCACTTTACCACTGCTGATCAGTGCTAAAGTGCATATGCTCTCCCTGTAAATTGTTTCTATGGATTGGTGATTCCATGATTGGCATATTTGATTTACTAGTCAGTCCCTAGTACAGTGCACTGTGTGTGCCAGGGCCTGTAAATCAAATGCTGCTAGTGGGCCTGCAGCACTGATTGTGCCACCCACATGAGCAGTCTGTAAATGTGACTCAGATCTGCCACTGCAGTATCAGTGGGCAGTCTAGTACTGCCATGTTGACTTGCCAGGCCCACCCACTTGCCAGGCCCTACCCTTCCCTTTTCTTACATGTTATTCACCCCTAAGGTAGGCCCAAGGTACCCTGTGGGCCGGGTGCAGTGTATGTGAAAGGTAGGACATGCCCTGATAGTGAAATACTGCCAATTTCGTTTTTCACTATTGCAAGGCTATCTGTTCCTGTAGGATAGAATGGGGAGTTTGCTTTTAACATTTTATAAGCCTAACTACCCCTGGGAACAAGGTAGGAAAATAAAGTTTAGTATGCCTGAACTCAGAATGTTAAAATGCATCTTTTAGTGAGGGTGATTTTTACATTCTGTGTTTGAAAATACCACTTTTATAAAGTAGGTATTTTCTTGCTTAGCCATCCAGTGTGCCTCTGCTAGGATGTGTATTGACTGTCTGGCTTTGGAGTGACAGGGGCTGGGGATGAGCAGTGGCTCCAGAGAGTCTGGATGAGTCAGGGCTGGGCTGAATAGACCTGGGCTGCATTTAGAGTAGGGGGAGGAGATTTCCTTTTACCTGAATGGGCCTGTTCGGCCTGACACTATGCTGTCTCCACCTCCTGCCAAGAAGCTGCACCAGAGAGGACAGAACTAGTTTTGACTGAGCACAGGGTTTCTCTGCCACCAGAGAACAAATGATTTTGCTTTATAAAAAGAGGGCCCAGACCCCAGAATTTTAGATCACTGCTGAACTAAGGAACCTTCCAAGAAGAAGGACCGTGAAAGTTGGAGGAGGAGTACTGCCCCTGTGCTGTGTGCTGTTGGGGTTGGCCTGCAGTCGTTGCTTCTGTCTTGGGTAGGGAAAGGACTGGACTGTGCTTTCATCATCCTGCTGTTAGAGTTCAAGGGCTTGAAGTAGAGCTTGCCTCCTGTTGGAAGTCTCAGGGATAGAAAAGACTTCAAAGATCACTTCTGGGAAATCAAGAGGGACCTTTGCAAAGGAGAAGAGCTGGAGAAACTTGAGGAGGAGTACTGCCCCTTTGCTGTGTGCTGCCTGGGGTCGGCCTGCAGTGGCTGTTTCTGCCAAGGAAAGGAGAGGGACTTTGCTGTGTGCTATGTCCCCTGCTTGAGGAAGATCTCCAAGGGCTTTAAGTGGAGCTTGCCCCCTCTTCACGAGGTCTCAGGAACAGCAATAACCTCACCAAGCTTCTGGGCATCATCTCTGGTTCCGCTGGTTCCAGCCGCTACAGCAGAAAAGGGTAACCGACTCTGTCATCGAGTCCGTCGCAGGATTCTGTGTCCTGAAGGCACCATAGAGTTCACCGGCTCATTTTGCAACGCAATCCTGGTCTCACCGACTCTGTCAACGAGCTGCTGCTTGCACCGTCCTGGGAGCATCACACTCCGCACCGCTTCGCTACACACTGCACTGACGTCATCGACTCAGTCGCTGCCCGACATTAACATCAACCGGCTCCGTCGCTGCATCGTGACCTGCCAGCACCGCATCGAGCACAGTCTCACCCTGCAACGCAAGCCTTGGTCTCACTGTCTCCATCAATGAGCCGCTGCCTTTACCGAGCTGTGAGGACACCGCACGCTGCAACGCTTCCATCTCACATCGCAACCGCAACGGTTGCCCCGGACCGGCTCGTACCATCGTGTCGGCCACAACAACAAAAGGTATTGTCTCCAAGTCTGTCGACGCTTTATCTGACCTGTATCGACGCGGTTGGCTGGAATTGTTAGACTCTGTCGTATTCAGTACCGCGGTAGCCCCGGATGGCGCAACCGAGTTGGAGGAACTGTATTTTCAAGTTTTTCCTGCAATTTAAAGGTTATTTTGAACAGTAACTATTTTTACAGTATTATATGTTGAATTTTTGTCGTATTTGGTCTTGTTGGTTTAGATAAAGTTTGTTTATTTTTCTAAACGGTTGTGGTGTCCATTTGCAGTGTTTTCACTGTGTTACTGTATGCATGCACAAATGCTTTACACACTGCCTCTGAGATAAGCCTGTCTGCTCGTGCCAAGCTACCAAGGGGGTGAGCAGAGGTTATTTTAGAAGTGTATCCCCCTTACCCGGACTAGGAAGAAGGGTCCCTACTTGGACAAAGGTACCTACCTCTTCCCACTTGAGACCCCCATTTCACACAGGTTACATAACTATTGGTTGAGGGGGCAGAGACTATGGATCCACTTTTAACCAGGAGAGCAGTTGTAAGAACCTCCCCTGCCATGGCAGGCTATTGCTCGCTATATTTAGCGATCTCCAGGATTTTGCTAGTGGTCCTTAAGAGAAATTAAATTATATTTCTCTATACGTTCTAAATAGTGCGGATGCCCCAATGTACTTATACCGACAGACTGAAGTCCGTCAGCCGGCAGACATAATTTGGGCACCTATGCCAAGAACATGACGGTCTGCCCAATTCTAAATAAAGCAGACAGACCAGCTGCGTGGAGGACAAGATTCTCCATCTACCCTGTCTGCCAAATTCTAAATTTGGCTGTATATCAGGTTTAGCAGATTGGCTTACAATTTATTAGCCATATTTTCCCATATCTTCATGAGTAGTCATTGATATTCAGCCCAATTCATTTGGGAGGAGGACATTCTAATGAAAAGGAGGAAGGAGAGCCAAGTAATTGGCGTGTAGTTGGGAAAAATGTGTGTGAACAAGAGGAACATTCGCATGTAGAAGTAGAATTTTGGCTTGCTTCAGGTCAAAAATGTGCCCAAAGAAATGGAGTTTGTTACCGACCTAAGAAGACTTCTTGGCGATGAGGGTCTTTGAGGATGATGCCACAGGTTTTGAAACGTAGAAGCCAGTTGAACAGCACTAGTGCTGGGGTGATAATGTGTGCTGGTATGGTTATGTTTGCTGGTGCCTGAAATAAAATAAAATGCTGCATTTCAGGAGAGTAGAGAGAAGACTGGTAAAGTTCATTGCTTCTGTCGATCTGACATGATAACAAGTGCCTGACTTTAACCTGCAATTTTTAGGCTGGTAGAAATGGCTTGAGCAGAGTTCCGACCATATTTACGCAAAGTAACACAACGCAGTACAGCAAGTCACCTTACTGGCTGCGTTGTGCTGCCTTACAGGAAAAGGGCAGGAATTCAATGTATTTAAAAGAATACAGCGCCTTCCTGCCTTTGCCATGAGCAGGCTCAATTTTGCAGAATGCAGCACACATAGAAAGAGGAAGTAACGAGGAGAAATAAAGATATTTCTCCTCGTTACGCCTCCTCTGTGAAAGTGTAGCATTTTGGCGCATTCCAAGGTCTACCACTTATGGTAAAACTGGCAATGCGTCAAAAACCATGGGAGTTTCATGGGAACATCCACGCAACGCCCATGAAATGCCTTCCCAGGGCAGAGTAACGCAATGCAGTGATTACTCCATATTTATGAAGCCACACAGGGCCATGCAAGGTGGCCTTGCGTGGCTTCATAAATTGCATTTTGAGTTTGCATCATGCTTGCACCAAGTTGCGTAGTGCAAGTGCGATGCAAGCCCCTTCATAAATATGCAGCTAAGTGGCTGACACAGCTTAGCTTGCTTTAACATGGACTTTGACGGAGAGGCATGAGTCCTTGCAGAAAGCAAAGGATTTGGCACAGGATACGATGCTTGTTGAGAATCCACCAAGATTTATGCATTTTAACCAAACTTGGGGGCAGATTTATCAAAATGTCACGCAACGCTATGCACAAAGACAGCTTGCTGCACTTCACTGGGCTGCATGTCAGGGAGAGAGCAGGAATGTACCCTATCTACTAAGATATGATGCATTCCTGCTCTCTCCCCATGCTGCCACACTGAGTGCTACCTAGTGCCAACACAGGCACCCATATGCCATGGTCCAAGGGTGCCTGCTTGTTTTTTTGCAGGAAGGGACACCTTCCTGCACAAAACTAATCCTTAGAGGCATTTTACTGTATCTACGTGTGCTGCAGGATTGAAACCCCTGCTGGGTACTTTGACCCGTCCACCCGACAAATGATTGTCCAAGCGGCTATCCTGTCAAGGCTGGACTATGCCAGTTCACTCTACCTGGGGGTAAATAAGGCAGAGGTCATGCGTCTGCAAAGGGTCCAAAATGCGGCAGCCAGAGCCCTGCTTGGGCTCCCTAGAAGCTTCCCGACAACCGGTGCCATTCAACGGTTACATTGGCTGCCTATGGCCAAGCGTATTGAATTCAAGGCCCTTTGCCTGGCCTTTAAAATTCTGAAGTACTCTTCCCCGGGTATTTTGGCCAATCTGTTAGTGCCTTACACACCCAGGTGCCATCTGCGCTCCATGGGGCAATGCCTGGTTACCGTCCCTCGGGTGAAACGTACACATGCTGGGGGACGGTCGTTTCGTAGCTTAGTGGCCAAACTCTAGAACTCCCTCCCCTCCCAGATCCGCTGTCTGGACAACTATCTGATGTTTCAGAAGGATATCAAAACCTATCTCTTCCCCCTGGCTTAGGCATTAGCCTCTATGTCTTGCTGCTATCAGCGCCGGGACGCCTCTTCGCTGAGGCAGCTGTTGCGCTATACAAGTTGGGTTAACATAACATAACATAACATAGAGGAAACAACGAGGATAAATTAAGATATTTTTCTTTGTTGCACCCCTGTTGGAAAGATGAACCATTTTGATGCAATCCCAGGTTTACCACACTTAGCAAATGTGGGATTGCATCAAAATCCATGGGTGGATGCATGGGAATGGCCTTGCTCCACCCATGAAACACCTTCCCAATGCAGCATAACACAAGGCAGTGATTTTCCCTACCTGCTGCTAGACCTGACAGCCCTAGGGTGGTCCTCCCCATGCTTTTTGCTTGCTTACCTCCACTTTTTGATGTATTCTTTTTGTTGGCCTTAGGACTCTGAGCACTTTACCACTGGTAACCAGTGCTAAAGTGGATGTGCTTCTCCCCTAAACATGGTTTCATTGACTTATCCACAATTGGTATATTTAATTTATCTGTGAGATCCTAGTAGAGTGCACTACCTTTGCACAGTGCCTGTAAATTAAATGCTGCAAATGGGTCTGCAGCGCTGATTGTGCCACCCACACAAGTAACCCTCGAAACACGTCTCAGACCTGCCACTGCAGAGCCTGTGTGTGCACTTTACACTGCCATGTCGAATTGGGATTTAAAACCCCTTACCAAGCCTTAAACGCCCCTTCTATTACATTTAAGTCACCCCTAAGGTAGGCCCTGGATAGCCCATAGGCAGGGTGTTGTGTAAATAAAAGTAGGACATGTACTTTTAAGTTTTGCATGTCCTGGTAGTGAAAAACACATACATTCATTTTTCACCACTGTGTGGCCTACCCCTCTCATAGGTTAACATTGGGAATTCCTTATTATACATTTACGCTGTAATTCCTGATTGAGAAGGAGTAGCTCTGTCATGTTTAATATCATTGGAAAGGTAATGATAAATCCTCTTTGCTGGCAATGTTGGATTTAACATTACTATTTTAGAAATGCCACTTTTAGAAAGATGTTACAGCAAACAAATGATGGACGGAATGCTGACAATGCAAACATTCTCCCCCAGTCAAAAGATCTGGGTTAAATCCATCGTTCTTTTGCCCACTGCGCCACCCCAGTTTGGACCCAGCCATATGCAAATCAGTCTTGACCCTGTGCCTCATGGGAACAGTCCAGACCGAACTGCCAAGCCAGGTCCTCCCTGGACCGGAAACAAGCATCCTGGGACCGGTTTCAGGGTATGTCACACTTCTTCAGCCAGGCTAGCTTGAATCCAGTGGCACAGTGAGCAAGGGACCCACGTCTGGGCATACCCATCCCAATTAGGGCAACAAGTGTTACAGCAAACAAATGATGGACGGAATGCTGACAATGCAAACATTCTCCCCCAGTCAAAAGATCTGGGTTAAATCCATCGTTCTTTTGCCCACTATGCCACCCCAGTTTGGATCCAGCCATATGCAAATCAGTCTTGACCCTGTGCCTCATGGGAACAGTCCAGACCGAACTGCCAAGCCAGGTCCTCCCTTGACCGGAAACAAGGATCCTGGGACCGTTTTCAGGGTATGTCACCCTTCTTCAGCCAGGCTAGCTTGAATCCAGTGGCACAGTGAGCAAGGGACCCACGTCTGGGTATACCCATCCCACTTAGGGGCGAAAAGTGTTACAGCAAACAAATGATGGACGGAATGCTGACAATGCAAACATTCTCCCCCAGTCAAAAAATCTGGGTTAAATCCATCGTTCTTTTGCCCACTACGCCACCCCAGTTTGGACCCAGCCATATGCAAATCAGTCTTGACCCTGTGCCTCATGGGAACAGTCCAGACCGAACTGCCAAGCCAGGTCCTCCCTGGACCGGAAACAAGCATCCTGGGACCGGTTTCAGGGTATGTCACCCTTCTTCAGCCAGGCTAGCTTGAATCCAGTGGCACAGTGAGCAAGGGACCCACGTCTGGGCATACCCATCCCACTTAGGGCGAAAAGTGTTACAGCAAACAAATGATGGACGGAATGCTGACAATGCAAACATTCTCCCCCAGCCAAAAGATCTGGGTTAAATCCATTGTTCTTTTGCCCACTACGCCACCCCAGTTTGGACCCAGCCATATGCAAATCAGTCTTGACCCTGTGCCTCATGGGAACAGTCCAGACCGAACTGCCAAGCCAGGTCCTCCCTGGACCGGAAACAAGCATCCTGGGACCGGTTTCAGGGTATGTCACCCTTCTTCAGCCAGGCTAGCTTGAATCCAGTGGCACAGTGAGCAAGGGACCCACGTCTGGGCATACCCAACCCACTTAGGGCGAAAAGTGTTACAGCAAACAAATGATGCACGGAATGCTGACAATGCAAACATTCTCCCCCAGTCAAAAGATCTGGGTTAAATCCATCGTTCTTTTGCCCACTACGCCACCCCAGTTTGGACCCAGCCATATGCAAATCAGTCTTGACCCTGTGCCTCATGGGAACAGTCCAGACCGAACTGCCAAGCCAGGTCCTCCCTGGACCAGAAACAAGCATCCTGGGACCGGTTTCAGGGTATGTCACGCTTCTTCAGCCAGGCTAGCTTGAATCCAGTGGCACAGTGAGCAAGGGACCCACGTCTGGGCATACCCATCCCACTTAGGGCGAAAAGTGTTACAGCAAACAAATGATGGACGGAATGCTGACAATGCAAACATTCTCCCCCAGTCAAAAGATCTGGGTTAAATCCATCGTTCTTTTGCCCACTACGCCACCCCAGTTTGGACCCAGCCATATGCAAATCAGTCTAGACCCTGTGCCTCATGGGAACAGTCCAGACCGAACTGCCAAGCCAGGTCCTCCCTGGACCGGAAACAAGCATCCTGGGACTGGTTTCAGGGTATGTCACCCTTCTTCAGCCAGGCTAGCTTGAATCCAGTGGCACAGTGAGCAAGGGACCCACGTCTGGGCATACCCATCCCACTTAGGGCGAAAAGTGTTACAGCAAACAAATGATGGACGGAATGCTGACAATGCAAACATTCTCCCCCAGTCAAAAGATCTGGGTTAAATCCATCGTTCTTTTGCCCACTGCGCCACCCCAGTTTGGACCCAGCCATATGCAAATCAGTCTTGACCCTGTGCCTCATGGGAACAGTCCAGACCGAACTGCCAAGCCAGGTCCTCCCTTGACCGGAAACAAGGATCCTGGGACCGTTTTCAGGGTATGTCACCCTTCTTCAGCCAGGCTAGCTTGAATCCAGTGGCACAGTGAGCAAGGGACCCACGTCTGGGCATACCCATCCCACTTAGGGCGAAAAGTGTTACAGCAAACAAATGATGGACGGAATGCTGACAATGCAAACATTCTCCCCCAGTCAAAAAATCTGGGTTAAATCCATCGTTCTTTTGCCCACTACGCCACCCCAGTTTGGACCCAGCCATATGCAAATCAGTCTTGACCCTGTGCCTCATGGGAACAGTCCAGACCGAACTGCCAAGCCAGGTCCTCCCTGGACCGGAAACAAGCATCCTGGGACCGGTTTCAGGGTATGTCACCCTTCTTCAGCCAGGCTAGCTTGAATCCAGTGGCACAGTGAGCAAGGACCCACGTCTGGGCATACCCATCCCACTTAGGGCGAAAAGTGTTACAGCAAACAAATGATGGACGGAATGCTGACAATGCAAACATTCTCCCCCAGCCAAAAGATCTGGTTTAAATCCATTGTTCTTTTGCCCACTACGCCACCCCAGTTTGGACCCAGCCATATGCAAATCAGTCTTGACCCTGTGCCTCATGGGAACAGTCCAGACCGAACTGCCAAGCCAGGTCCTCCCTGGACTGGAAACGAGCATCCTGGGACCGGTTTCAGGGTATGTCACCCTTCTTCAGCCAGGCTAGCTTGAATCCAGTGGCACAGTGAGCAAGGGACCCACGTCTGGGCATACCCATCCCACTTAGGGGCGAAAAGTGTTACAGCAAACAAATGATGGACGGAATGCTGACAATGCAAACATTCTCCCCAGTCAAAAGATCTGGGTTAAATCCATCGTACTTTTGCCCACTACGCCACCCCAGTTTGGACCCAGCCATATGCAAATCAGTCTTGACCCTGTGCCTCATGGGAACAGTCCAGACCGAACTGCCAAGCCAGGTCCTCCCTGGACCAGAAACAAGCATCCTGGGACCGGTTTCAGGGTATGTCACGCTTCTTCAGCCAGGCTAGCTTGAATCCAGTGGCACAGTGAGCAAGGGACCCACGTCTGGGCATACCCATCCCACTTAGGGTGAAAAGTGTTACAGCAAACAAATGATGGACGGAATGCTGACAATGCAAACATTCTCCCCCAGTCAAAAGATCTGGGTTAAATCCATCGTTCTTTTGCCCACTACGCCACCCCAGTTTGGACCCAGCCATATGCAAATCAGTCTTGACCCTGTGCCTCATGGGAACAGTCCAGACCGAACTGCCAAGCCAGGTCCTCCCTGGACCGGAAACAAGCATCCTGGGACTGGTTTCAGGGTATGTCACCCTTCTTCAGCCAGGCTAGCTTGAATCCAGTGGCACAGTGAGCAAGGGACCCACGTCTGGGCATACCCATCCCACTTAGGGCGAAAAGTGTTACAGCAAACAAATGATGGACGGAATGCTGACAATGCAAACATTCTCCCCCAGTCAAAAGATCTGGGTTAAATCCATCGTTCTTTTGCTCACTACGCCACCCCAGTTTGGACCCAGCCATATGCAAATCAGTCTTGACCCTGGATCCCGTGCTCTCCATGCCGCTGGAGTCAAGCTATCCTGGCTGAAGAGGGGTGAAACCCCGAAACCGGTCCTAGGATGCTTGTTTCCAGTCCAGGGAGGACCTGGCCTGGCAGTTCGGGCTGGACTGTTCCCATAGGGCACAGGGTCAAGACTGATTTGCATATGGCTGGGTTCAAACTGGAATGGCATGGTGAGCAAAAAAACAATGGATTTAGGCCCAGATCTCTGTACTGGGGTGAATGTATGACATTGTTCTGCATTCTGTCCATCAATTGTTGTTTTTGCATTTATCACCCTGAGTGGGACGGGTATGCCCAGATGTGGGTCCCGTGCTCTCCATGCAGCTGGAGTCAAGCTATCCTGGCTGAAGAGGGGTGAAACCCCGAAACCGGTCATAGGATGCTTGTTTCCAGTCCAGGGAGGACCTGACCTGGTAGTTCGGGCTGGACTGTTCCCATAGGGCACAGGGTCAAGACTGATTTGCATATGGCTGGGCTCAAACTGGAATGGCATGGTGAGCAAAAAAACGATGGATTTAGGCCCAGATCTCTGTACTGGGGTGAATGTATGACATTGTTCTGCATTCTGTCCATCAATTGTTGTTTTTACTTTTAGAAAGATGGCATCTCTCTGCTCTTAAAGCTCTGTGTGCCTGCAGGCTGTTTCCAAAACTTGTCTGGGGTGGGTGACAGCTGGACTTTGTGCATTCCCTCTAGACAGCCACACACAAAGGAATGGTAGGTGTGAATGAGTGCCCGTCTGCGTCCTGATGGCTCATCCTGGGCAGGATGGGAGGGAGGAGCTGACACTTAAATCTGAAAGGGCAGGGTCCGGTCCCCACACAAAGGGTTGATTACCCCCCCCCTGTAGTGAGTCTGGAGCCAGGTCTGGGAAGGGGGACCCCTGTGCACTTTAGTGCCCCTCTTTGAAGTCACCTCCACTTCAAAGGCACACCAGGCACACTGGGCCTCTGACCCCACCAAACCAGACACTTTTGGACCTGTAAAGAAAACCTGCCAGGAGAAGGACTGCTGTGCTGCTACAGGAACTGCCACTATGCTAGACTGCTGCTCTGGAAGAACTGCTTTTCTGCTCTGCTGCCTGCTACCCTCTGCCTCTGCTGAGGAAGACTGGACTCTTGCTTGAACCCAGAGTGATCTCCAAGGGCATGCTGGCTTGCCTCCTGTTTCGAGAGTCAGGGATATCAAAGTCTCACCTCCTCCTCCTGTGCCTGGTCCATTGGATGTGGATCCAGGTGCTTGCTCCAGTGCAACTGATGCATCCTCTGTTGTGTGAAGCAGAACCGCTGCTGTTGCAGGCACACATCCGGCGCATTGCACTCTGAACCAGCGTATCACCTCAAGAAACCGATGCGTTGGAACCGCCGCATCGCCACCAGTGCCGTGTGAGAAGATTGGCACATCCCCTCAACTGCGTGGAGGAGTACATCGCATAGGCTTTGGAACCAACGCATCTCAGCTTCTGCACTTCATCACCGGCACATCACCATCATTGCCGGCACGGCTCGGCTGTGCCCCGCATCTCGCTGTTGCAACCAGGATCAAGGTACTTTGTTCAGTGGGCCGTGAGTGGCTCTTGTATCCAGCCTATGCTCCTTCGCAGTCAGCCTGAACTCATGACTTTCCAGCAGTTCCAGCGCGACCAGATGAATCCCATAGGCCCTTACTACTTAAGCTCAATTTTCACTTTTTTTGCTCTAAAAATTAGTATCTCGAATTCTATTTATTGGATTTTTGTTGTTTTGGTCTTGTTTTATTTATAAAATCATAATCTATTTATTGGTGTGGAGTCTTTTTGTGGTTTTTTCACTATGTTACTGTTTGAAACGTTGCACAAATACTTTACAAATTGCCTCTTAAGTTAAGCCTGCCTGCTCTGTGCCAAGCTATCAGAGGGTAAGCACAGGTTAATTTAAAGTGTGTTTCTGACTTATCCTGACAAGGATTGTGGCTTCTGCTTGGACAGGGTGCATACCGCTGCCAACCAGAAACCCACTTTGTAACACATGCGTTACTCTGGACTTACTAAGCCATTGAGAGCCACACAAGGTGGCTTTTCATGGGTTAGTAAATCTCACTTAAGCCTTTACATTGCTTTGCGTTGCCTTGCATAATACAAGGGCAAGGCAAGGGTTTAGTAAATCTGGCCCTTGGTTTGGTGGGGTTTCATTTCAGATTTGTTGAAGAAATCCCCTGTTGAATTAGCAAAATGCATACTTTTAGGTAAAGGGTGTAGTTCGGGGAAAGCTGCCATGTAAAATGTTATGCCACTGATATACTGGTGTAGGTCACTGCTTTTTACTTTACGTGTGACTCCCAAAAGCTTGCTCTACAGACTGAAGATCATGGGGGAAAATATTGAGCCCCAGGGGGAACTGAAGACAAGTGGAAGAAGAACTGCAAGTTAACATGTGATCTGTTTAGGAATGCCCTATAAGTAAAGAAGTAAGCCATTCTAAGAAAGACCACTTGGCAGATAAAGCAGACCCTCTTGCCCTAGTGTTTTATGTATGCATCTTTGAGAATTTGAAAATATGAGCTAATTTTTCTTACACAGATATCACATGAGGCGGTTCTCGTTTTTCTACACATGCATTTTGTTATTTGAAAATGCATTATTTAATACAAGGGGAGTGGAAGTAAAAAAGACATTGTCTCAAGAATCTTCTGCAGAAGAAAAGTGTCAAAGATGCAGGCAATCATAATGCTATGCAAGCGGTAGTTGGTTAAATGAAATTAAGTTGGTAAAATTTGACATGATGTAAAGAAAGGCCTGTCATCCTTTATTTGGTTGGTCCGTTTGAATGGCCATTGGAGGCCTTTTCTGTGTATGGTGACATGTAGACACTGGCTTTACTTCATTCACTCATAGCTCTCCAATTAGCGGAGCCAGCTTTTTGAGAGATTTCGATTTGTCAAAAGTCTTTGCACTGCAGCTGAGACTGCTGAAGGACAGGTCTGTTGCTAGGTTTACAGGAATAGATGCAAATCAATACACATTCTCAAGAGATTTATTGAAAAATAGACTGCAGACTTTCTAATTGTGAGAAGACAAACATGGTTTATTGTTATGTCAATTACAAGCACTCATGGCTCTTTAATCCGTGTACTGCTCGAACATGTACATCACCATACCAATGTTCAGCTCCCCACTGATGAGGATTAACCCTTTCGGGTGAAGTGATGCTATCTAGCATATCTGTGCTTGTCCCTTGTTAACAGTTTGAACTGTGTGAATTGCACAGTGTGCTGTACTGTGCTGTGCTAATGCAAGAAATGACTTCTTGGATAAGGTGCCAGTTTTCCTGGTTGACATCTTTCTTATGCAAATCATTATAGGAAAACAGCATTATGTTAGCCACTCAGGGACTGATTATGAGTTATACAGTATTGACGGTGGTAAATTTGCATTCAAAATTTACGTTACCATGTGGTAACATGACAAGAGTAATAACTCATAAAACCACTCAGAATTCCCAATTCAGTGGGGTTTAATGCATACATTTACCACTCTGATAGAACAGGATAATTTTGTTAAAATAAGTGCCATAATTTACAATAGACATTAAAACGAAAATGCTTAAAAGAATGAAATGTAGGAAAATTTGCCTTTTCCTAAACACGCAAATTAACGTGTAGCGTGATTTATTTTTGTTTTGTAGTAAGCACTCGTTATTTATTGTAATTACGTTACCAGGTCAGACTAAGCCTTTCATCTTTCTATTTTTCAGTTCAATTTCTTCTTTAATAGATAAGTGCTTTTAGGAAATGCTAAACTGTGCAATAGTATATTGATAAAGGATTCACACTTCACTTGCTTAAACATATCATCTTTGTAGAATGTGCTGACTTTAAAATGTATTTCTTCTTTTCCTAAGCTACATGTTCTCATATAGTCTTAGAGCCCACCATAGCAGACTCTACCAACCGTAAAAGGCCAGCTCCACTGATAAAGGCCTGAGCTGAAGGTGAGGGCCTTTAACAAGGGAGCAGGCCTTTAATAGCTGGTAGAGCCCGCTCTGGAAGGCTCTAAGGCTATGATGGAGCAGTGGAAACAAAATATTTTTTGTACCCCTTGGAAGTTAATGACCTCATAACCATTAATGATACTAACCGTTTGAAACGCATGAATTAACCAACAAATGCAATCCATTATTAAACAGTACACGTGGGCAATATGCTGATTTGTGCAAAATCTAATATTATTTACAAATGTGAAGCTAATTAATGTGAGTATTGTGATTTACGTAGTAAATAGAGTGAATTGCATGATTTATGTTGTGTAGTAAAATTGCACTGTGGCAAAGAATGCAGATGGTAAGTAAAATGGCTTTAAATGTCGCTTCTGCTAGGTAATATCTAACACGGGTCTTTAGAATGGCGGGTGGTAAACAGAAAGGCTTATTTTCCATATTTTAATTTTCGTTGTGTTTGTTTTATATTAGTTTCGTTCGGGCCTGCTAGGCCATGCTTCTAAAATGGCCGCTGGAAAGGACGAGATCTTGTGCATTGAATAAGATGGCACCTGCGCAGACGCAGAATGAAAGCTCCAGTCACGTGTATGCGGCCTGTGCTCGGAGTGAGAGATGTCAAGGCCAATCTGACCTGCAACGAGGAGCGTGCCAAGTGTTCAGCACATATGCCTGGGAACGGATGGGAAAGAGCAGAGTGACAGTGGATGAACTAATGTGTGACCATCAAAGATCGTTACAAAGTGGATTAACAAATTGAACTACTTTTGGATAACATGATCATGAGACTTATTGTATGCTTTATTGTCCCCAAACCAGTTCGAACAAGGAGGGCGATGAGGTGACCATCACCACCCCTCCAATGGACCAATTAGCGTGAATCTTGCCCCTAAATATTGCAACTTTTAAGTGTAGAGAGCCAGAAAATAGGGTATACGAGAGTCTGCTCTTACGTTGTGAAAAAAACTTCTTTGCTTTCATTTTTCCACCTTGATGCTGCGAGAGACTCTTGTCATTTTGGACTTTGAACTTTGACTGGGGAAGGAACGAGATCGCTGTGGGAATTTTCCCGGGAAGGGATTGCGTCCGAGGATGTTAGCGGGACAGTCAGTCAGTTTGGGAGTCCTATCCTGTGATCTGCGGTTCATCTTTCTTTCCTAATGAACCTTTCCTGTCATCGCCCTAAGGCCGAGGGTAATGAATATTTCTCATCCTTATTTTAATCTTTACTTAAATGCTTATTGATTTAATAAATGTTTTGCCTAATAACGAGTTTTACTTTTGCTTAAAGAATTTCGATAAAATTATATGCTAACACTAAATGAGTCTGTGGTTCTTTAAATAAAATTGTGAATTATAAAATGTTAAAGGTTCTAATTGTGATTGAGCTGGTCTTAATCACCATCAATTAATTCTACTAGTTGGTCCATCGACCGAATAGCGGAGTGCCTTGATGTTTAGAACCAACAGGATCCGAAGTTTATGTATATAATGTATAGGTTATAATTCTGTCGTTTTCAATAAGGTATCCCGCTTGTCCAGCAACTCATTTTTCCTTAGCATATAATCCAGAGATTGAATGAATGTATGCATGCAGGTTCATGGGCCCCACCGACATAAGTTTTAAGTGATAAAGGTTGCGTAAGTGTTTCCTCAGGATTGATGTCATAAGGAGAAATTTATATTAGCTGCACTGGATCAGATTTCTTGGTAGCAGAGTTATGGTTTCTATAGATTAGTTTGGTGATCATTGATTATTGATTTATTCATGTCTAACACTTTATGTCGAGTTTGTATTACGTTATATGTAAGTCGGAATTTTGAAGCTTCCGGGAAGTAGGAAGTGGACACGTGTGGCAAGAGAAGTCACACGGAATTGTGCATTGTCTGATTTCAAATTGGTGATAACACAGGACTGCGTTATGTTAGGGAAATTTCATGTATGAATTGTATTTGAGTGAAATAGCAACAGGTTTTCTTGTGAAACTTTGGCTTTAATTCTCAGGAGCAGTATAGTCTCCACATGTGTTTTATCCCCAGAGAAACAGGTTTACCTCTTGCTTGAAAGAAGGGTAAGGTAGAGAGAAGTGCTACACTTATCAAACAAAACAGTATTCTTGTAAGTTAGAATAAACTATCTCTTTTGTTTAGAGAAACAGACAATGGAAATGTGTTTACGTTGTAACTAATCGATTTTGTTGAAAAGGAAATAGAAAAAGAAAAGTGACGATAATTTTTGTAAAGGAGGGGTCAGTAGAAACAGGAGTAGAACTGACGTCAACAAAAACCGCGCTGGTATTGGCCAGTGGTGGAAGAACGAAGAGCTTCCTGATTGGTGCGTTAGTGTGAAGACGCGCTGGTATTGGTTAGTGTGAGAGTGACGTAAAGCTTTCGGATTGGTGCGTTGGTGTGAGACGCGCTGGGATAGGTCTGAATAGCCGAGTAGTAGAAAGAACAGTGGTGAAGAATTGCGTAAATTTGTTTTGGGAAAAAGAGCAGTGAAATATGGCTTCTTATGAGTATGGTAGAGAGAAACCGTCATGGTTTGCGAAGCTTAAAAACCTTTTCAAGAAAGACAAGAAGGTTGTGACTAGGGAAGGAGAAGTACTTCCTCCGCCGAAAACGCCAGCATCTCATATGATGTTGAAATATGGCTATCATACTTGCATTTGGTTGGAAAATTGGGCGAAATATACCCAAGGCGATGGAGTATTGGCATTTCCAGAAAATGGCTCGTTTAGCACAGCGGTACTACGAAATTTGAGAGAAAAGATGATGAAACTTGAACCGAGACCTAGACCGACCCAGTTCAAAGCCTTAGGTGAATGGGAAGATGAGATGTATGAAAGGGAAAGACACAGAGGTGCAAAGAGTTATAGTTTAGTTCATGGAAGAGTATGGGGTTTGAATCATGAAGACAGGATGAGACGATGGCGGTATGCTAACATGACGGATGGCATGTTTCCTGTCAGAACAGTTGAAGAACTTGCAGGGAAAAAGTGTACGGAGAAAAAGAAGCATGCAGTAACAGAGAGGTATGGGTATGGAGTTAGCGACACAGAGGATGAGTTGCTGGAGGACATTTTGAATAAAAGACCCCCTCCATATCAACAGGATTCTGCGGTGGTGACACCAAATGCACCGCCAATGAGAACTGTAATAAATCAAAGCCCCGAACAAATGTCTGAAATAAATAGTCCATTTAATAAACTAGAAACACCACAGACTGTGAAACATGATAATGGTAATACAGCTGAATTAGCCAGAACCACAAGAGAATTGACTGAAAAGATAAGAGAACTGACAAAGAATATGGAAGCCGTGACTGTGCCAGTAACTATAGGGCCAGTAATCCCAGTATTTGAAAACCAAAAGATAGATGAACACTCCTTAACAATTCCATTAAATTCCAGTATGCAAAAGGTAAGAGAAGGGATAATTCCAGAAAATAGAGAGAAAGAAGATTCTGTTGGTCCCTTTAGGTTAAATCCACCTGTAAATTTGACAATTAATGAGAGTCCGATAAATAAGATTCCTATGGGAACTGAGTCAGGATTTGAAACTCCGGAGAGAAGTGTAAATTGGGCAGAAGTAAATAAAACCCCTGTGGGTCCGACTGCAGAGGAATTAAATGATTGGGTGAGGAGCTTGCAGAAAAAGTATGCTGAACCACAACTGTTGGATATGGTCAGATTAAAGATAGATATGGAAGAATTGATTCTAGGGACTATTGGTACCGATCGATTGAAGTCATATCAAGATGATGAATTAATGTTTATGTGTAAAAGTGTCACTTGGAGAGCTAGGAACTTGCATGAAAAATTGGAAGAAACAGCGAACGAACTAGGAGTAGAATTTGGAAAAATTAGAGTATTGCAGAAACCGTACAGGGTAGATTTTAGTGAAAAGGACATAGAAAATCTGAACACTTCAGGACGACTAACACAGATAAAAGAACTGATTGTGTTACTGAGAAAATGGGGAGACGTAGACAAGTGGAGAAGTAGGTGGATAAGAAGAAAAGAGGGAACGACTGATAAAGCATCATTGGCTTTTCCAGTAAAAGAGAAAGAACTAACGGTAATGGAATGTCCAATGAGAGAAACTCCAGGAGGAAGTTATGTACATGTCCCATTGTCCAGACAAGATATATTGTCTTTTACAAATGATTTTCCAAGATTGAGAGAGAAATCTGTAGAATGGTATAGACAGGTAGAAAGGTTTGTAAAAGTTTCAAAGGTATTGTGGGAAGATTTGGATGGACTGTTTGAGATTGTTGTTCCTGCAGATTTATGGACAGAGTGTAAAATTACAATTGACTGGCCGAAGGAAGAATATCCTAGAGATGCAAAAACAGGAGCCCCAGGTTCAGAAGTAAGGAGAAAATATGAGCAGGCAATCACGTTTCTGAAAAATAAAATCCCACCAAAATAAACAGACTGGATAAAGATTGATAGAACAACTCAGGAGAGTAAGGAATCTGTACATGCCTATTACAAAAGATTGCTCTTGGTTTTCAAGCAGTATAGTGGATACGAAAAACTGAGTGAAAAAGACATGAGTCATTTTGTGTATAGATTTGTATATGGTCTGAGACCTGAGATAAGTGAAATGATTAAGCAGCATATGTTGTGTTGGCAGAATAGCACAGTAGATGAGGTACTACGGTATGCAAAATATTGCAGTGACGATATTGAGTGTAGACAGCGTAAACTCAAGGAAAAGGCAATATGGGCACAAGTAAAGGTTGCAGAAAAGCAAGAAGCTCAGATGAATAGTCAGTCTAATGACGCAGGACAAACCAAGTCCAAACCGAATATTGGTAAGGGAAAAGGTCAGATGAGTATAGAAGAAGCTAAAAAGAAGTGGCCATGTCATAATTGCGGAAAATTAGGGCACTGGAGAAACAAGTGTAAATTTCCTCCGAAAGTTAATGCAGAAAATCAATCATTGAATCCACAGGTGCAGAATGAGGTGAGTTACCAACAGCTGCAACAACCGCAGGTAGTTACTCAACAGTGTCAGGTGCCGCAACCACCTCTTCCAAAGAGTGTAAATCCTCAAAGATACAGTACAGAGGCAGGATTCTACCGAGGAGAGCAGGTAACAAAATTGCCGCACGCAGCTGCAGTTTCGCAGTATTGGTTACAGCAGGATGGAGATGAATCGGATGAAAGCTTTTGACGGTGCCTAGGAGAGGAAGAGGAGTGCGTGCTTGGCGCAACTCTAGAGGTAGATCAGTCAGGTCCATTTGTGGATGGAAAAGTGAATGGTGTAAATGTTACATTCCTTGTGGACACTGGTGCTACCCGTTCTACTGTTAGATCAGTGGAAATTCCAAACCTTCCTCTCTCAGGAGAATACATCCAAGCTGTAGGTGTTTCGAACAGACAGATTAAAACCCCTCTTACAAAACCAATAGAGGTGGAAATTGGATCATTCAAAGAGATGCATCGCTTTGTGGTGTGTGATTGTAGTCCTGTAAATTTATTAGGACGCGATCTGCTTTGCAAAATGAATTGTACCATCTACTGTACTCCAGATGGTATTGCTTTCCAGACACCAGATGAGGATGTTCTGTATAAAATGACAATGGCAGAACTAGAACCAGGAGTGAATGATATGTTTCCTGTGTTTGATGCGGAGAAAATCCCTATTGAATTGAAAGGAATAGTCAGGTCTGATGTGTGGGACTTCACAGGCGAAGATATTGGACTGATGAGAGGAGTTGATCCTGTAAAAATCACTGTAAAAGAAGGAACAAATTACCCAAATACCCCGCAGTACAAATTAACGCCAGAAATTATTGAAAGAATAACACCTGTAATTAATAAGATGATTGAACAAGGAATTTTGAGAGAAATAATGAGCAGCCCCTGTAATTCTCCTATAATGGGATTGAAAAAGCCAAATGGAACATATAGGATAGTACAAGATTTGAGGAAGGTAAACAAAATTGTTATTCCTTGCTGCCCAATTGTGCCAAACCCTGCTGTGAAACTGTATCAAATCCCACATGATGCAGAATGGTACACAGTTATTGATTTGTGCCATGCATTCTTTTCTATTCCATTGCACCCTGATAGCCAGCCATTATTTGCGTTCCGGTTCGGAGAGCGTATTTTGGCATGGTGCCGAATTCCTCAAGGGTATACAGAAAGTCCTTCAATTTTTAATCAGATTCTGAAGAAATCCTTAGAAGATTTAAAAATGCCTGAAAAATATGTGGGGGTCCAATATATTGATGACCTATTAGTGGCATCAAAGACCAGAGAAGCATGTGTTACGGACACAATTGCTTTATTGAATCATTTGTCAGAAGGAGGACACAAGGTGTCCCCATCATAACTGCAATTTTGTCAACAGGAAGTACAGTACCTAGGTCATAAGATTGAGAAAGGGATGCGAAAAAGTGACAACAGAAAGGATAAGGATTATCAAAGGAATGAGAGCCCCAATGACATAAAGAGAGGTGAGAATGTTCCTTGGAATGGTTGGTTATGCCGACAGTGGATAAGTGGATTTTCATTGATTGCAAAACCTTTGCAGCGATTGACAAAGAGGGATGTTAAAGATCCGATTGAATTGGATGAGGAGGAAATGAAAGCTTTCGAGGAACTGAAAACAAGTTTGTGTGAGGCACCAGCATTGGGAATGCCTGATTATGAAAAAGAATTTGAGCTGTATTGTAGCGAGAGAGACGGATGTGCACTTTCAGTATTAGTGCAAAGGCATGGGAAAATGAAACGACCAATAGCCTATTTTTCAGCTGTTTTAGACCCGGTAGCAAAAGCGTTGCTTGGATGTCTGAAAGCAGTAGCTGCTACTTGTGTGAGTCTGGAACAGAGTGAAGGCATTGTGATGGGATATCCTTTGAGAGTATATGTCCCTCATTCAGTCGAAATCCTTCTGACTCGAACAAAAACCCAATTCATGACACATAGTCGGCTGACTAGGTATGAAAAAGTGATCTTGGGTGCAGACAATGTAACTATTGTAAGATGCACGAGTGTGAATCCTTCAACATCACTGCCAGATTAAGTAAATGTAGAAGTCAAAGATGATGTTGATCATAAGTGTTTGGATGTGCTTGAATTTTGCACAAAGCCTCGCCCTGATATCAGGGATGAACCTTTAAAAGAGTCCGATTATGTGATGTTTGTGGACGGGTCATGCCTGAGAACAAGTGAAGGAGTTTTAAGTGCTGTGTATGATGTGTGTACAGTGGCAACCATAATGGAAGTATCCTGTTTGAGAGGAATATGTTCAGCCCAAGTTGCTGAACTAATTGCTCTGATTCGAGCGTGCAAACTGGGAAAGAACTTCCTAATTACTGTGATCACAGATAGCCAGTATGGCTTCGGAGTGGTCCACGATTTTGGACAGATCTGGTCCCAGAGGGGATTCCTGACTTCTGCAGGGTCTCCTATTAGGAATGGTGAGTTTGTGAAGAAGTTGCTTGAGGCGATACAGCTGCCTAAACAGATTGCAGTGGTAAAATGTGCTGCTCACAAAAACGGAAATGATTACATTGCGGTGGGAAACAAGTTTGCTGACGAATTAGCTCGATATTGTGCCAGAAATATGACCTCATTGAATCAAAGAAGGGAAAAAGAAAATGTTTCATGTCCCTTGCTGTTTACTAACACAGTTGAAACATGGGATGAGGTAAAACAATTGCAGGAAGAATCAGGTGATGAGGAAAAAGATGGTTGGATAAAAGCAGGTTGCAGACAAAGAGAGGAAGATAAAGTCTGGGTTTACAGAGATGAAAGACCAGTTATGCCTGATAGCATGATTTCTAACATGGCACGGATGTACCATGGACAGGCACACATTGGTAGGGATGCCATGATCAGACTTTTCAGACAGACCTGGTACAACCCAAAATTTAGGGCTGTCAAAGATGTCTTATATGCCAACAGATAAATCCTGGAAGGAAGACAGTAGTGAGTTTGGGTTCAATAGGACGTGAAGGAGGTCCTTTTACCAGAATGCAGTTAGATTTTATTGAAATGCCCCCAAGTAACAGATTGAGATATGTCCTGGTGGTCGTCTGTTTGTTTTCTCGTTGGGTGGAGGCCTATCCAACAAGAAGGAATGATGGAGTTACTGTAGCCAAGCTCCTACTGAAAGAATTCATTCCTAGATATGGCTTTCCAGTAACGATAGAAACAGATAGAGGAACACATTTCCAGAATGAAATCATCCAACTGATATGTGAAGCACTAGACATTCAACAAAAGCTGCATTGTGCCTACAGAGCAGAGGCTTCTGGAGTGGTAGAGCAAGTAAATGGTACAATAAAAAATAGGTTAGGGAAAATGTGTCAAGCCACAGGACTCAAATGGCCCGACGCCTTACCATTGGTGCTGATGACCATAAGAAGCATTCCTGACAGAAAAACAGGTCTGAGTCCTCATTAAATAATCATGGGACGAGCAATGAGACAAGCACACGTACCTGTCAACAAACCGCTGACTATAACTGATGATCTCGTATTGGACTATTGCAAAGGATTGGCTGATGTGGTGCATTCTGTGTTTCATCAGGTTGGACCGGATGCGACCACTCTTGAAAGAAAACCAGCTCATGATTTGAGTCCAGGAGACTGGGTCCACATAAAAGTCCACAGAAGAAAAAACTGCTTGGTTCCACGCTGGGATAAGCCACGTCAAGTGATCCTGGTGACAACAACTGCAGTAAAGTGTGCAGGTGTGAAAAATTGGATTCATGCCAGTCATACCATCAGAGTTCCAGATCCTGAAGCTCGACCTGTAAGTCGACATCTGGAAATATCAGATACCAGTTCAGCATCTGAAGCAGAGACTGAAGCAATCAGAGTTCCAGATCTTGAAGCTCGACCTGTAAGTCGACATCTGGAAAAATCAGGTACCAGTTTGACAACTGAAGAAGAAACTGAAACAATCAGAGTTCCAGATCTTGAAGCTCGACCTGTAAGTCGACATCTGGAAAAATCAGATACCTGTTCGGCATCTGAAACAGACCAACCTGAATCCAGTGAAAGACAAAAGGAAGAATCCGAAAATGAAAGAACTTATATTGAAACAGGAGAAACCAAACTAATAAACAGTGACAATGAACAGCCAAGTACAAGTTTTGGGGAAATTCCTCCGGAAAATGTAGAAGTAACTCAAGAAAATTTAGATTCAGATTGAGAGATTGGGGAAATTGCGGAAGAAACACGAGGAGGATTAGACACAGAATTACAAGTAGAAGAAAAACAGGGAAATTTAGATTCAGATAGAGAGATTGGGGAAATTGCGGAAGAAACACGAGGAGGATTAGATTCAGATTCGGACAAAGAGACTGAGATCATAAAGTTCAAAGTTAGAGGAAGTGAAGTGAGATCTGAGACAGAATCTGAAGAAAGTGAAGAAGAAAGAAGGCAAAGAATAGGACCAAGAAAGAGAACTTGGAGAGCAGAACGAGAAGAAAAAGAAAGTGAACTGAAAAGGCCAAGAAAAGGAGACAATTGGCCCAACGAAATTAAAAGACTGAGATATAAAATAATAAATTTGAACAAAGACAATGCAGAACAAGTAAATGAAATAACAAGTCAGAAAGAACAAAGAAAAACAAGTGAAAGACAGTTGCAGAGACCAAAAAGAGTGAAAAGACCTAACTTGAAATACAAGTCACCTGAATGGTTATACATAGCACTAACTGACATTAAAGAAGTGGATAGCAGTCACGAGAACCCAGACAAAGACTGTGAACAAGTAGGTGAGAGTGAACTGTGCAAATCCTGAAAGGCAAAGAAAGAAAAAACCAGACTAGACACACAAACTGATAAAGTCAAAGAAAATTTCTGAAAGACCGAAAGGTGCGCCAAAAGCAGTTGATCCTAGTCAACACTAAGGGGCCGATTCCGATCTCGGTCGGAGGCGCACCCAATACCATTTGGTCGGGAAAAAAGGCATGCGAATGCCTGTTTCCCGACCGAACCGTACATCATTCCGAACGAGTAAGTACGATGCGCACAACAGCATAGAATCCGGCCGAGTCGTACTCACCCAATCCAGGTCCTGTTCTCCGACCGAGGCGAATCCGGAAACACAGAATCGAGTCGCACGGAAGGGAAAATGCAGCCCCGTCCGGCCGAACAAGTACGATGCGCTTTCCGTACGCGCCGAACCCGTCGCTACGTCCGGCACGTCAAAGCTTCCGGGAGAGGCGCACATAAGCTCCGATTCGCGCCACAACATGATCCACGGCTACGAGGCGAACACGCCAGCGACGAGGACGACGCGAAGCAACGAGAAAGACGAACGAGACGAACCAACCATGAATCCCTTTGTTCCGATCCTACCAATATTCTACATTTACTACCGGAACAGGAACGGACGCGTACGGCGCAGAAGGTAAGTCAGACACCAACCACAAAAACATACAACACGTACACGACACATCACACACACACAGAGGGATGCAGAATTTACTTACACCAGCAACAGTAGCACCATAGGGGCGGGATGCCCATCACCAATGCCACATATGCACACAGGGGCCTGGATGCGCACCACCACTACCACCCCTACCCAGGGGGGCTGGATGCCTACCACTACTACCACCCTTAGCCAGGGGGTGCCAGATGCCCACCACTACTACCACCCTTACCCAGGGGGGCTGGATGCCTACCACTACTACCACCCTTAGCCTGTGGGGCTGGATGCCTACCACTACTACCACCCTTAGCCATGGGGGTGCCAGATGCCTACCACTACTACCACCCTTACCCAGGGGGGGCTGGATGCCTACCACTACTACCACCCTTAGCCAGGGGGTGCCAGATGCCTACCACTACTACCACCCTTAGCCAGGGGGCTGGATGCCTACCACTACTACCACCCTTACCCAGGGGGCTGGATGCCTACCACTACTACCACCCTTACCCAGGGGGGCTGGATGCCTACCACTACTACCACCCTTAGCCAGGGGGCTGGATGCCTACCACTACTACCACCCTTAGCCAGGGGGTGCCAGATGCCCACCACCACTACCACCCTTACCCAGGGGGCTGGATGCCTACCACTACTACCACCCTTAGCCAGGGGGCTGGATGCCTACCACTACTACCACCCTTAGCCATGGGGGTGCCAGATGCCTACCACTACTACCACCCTTACCCAGGGGGGGCTGGATGCCTACCACTACTACCACCCTTAGCCAGGGGGTTGCCAGAAGCCCACCACTACTACCACCCTTAGCCAGGGGGGCTGGATGCCTACCACTACTACCACCCTTAGCCAGGGGGGCTGGATGCCTACCACTACTACCATCCTTAGCCATGGGGGTGCCAGATGCCTACCACTACTACCACCCTTAGCCAGGGGGTGCCAGATGCCCACCACCACTACCACCCTTACCCAGGGGGGCTGGATGCCTACCACTACTACCACCCTAAGCCAGGGTGACTGGATGCCTACCACTACTACCACCCTTAGCCATGGGGGTGCCAGATGCCTACCACTACTACCACCCTTACCCAGGGGGCTGGATGCCTACCACTACTACCACCCTTAGCCATGGGGGTGCCAGATGCCTACCACTACTACCACCCTTAGCCAGGGGGCTGGATGCCTACCACTACTACCACCCTTAGCCATGGGGGTGCCAGATGCCTACCACTACTACCACCCTTACCCAGGGGGGCTGGATGCCTACCACTACTACCACCCTTAGCCAGGGGGCTGGATGCCTACCACTACTACCACCCTTAGCCAGGGGGCTGGATGCCTACCACTACTACCACCCTTAGCCAGGGGGTGCCAGATGCCCACCACCACTACCACCCTTACCCAGGGGGGGCTGGATGCCTACCACTACTACCACCCTTAGCCAGGGGGGCTGGATGCCTACCACTACTACCACCCTTAGCCAGGGGGCCGGATGCCTACCACTACTACCACCCTTAGCCAGCGGGGCTGGATGCCTACCACTACTACCACCCTTAGCCATGGGGGTGCCAGATGCCTACCACTACTACCACCCTTACCCAGGGAGGGCTGGTTGCCTACCACTACTACCACCCTTAGCCAGGGGGGCTGGATGCCTACCACTACTACCACCCTTAGCCATGGGGGTGCCAGATGCCTACCACTACTACCACCCTTAGCCAGGGGGTGCCAGATGCCCACCACCACTACCACCCTTACCCAGGGGGCTGGATGCCTACCACTACTACCACCCTAAGCCAGGGGGCTGGATGCCTACCACTACTACCACCCTTAGCCAGGGGGTGCCAGATGCCCACCACCACTACCACCCTTACCCAGGGGGCTGGATGCCTACCACTACTACCACCCTTAGCCAGGGGGCTGGATGCCTACCACTACTACCACCCTTAGCCATGGGGGTGCCAGATGCCTACCACTACTACCACCCTTACCCAGGGGGCTGGATGCCTAACACTACTACCACCCTTAGCCATGGGGGTGCCAGATGCCTACCACTACTACCACCCTTACCCAGGGGGGGGCTGGATGCCTACCACTACTACCACCCTTAGCCATGGGGGCTGGATGCCTACCACTACTACCACCCTTACCCAGGGGGGGCTGGATGCCTACCACTACTACCACCCTAAGCCAGGGGGGCTGGATGCCTACCACTACTACCACCTCTACCCATGGGGGGCTGGATGCCTACCACCAACACCACCCCCACTCATAGGATGGACAATGCATGACACAACCAGCACACCACAACCTAGGGAATGCAAGAAAAAGACATCCCCCAACAGCATGTCAAGCGTGTGTAGACTGTGTCAAATGCCTACAACACTGAACATGACTTTGAACATACAATGTGACCCCCTATCACATGTGCCACACATATATGTGTGTGGCCCCCACAATGCAAGCAGGCCATGAACATTGTGGCAATGGGGTCCAAACCCCCATCATCACAGTGACCAAAAGGTAAGTGTGTGGTCCATAGCTGAAGCACATTTTGAACATTGTGGCAATGGGGTCCAAACCCCCATCATCACAGTGACCAAAAGGTAAGTGTGGGGTCCATAGCTGAAGCACATTTTGAACATTGTGGCAATGGGGTCCAAACCCCCATCATCACAGTGACCAAAAGGTAAGTGTGGGGTCCATAGCTGAAGCACATTTTGAACATTGTGGCAATGGGGTCCAAACCCCCATCATCACAGTGACCAAAAGGTAAGTGTGGGGTCCATAGCTGAAGCACATTTTGAACATTGTGGCAATGGGGTCCAAACCCCCATCATCACAGTGACCAAAATGTAAGTGTTGACAAAGAAAAAGCTGCAACTGCCAAACTGCATGGATGATTCCTGGTCACAGAACATAAAACACATCAGTGGCAAAGTAGTGCATGTGTCCCATTGCAACATAGATTGGGGGAGGCAAATACTGCAGTGCAAATAAGACATACCTTTGGCCATGTGCAGACAAACAACACCCATGGGGG